>VWZU01003101.1:59019-101124 GCA_013397095.1 Sterrhoptilus dennistouni | reverse complement strand
CTCCAGCGCGCTCCGCAGCGGGGAAACCGCGCCGCCGCCTCATCTCCCCCCGCCCCGGAGCATCAGCCACCTCCTCGTCCTCCTCCTCCTCCTCCTCCCCGGGAGCGGTGCCGAGGCGGAGTGAGCCCTGCGGAGGAGGGCGGGCAGGGGCGGGAGGCGATTACCCGGCTGCCATTAATATGCTAATCCCCGTCTGCTGCCCGCGCCCGGCAGGCTCCGGTTCACCCTCTGCGCAAAGACGGAGCAGAGCGCTGGATGGAAACGCCGCCCGCGCCGGCTGCGGACCGGCCTCGCTCCCCCGCCGCTGATGTTCCTGTTCCCGGCTCCCCGCACCGCCCCTTCCCTTCCCCTGCCGCACCCGCCTTTGGCCATCGCTTTTACACATTTGCTGTGGTGTACCTTATCGACATAAGCGCCAGGAACCCTAAAGGCGCAAAACTTCCCTCTGAGCCCACAGGAACTTCCCCAAACTTCAGCAGGAACTGGGGTCACACCCTCCAGCAGCACTTGCCTCACTCCACGAGATTATGGATGAACAACCCTGGCAGTGCTGCTCTGCCCTAAAGAATGAATATCGCAGCCCACGCCAGTCCTTGCTCAGTGCCACATCCAGCCCCCTCCAAACCCGGGGCTTCTTTATTGATTTCTCATCAGAAGGCAAAGGTCACCTCAAACGTCCACCCCAGATGGGGAACGGCCTTTGTTTCTTCTTAACTTTGCAGCACCTAACATCAAAACTGCTTACGGTTTTCTTTTAAAATGGTGAGTATAAATAAACACTGCAAAAGCCCATGTTTATAATAATCACACATCCAGGCAGAGTGTGTATATGGATATAAAGCAAATATCCGTTTTACTCACAGCAAAGTACTTCACAAAAATTATAAATAACTGATTCAGCTCGAATACGTATTAAAATCAACAAGAACAAGACTCACACATCATTAAAGCTCTTTACATATTCCACGGTAATCTCTTCTCACGCCCAGCCCTCAGCAGTAAGGCGTGAGGCTTATCCAAGACTAGAACCAAAAAGGAATTAATCTAAAGCCAGCAGCCTTCAACTTAACCTATCTGCCTACTTGTAGCAGCATGCACTTGTCTACAGCATATGTTTAATTACCATTCTTTACTGCCATCTCATTTCTCAATATACTGACTGGCCTTGCAGAATTAGTGGTCTATGTCAAAATTGTCGATTTAAAAAAAAAAAAAAAAAACGAAGCAGCAACTGCATTTAAGTATTGTCTGCTTCTCTATTTAAACGAGAAAAAAATATTCACTGGAAAAAAAAAAAAAGAGAGCGAGAGAGAGATTAGGCCACAAGCAGGCCCATCAGATGTTCTGCATCACTGCTCAGGCACAAAGCTCTTTCTGGGGCTGAAAAAAGCCAAAGGGAACTGAAGACATGCCTGGGTGCCTTCCTCCCCCCACCACAAAGTTTTCCAAGCCCCTCAGTGCTGCACACACAGACAAACGCTTCCAGCAACAAGGTCGATTATATTTACCTTCAACAATAAAGCAAAACATGCTACAGTAATATTTAAACCCCAATTATTGCAGTTGTGTGGGTACAGAAGGGGCACAGACAGGCTCAGTGCCTCTCTGGTTCACGCTGCAGTGGCAGGGCAGGAAAGCTGCTTTTGCACATCCAGCTCTGCCATGGGCTGCCTTGGTGACCTTGAGCAAGCCAGACTTGTTTCCTCAGAAAAAGGAAAACTGCAGATACTTCTTCAGTTTTCCTTAAGTTGGTTTGATCTGTGCTCAAGGGTGTAAACTATATTTTATAAAATGTGTTTCTTCCATAAAAAGAAAATGTTTTCAAGAAAAGCAGATTAGAAAAAAATATCAATGAGTAAAAAGGGGAAGGTCTAAATTAAATTTTATTCATGAAAACAAAACCCTTTAAATGTCAACTGGTAAGTGCATTTCCAAGGAGATTTTTAATAAACAGAATGCGTGGACTCTGTATTCTTTACACTTTTAACAGATAAGGTTAATACAGATTATCAATCTAAGTGTCAAGAGATACTGCCTGCTCATATAATACCAGTATTATATTCATTCTGCTCAAGGACATACCTTCTTGCTTTTGTGTTAGACTACAAAATGAAGCTGAAAACTAAGTACTTCATAGCATGAGAATTTTTTTAATTCAATTTTAGAAGCTATCCAGCATTTTACACACTATGTATTTTTTCACTTAAGCCAAGTTCTTCCATGATGCTTTTTAAAAAATACTTAATATCTATTTGATACTGTAGGAAGTACACAGTATGCTCATGCTCTTCTTTCAAGTAACATGATTTTTTTTCTGCACAAAGAAAGGCCAGAAGCATAAAATTCATGTTCTGAAGATATTCATAAACCCCAAAATTCCAAGTTGCAGGGAGGAAGGCAGGCAAGGATGGCGCAGCAGACACAGCACAAAATTTAAAAAAAAAAAGAATTAAAAAAAAACAAAACACCACCACAAACTTGAGAAATTAAATACATCTCCAGTATACTTAACATTGAGTATTTACAACATTTTATAAATACAGCTCATCAAGAGGTATCTGAGTAGCATTTATGTAAAGTGATCTGTTTTAAGTAATGCCAATCAGATTATACCATTTACTGAGGTAAGGAACATCTGTCAGAAATTAGGGCTGTGAACAGGAGCGTTAGTTCTTGTTGTGCAAGATGCATTTGCTGAGTCACACTGATAGTATCTGTGTAGTAGTCTCTGTGTAAGTGATGATAACAACTATCAAAGAAAAACCTAAAAAAATATTTATTATAAAAAGAATGAATTTGTAAGTTTTTACTAAGAATATGTAGAAGCACTGGACATTTTCCTGAAGCACACATTCTAACCAGAAGAAAAGCTCAGACTACCCCAATAACAACAGACAGGCCAAGGTCGGCTAACAAATGGCATTTTGCCCCAAGGAAATTCAAGTTAAGACTTTTCTCCTGTGACTATGATTTTGGTTGCTCAATTTCAGCCTGCTTTTAAAGACTACTGATTATCAGCATCAGCTTTTGGAATGCAAGAGGGGAGGAAAAAAGTCAGAAGTTTTAATTTTATCAAGGTGGTATTTAGTTTTTTTAATTTTCCTTTTGATGCTGAGCCTGTCTCCTATTGATGTCGCCTTCAAAAACCACAAAGCTTTGGGGAACAAAGGGTTAAACAACAGGGCTTTGTTTTTTAATATTGTGAGACATATAAAAAGTTGCTTAATTTTTTCCACTCAACTTTATCCAAACAAAAATGAAGATCTAAAAGGCCCATCAGACAAACTGGCAAACCTTGGCTTTCTCCACAGTTATGTCCAGAGCCGGAGCTCCTGGGGCTGTCCCAGGGATCTCATCAGCACAGAACTGACCACAGTTCCTCCCTCAGTAAATGGCATCACCAGGAATTTTTCACATCTGTTAATATCTCTATTCATCAGATTTTCATCAAACTGGCTGGCAAGTTGGAGCACTGTTAGGAAGGGGACCAGGACAGAACCAAACAGGGAATGCTTGCCCAAGTTTCACTCCCTGAGAAACCAAACTGAACTCGGATTTGGAAACTGCGAAGCAAACAGATTCACAGAGTCTCAAACAGAGCAGTGTTGGAGAGCAGAACAGCAATTTGCTTTTCAGTTCCTCTTCTGCAACACCTCAGCCACAAGGTGAACAGAACAGCAACAGAGATCTCCTCCAAGGGAGAAAAGAGCAGCCCGTTCACTTGTTGTAACAAAAATGAAGAGCTACAGCCCAGAGCACAGCAATGACATCAGCACTAAGGCTGGAGCAGCTCTGGAGACAGGATGAGAGAGTGGGGAATGTTCAGCCTGGAGAAGGCTCCAGGGAGACCAGAGAGCCCCTTCCAGCGCCTGGAGAGGGACTTTTGACAAGGGCACATGGTGATAGGACACGGAGGAATGGCTTTGAACTGAAAGAATATGTGTTTAAGTATTAGGAAAATATTCTTTACTATGAGGATGGTGAGACACATCCAGAGAAATTGTGGATACCCAAATGCTCAAGGCCAGGTTGGATAGAGCTTTGAGCAACCTTGTCTGGTATAAGGTGACTGTGTCCATAACAGGGGGGTGGGAAGTAGATAATCTTGAAGGTCCTTTCCAACCTAAACCATTCAGTGATAAGGAAGGTGATGCTTGTTATTATTTTGGACTCAATAATTCCTAGTCTTAGCCACTTCATGGGCTACCATTTATCACTCTCGTAATTACTAGAAGCTAAGGAACAAAGGCATTGTTTTGAAGGAGATCTGCATATTCACGTAAGAGATGGAAGAAGAATTCACTGCATTCATCTTGTTGGTAAAGAAAATTTTCAAACAAAGTTTACCCACAGAACAAGTGCAGGATTTTTTTGGTAAAGCCACAAATGCTTTCTACTGTGACAATTGCAGCCCATAAACTGAGAGTGCCTGATGAGTGTTCTAAAAAATAAAACATGTTTATTGATCAAGTGACAATCTTCTGCATCCAAATTAATTTGCTTTTTCATGTTAGTATCCAGAATTCCCCAAACATGCTGCCCAGACACTCTAACTGCACCATAACCTTCATTCATCTTCACTCCCTCATGTTAGTTCTTCCTGTGAGATTTTTCTAAATATTCTAATTATTCTGTGGGTGCATGCATTATTTAAGAGTGGAAAATATTAGCTACCTCAAGTTTCCTCTTAGCCGAAGTCAAACAAACATCATCTTTCTTCACAAATCCAAAACCACACCTCCTGACCTCTGCCTTCTCTAAACTCAGGTTTGCTAAGGCTTTTTGGGAAATCTACTTTGGATTACCTGGTCTCTAAATCAATCACCCTTGCCCCCACCAGCCCCTTTCCACTCCACCCACACCTTCTCTAGCTCAGTCTCCTCCTGAACACCCTTTGCCAAAGGGCACAGAGAACAGGGTGATGGGCTCCAGGACCTCCAAGGCTCTCTGGAGACTGAGAAGCTTCATCATCATTATCCTGCCACCAGAGATGGTCTCCCTTATTTAACTATGAGCATTCTGACAGACAGGACTGAAAGAAAAATTATATTTTACTTTAAGTATCAAAATCCAAGCCCAGTTTTTCAACAGAAATGATTCAGCACAACTGAGAAGCAGCATCACCTCCATGAATTCATTTTCAACTTTGCAATATGAGCAAACTCTTAATTCCATGCTCCAGACTACATTACACCATTTTTCTCCTGAAGAAGAAAGATAGAGAGCACTTATATATAGAATAGAATATAGAATAGAATATATATAGAATTCTAGAATATAAACTGCTGAGGATCTCTACTCAAGACATTCTTCTGGCAAAAAGTCAGTCCAATACTGAATTTATTGTTATATTTCCCCCCTTGGTGACCTTAATAATAGGATAATCTTGGATAGTCCCAAAAAGTACCATGTTTTAAAACAACACTTTGTGACCTTCTGAACCACAATCACCTGTTTACCTTTATGGTCATCTGAGCTACATTTTAAAACAGTAGTTGACAGAATTCACTGGTTTTATTTTCAAACCCTAATCTATTGGTAGTAGTGAGGTGGGGAGCGAAACAGATCAGGGTGTTGTTGGGAAAGAGCAGGAGGAATGCAGCATTAATGAGGTTTCCCACACCTCCCCTTCCCAAGGGTTCCTGTGATGCTGTACAGCAGAGCAGGCAGCAGTGCAGCCTCCCAGCCTTTGCTGTTAAGACAACAGATGTTAAAAGGGCAACTAAGTTAAACTTTATTATTCTATAAATAAAGACTAGCCATTTTTTAAACCCATATGGGTTGTATTAGTTTTCAGGCATGAAAGTTGTAGCAGATTTCTTTGTGGGTGGACTAAGCTGCTCATCTTCTCCCACTTCCTTCCATTTACTTTTTGAAGGCTTTACTGAAGAAAAGGATAAAGTCAAGGCTATGAAAGCTGAAAAAGGTTTAAAATTACTCCTTCCTTAGGACACTGAATCAAAATTTCTTGTTCTAGGCTATTTACAAAAAAATCCACTCAACAAAACCATTTCTATCCTCAAAACATCTTTGAGAAGTTCATTCACTATTCCATTGCTTAAAGCTAAAATCTGCTTAATGCAGACCTGGAGAGAAGAGGGGGGAAAAAAGAGAAAAAGTGAATCCTACACATGCTATTCCTTATTTTACTGCAAAATAAAATCTGATCATTTTGGTCTGTGACAGATTCACTGTGCTCATCAGTTTGCATTGCAGATCTTCAGCCTCTGATGTGGGGTGACGGAAGGAGTGAGACAAAGCAATCCAAATGGTCACCAGAACCTTTCTTGACCTTATAAAACTTCTCTTTTTTATGGCAAAAACCTTCCATCTATGAGGTAAACATAGTAGAAGGTATCTGAAGGGGAAGGACCCCAGCCCTTTGATCCTGATTAAAGGAATTACATTCTGTGAGGATTACTTTTGTTCAGTGGAAGGGATCCATGAGTGGATCAGTTGACCTTACAGATGTTTCTTAAAATCCACCTCTATTAATAATTAGCCACATCTTTTAAGAGAGATATAGGAAAATGAAGCTGCTTATGGGTCAGCAAATTTCTTCAGTGCCTCATCGTATCTGGGCTGCTTTCTCTCTCATCTACCTAAGAACCAATTAAACAAAAGAAAGTAAGAAAGCTGTGCAGCCACATAGGGCCCAGTTATTTACCAGAAATGGTGTCCCCTGAACGTGTCTTCTTTGTCCTGTGTCTCCAGGTGCCAAATACAAAGTTAAAATAACAGCTCATTGAAACACTTTTAGTTACAAACATGTTTGTAGAAAAAAGCTGAACCTGACTCCCAGTGTTACATAAACCACAGATACAACATCAGCAACTCCTCAGACTCCCGAGTTATTAAATGCAACTACAAACTGAATAAAACAGTAATCCATGACCTCACAATAATGCAGTATTATTCCATTTCTATATGAAAACACACAGTTCTTATCATATTTCTTAGTGAAGGATGAGCATAGCATAAATCCCTTACGTATAAGCAAACTCTTACAGGCTAAAACAAAGAGCTATTTAAGTTTAAAATTCCAGAGTCACGGAATAAATCAATGAGCCAGTGCTGATACCCTTCAAGTCTAAGAAAGCAGAAAATTAAAAATTACTTATTAATTTTTACAGAACATATTTTTAAAGTTTTATAACACAAACATTAAGGCTGCTTTATAACCAAGCAAGTTTAGTGCTATCAAGCAAAGAAAAGTTCAGCTATCAAGCAAAGAAAGGTATATTTTAAAAAATAAGAAAGTACTGTTAAATAGGCACAAATCTCCCTTTCCCTCTGTAATAAGCAGAATTTGGATTGAAAAATTCCAAGAAATAGTTTGATGCTGTGTTTAGGAGAACCTCTAGTAGAGGCCAGGTAGCTGAGCCTCTAAGCCATAGAAAATTCAATTCCTATTCACTTTAATCAACTCCTCCTCCTATTTTGTACCAAGAAGGGACATTCACTTTTCAGGAGCTTTCAGCTAAATCGTTGCTTCATGAGACCAGCAATAAACCTCCAAGGAGCAGCTCCTCAGGCAGTCATTTTATGCTGTTACAGGGAATCAAAGGTCATCCTCAGCTAACACAAAATCTTTTATTCAATGTGAAATCCACCACCTTAAATAGCCTCATTTGCTTCTCCAATTACACAAGACTGCACAGTTCTGCTGAACAAGTTCTGTTTACCTAGGAAAATTGCCTGTGGAGTGGTATCAAAGAGCTCAGAAACACAAGAACTTGCTGCTTCATTTTAAAAAAGGCTTCCAGGAGCTCAGCACCAAATGCAGCTCCAGTTAGTGGAGGTACCCAGCTGTTACAGGATGGAACAACATTTAATGTGTCAAAGGCAGCACACATCCCCTCTCTGCATCCATTCAGAGCAGTAAATTGATGAGCAGACCAAGGCAACCTCTGCTCTGTAGCTACAAACTCAGCTGAGCCCTACGTGTAGTCAGCCTTACCCAGTGACGTGACATCCTCAGCACAAAAGGCTTTGGTGAAGCTGAAAACAGATGTGCAAGAATGCTGATATAAAAATCAAAGTAGGTAAGACCAAGATGTACAAAACCGACTGACACAGCTGGGAAAGAGATGTTTGGGCACAACCCTTCTTTAGATCTGAGGAAGGGATGTTAAATAAGTATCCTTATTCAGATGGTAAACAAAACATCAAAAACCAAAAAACACCCCTTTCTGATGGCAGCCTGAAAGACCTACTTTACCAAACATCACAGGGCCAACATTGTCAGCATGTAACAGCATCTGACAGGGCCAAGAGCTCATCTCCTGTGCAGTTCTGAGCTGCAGAGCACAGCTTCCAAAAAAACCTCTGGTACTGCTCTCCACAATCCAATTTGATGCATTTCAAGACTCAGTACTAAAGCTTTTAAGTGAACATGAGACCAGGACAAAAAAATACCAGTGACTGCATGAACAGAGGAAGAATATAAACCTTGTCCTGCTACACAGACATGAAGAAGAAGTATCATAAACTTAAACCGGGAGTAGGAAAGTTCAAAGATTCTGAAATAAATGCACAGTAAGAATTTTTAAATTGCAGAAGATGATGTGAAACTGTCATCTTAATAGGTTAAATATCTTCAAGATATAACTTAAGTCACATCTGCCTTGGGGTAAGACAGAATTCTTTCACCCCTCAAGTTTTGAAGGACACAGGTCATTAGACAAAGTCTGATAACTGTCCTTAAAATTTCTACTTAATACTCTACTTTTAGAAATTCTATATAAATATCCAATAATGAAGTTACTGATGTTTCCAGAACCTCAGAGGCAGTCACTGCCTCTAACACCTCACTGTGTCATCTGGCTCCCTCACCCTTCCCTATTGCAAAGCCTCAAGTTTCAATAATACCCTTTACTCCACCTCTTGGAGGGCACATGAATGACCAAGAAACAGTCAGCAGGAATTTCAATGCTCATCAATAATTTTTCACCGGGACTAAAAGCCTAAGCAGCATCTTAACCTTTCCTTAGTATCATGAAATACCATGAGTTGTACGGGACCTACAAGGATCATCCAGTCCAACTCCTGGCCCAGCACAAGACAACCCAAACAATCCCACCATGTGCCTCAGAGCTGGGTGAAGAATGTGAAGAATACACAACCCAAACCTCCCCTGACACAGCCTCAGGCTGTTCCCCTGGGTCCTGTCACTGGTCACCACAGAGAAGAGATCTGTAGTGGAGCTGCTCTTCAAATCCATGAATATTTGCTCCACTGAGACATGTGAAGACAAAGTGAATCACAATATAAAGTCTATTAACCCTGGAAATACAGTTCCAGTATCTCTCTGTATTAAGCCTTTCACAAAAAGTAATCACAGATAACTCTCCCAGATTGCCATGGGAAAAAAAATAATATGAAACCATTCCAGTAACTCATCTGAATGGACAAGAACTAGAATCTTTAAAGATCTTTTAAGGCTCTTCTTAAAGGAATAATTAGTGCATGCAGATATAATCTGGAAAACATCTTTGTGCCAAAGTTAAGCAATGTAAGAATTTCTTAAGAAGTTTCACATCCATCTCAAGTGTAATTCCAGCCCACTAATGGAAGCACAGGCATTTAATAGCCCTCTTCTGTTATACTGACCCTTTATCAGAGTCAAGTCCTAAGGAAAAATGCACTTGCCACAAGAACAGACTTTGCTGTAGTAAAGTTTCACCCTTCCTGAAGGGTGAAAACCTGAAGAACATCAGCTTTATACCTGACAAAATAATTTTTGCAGTTTTTCATAATCAAATTAGGGACAAGGCCTGCAAGACTCACCACAGCTATCATAAGGTGATGGGGTATTTTCTTAAATATGTTCGTATTTTAAATATTAAATTTAATATTTTCTTCTAAAAAACAAAAAGGAAAGGGGGAGAGCCATAGGTATCTATTTTTGTTATTTCTTCCTTTTCTCAGTCTTCTTCTGCACAAACAAAGCCAGCACAAATAAGTTACAAGCTAAGGACACAAGGAGAGCATTCAAACTTTACATTAAGAGATGTCAAGAATGTATAAATAAAATAAAGGAAAGATCATATAATCCTTTATTTATGGTCATTTTAGGCGTAACTTACAACAAAATAGTTGATTAAAGTTCACCATGCAATGTTTTTCATCTTGGTTCACTGTAGTCAGTGATGTTCCTCTTCAAACAAGCTCATGTGTATTTTGGGAGAAGATCCCAAGCCACTCCCAGGTCTTGCAGAACAAAACCCACACTAATAACTAACATTTTGTATAAGCCAACTACACAAGATCCAGCTTGATATTCAGACTCTTTCTTTCAGTCACACTGTTATCCCCACCCTGCCTTTACTCCATAGCTGTTGCTGTGAAGACCCTGGGTAGTAACACACTCCAACACTACAGCAAGGGGTTACAGAAATTCACAGAAGCTGCACTTTCTGTAGAACAGTTGTATAAAAACAGTGAATGCACCATGGGCATCAGCAGAACAGAATAAAGAACACATATTTAGGAACCATGATTATTGGACTCCTCAGTTTGCCAAATTTCATCTTCTCCTTAAGTAATTCTGCACCAGAACAAGACACTTTCAGTGACTGCCACTGAAGGTTTTGTGCTGTAAAGGAGCAGCAGAATCTCATTCCCAATACCCTGATGCCCTGATTATAGCACACTGCCCTCCATGTGCAAGGCTGGCTCTGTTCCTGGATTTGTTTTTTCTCCTGTAAAAGAAGATAGATGAATTCTCCAATCACTCTAAGCAGACACATCCCCTATCTTGCCTCTACTTTTACAAACCAAAAAAGCATGCTACAAGAAAAGTAAAAAACAATCCTGAAACTCCTAACCACTTACCCTTAAAAAATCCTTTTAAAATGTGCAACCACACAATGTCCCATTTTTATAACTTTGAAAGAGTCCAGACAAAATTTTAATTCAAATCCCAAACACATCATTTGAATGACCCTTGCCAACATCCCTCCAGCTGTTTCTGCACAACCACCAGCAGCCAGTTTGCCAGCAAGAACATCCATGTGGCTGTACAGAGTGCAGTGAACTTTCCTCACTCAGGGAATGCCTCAGCTCAGTGTGCCCTGCCAGGTCCTGGATATCCACCCATTTTTAATGTATCCATCCATATTTAATGGCACAGAACCCACAAGGAATCACAAGGAATTTTATTCCTTTGACACCAAAACAGGTAAACATCTTCTCAGAGTACATAAGCATCCTGTTCCAAGCAAAACATTACTACAAGTTGTTTATTTTTTGACAGCATGTAGTACAGAGCTCTCAGTTCCACTGCAATTCCTCTGATATTGTACCAACAAAAACCTGTAGTTCAGATTCAATAGTTTCTGTCCAAGGTGTCCCTTCCCCCCACCAAAAAAAAATAAACCCCTAAGAATTTTCAAGGTTTTCTTCTTTTATATTTTGACCAAAAGTTCTGTAAATTGTCTTTTTTTTTAAAGAAGAATGCCAACTGTTAGGGTATTTAAAATAAAGCACTGAATGATCCCCACTCCTTGCACCCTTAACTACACAAGACAAATGAGCCATCTCTCAGATGGAAGACTGAAAAATCTCACCCTGGTAAACCTGGCTGAGGACTGTCACCATGTTCCCACATAACAATGAGGCTCAATTTCCTTGTCCATCATCCTCAGCGAGAAAATAATCGTATTATTTCTAAAACAAACTTTAAAATAAAAGCACATACACTATCTAAAAGAATGAAGAGTATGTGCAGCTGACTTCATTCAAAGCTGAACTGCAGAATTGTAGTTCAGGATATTTCAGGTTATCCAGGGTGGAGCAGCCACACCTTTTTCTGCCACTTGCAAAAAGAAGTAGAAGAATTTTCCCTAGGAAAAGTACCCTTATCCCTCCAAACAGCGTAATTTCTAAGGAATCAGATAAAAATTTCCCATCTGTTCTAAATGAGAAATTAATTGAAACAAAGAAAAATATCTTAGATACTATACAATCAAGTGGTACATTTGCATATGATGTACCCTTGATTACTAAATTCTTCCACTTTGAGATGACTGCCCAGGAATAAACAAGAAGAGTCCTCACAGCAGTGTGGATGTCTCCAAAACCGTGGGAGCCAGAACTACAGGAAATGATAGGGGAATGTGCTGAACTGCTGATTTTTTTTTTTGTTTGTTTATTTTAAAGTGTCAGACTTTATTGATCCACCTTGTTAAGATTCACAGGGGCACGGGACAGAGGACTCAAAGGATCTTTCATGTCATCAAATCTCACTCCCTGCCTCCTCATGCAGTCAGGTCATAGTCCTATTAAGTGACCAATACATCAAATTTCACTTTCTTTGAGCATAAATAAAATCAGTCTAGAGCAGATACCATGGGTGCCACATCATTCCCAATACACCTGGTTTATGTCCTGATATATATATATATTTTTTTTAATATTTTTTTTTAATACTACTCTCAATTCTCTATATTGAAGCTTCTTTTCTTCTACCCCCTCTCTCTCCTTTTTCCTCTATCCCTATATGCACTCCCAGAAAAACAATGTTCTGCAGCCAGGGCAAGTTTCTTAGCTATAAATCATTTCACAGGCTGCCCTGGCAAATGGGGGAGGTTCCTGACAGCTGGAAGAAAGCAAATGGAACTTGAAGAAGGGAGGGTATGGATGACTAAGACTGGTCACCCTTACCTCCATTACTGGCAAAGTGATGGAAATAACAAGACTGGAAACCATTTCTAAACAAATGAGAACAATAAGGTGATTAGAAAGAGTCAGCAAGGATTTATGAAAGGGAAAACATGCCTGATCAACTTAATGAACTTCTTTGATTAAAATACAAGTTTGGCAGATGAAGAGTTGTCATTTTTCTTAACTGCAGCAAGACTTTGGACACTGTCCCCTATGACAGCACCATAACAGACAAATTAATGAAGTTATGGACTGAATAACTTAATAATAACTGAATAATGGGCAGAGATGCCCTGGAAACTGGACTGTCAGGCTCACATTTCTAAAGGAAAAACACTACAATTTAGCTAACTTACAGTTTCTTGAGGTGTTTAATGTATCTCATCACCTCAATATTACTATACAGGTCAGCCTCACTAATAAAAATGGTTTTTTTACCAAATCATGCTGTTGCTCTTGCCCTGTGTGGGCAATTAGCTATAAAATATGGATGGGAATGCAGGGAAGAAGGCAGTGTAAATCACAGTCAAAATAAGCCAAGAAAGTTTCACTGGAAAGGCTGGCAAATACACAGATTTCATGTCAAGGTCCAAGCTGTCACTTTGCCAAGCCTTCAACACAAAAAATGAGATATTCAACAGTGACAGTTTACAAAAGATAAATACATTGCTTTTCCTAATATCAGAGGTACATAACATCAGGAAAATGCATTTTATGAAGTATAGATGATTAACTTATTAAAACTAGTCAACAAAATTCTAAAATAGAAAGATTTAATGCACAAATAATAAGAGAAACTTCTTCCGAGTGACATTTAAGCTTTGTCAGCAGTAACCTCATCCAATAGTAATAGCAGTTTTGTGATAGGGAATTTGGAAACGCAGAAAAAACACCTGCCTTGCTGGTAGTGACAAGAATTCAAGCTACAGGCCATATCTGCATCAAAAGAAAAGTCCTCTCACATTTTCAGAGCTGTACAGGGCATGCAGGCAGCTATTCTACCTTGACAGCACAAATATTGCATAAATTAAGATGTTTCAGTTGCATACTCATCACACAAATAAAATCATCCCAACTCAAGCCATTACAAACATATGAAAATTAAATTTACTGTTGCATAAAAATCAGAACTCTTAGTAACACTCGCAAAGATTCCTAGAAGAAATAAATGCCTGATTTTCGAAGGGATTACTGAAAATACAGCATTTAGAGAAGAAGTGTAGGTTTCCTTCTGTAATCTCTTCAGCCCCATGCCAGGCATTCTGAAATGAGGGGAACTGTTCAGTCTTAGTGGAGCTTGTATTTAATTCTTACTTAACACTGAAGTGACAAATCAAAAAGCTACTATTTTGTACTTTTTTTTTCCTTCTGCCTACACAGTTGGTTACCTTTTCCCCTCCTTTAAGCAGGGATATTAACAACAGTTCTCTGCTCATGCTACTGAGTTTATTCTCAGCTCCATGAATAATCGTTGCATAATTTATTACCCTCTGTAATACATGTGAACATTTATTTTAAGAATTCTGCATAACCTCAATTCTGTCAATTCTTGCCTACTGCAACTCTGGCAATACCTCAACTGATTTTTAATTTTCCATCTTTTAACATCATAGGAAGTACCCAACCCTTTGGGGCTTTTGAAATTCTCGTTGCTGTTATTTAAGTCCATCACACAGGCAGGTGTAGGTTTAGGGTAAGGAATATCTATTACACAGCACAGCATTAAACACCCCATCTCCTGCCCAGGGGGTAAGAGGAAGGGGAAGCAGGAGGTTGTTCCAAGGCTGTGGAAAGTGCCAGGAGATGAATCTGTTTTTATTAAGTGGAGCATGTGCAGGCCCTGTGTAAGCAGCAAGGCCAAACGCACCAACAGACTGAATGAGGACATTCAGAAACATCTTTAGGTTGAGCTGAAATTGTGTAACTTTTGTCCTAAATGAGGACTTGGAAGTAAAAATAGTTACAAAACCATTTAATATTTCAAGATAACAATGACGGTGTGCAAATGGTGCTTACCTAAATTGTACATTATACAGCAAAAAGTCAACACAAAAGCATCAGACTTATAATATACTGCATATCTGAAATTAGAACTAGGCAAAAGATGTGTATTTCCTATTAATTTTTGATACTTTATGTCAGGAGTCAGCAAGATTTTATTTGAGTCACCAGATATTATCTGGAGGAGTCATCAAGAACGAACAGCTGTACCTGAGATTCAATCTTGGCATAAAGTTTATTGAATTTTTAAGCAAAATCCAGCATATGCTTGTTTCTTGTATTTGTCTTTATTTTCCTCTAGTTCTTTGATACAGTTTCTTGCTTCCTTACTATTTCTTGCTTCTGGTAATGAAGACATATTTGCACTGCAGGATCAGAAAACAAAGGACCAGCTCTTAGGAAGTCACCTACACCACACAGATGCTTGAGCTGTTTTAAATTCAGAGAGATACTGTAAAATCCAGGAGGGATTGTTTCAACAGAGAAAGTTTAACTGCATTTACCAGAGGAAACCAGTCTTTCATGCCCCCCCAGGCATGCTGTGAACACACTTGAATTGCAAGAGAACTTCACTTACAGACAGGAGAACTGTGTTCTCTGCCCACCTTCAAAATTAGAATATTTTAGCAAATTGTTCTCCAAGCCCCTCCTGGTTCACATTCCAAAAATTCTCTATGCTCATCTCCATGGCCCCAATTACAAGGCAGTAAAAACCCAAGTTCCCCATGAACTTCAAAGCAGTGATACAGATTAATTCAGGATAACTCTCCTGAGTAATGATTTAACTAACGACCTCATCAACTAATGCATTCTCCAGCACAGGAACAATCCTTCTTTACAAGGCTTTGCTATGAAATAATTGTTCTGGATGACCTTGATATACCACTGACCATACCAAATCTATGTATAATCCAACCTCAAACAAGACACTACAATAAAGTAGACTCCTGAAGTAGTCTCCTTACTGCAAAGTCTTCACTGCAAAAGCCCCTCCTCACCTTATTATGATGACAATTTAGAGCACTAAAACCAGGTGGCAAAAGTAAGAACATTTCTAGTGACATCTATTGTCCACTGCTGAAAGTGGCACTCGGGAGAAAAAAGTTCTTCAAAACTCGAAATAAGAAAATACCATTATTTATTGCAAAGATGAGTTCTGATGATTAAAACTTCCCATCTGAATGCAGAACCTCATCTTTATTCAATTTATCTTTTATCCAGGCTGCTTTTCCAATTTATCAAATTTCTTTTGAATTTTAATCACATCATCCAGTGGGCTCATAACTCTTTTTGTGCTGGCGTTACTGGCAGATAAAGACAAATCAAATCCGTTTTCATGGTCATTAATAAAAACACTGTAATACCACAGGACAATTCAGACCCCTGTGAGACTCCAGCCCTCCCTTCTGGCAATATTTTAAGCATTTTTTAAAATAAGTTTCATAGTTCCCTTACCAGGAGGTGCTGCCAAATCTCTGCTAGAGGTAAGCCATGGAGTGTAGTTTTTATATCCTCTATAAAGGCCTCTTGCCATGCCATGGGAAAAGCTCATCCCTTGAAAATCCTGGGAAAACTTGTGCCCTCTATCAGTACTTGCAAGACACAGTTAAGGAGTACAATTAAGACACTCCCACACACAGACTCAAATTGAAAAGAATAATCTCATTGTGACTCAGATTCACACCAGCCAAACTCTTCAAGTCCCAAATATAAAGTCAGAAAAAGTTTCATCACACGTACTTGTCTTAGAAGCTGCAGAAAAAACCCCAACAACAATCCCTACCTTCCTGTCAGCCTGACCTAAACACCAGGTATTTATTTTTCCAACATTTTCCGTAAGTGCCTGCTTGACAACCATTCTCAGCATTCAAAATCATTTTAAAGATGTCATCCTGAAAAGAAAACTTTAAAACACATTTAAACTTCTCTTCCCTGCTTCAAGAAAACATGATTTTTTTTTTTTTGCAGAAGAGCTGCTCTGAAGTTCTTGTGGAAAAGACTACAACATCTCAGCTATCAAGCTTTTAACTAAAATTGCTATTTGATTCCAACAGGAAAGAGCAGGTGTTAATATCAGCAAGAAGGAATGAAAGAATGGATACATAAGCAAAATCACAAAAGGCAGCAGGGCCAACAGCAAATAGCCAATCCCTTAATCAATCAGGAGTAAAAGTGCACTTCAGTCAGGATTCCAGAATTCACAAACAGGGAATAGATGGACAAATTCTACCTGCCATGGAACATGAGACATCCTCACTCTGAGCTTTGCATCACAACTCCAGTCCACAGCAGAAATGAATGCATGAACTTTAAAACTTCGTTAAAAGCCAAATATAACAAACAATCAACAAAAAAATGTTATTTTTCAAAATCAGATCAGCAGGTTTGGGGTTTTTTTTGGTGGAGTCCTTGTTGTTTATTTTTAAGTTTAGAGGTTTGTTTAATTTTAATTTTTATACACCACTGATAGAGGAGTCCAATAGAGCAGCTCAGACACAAGTCACCTGTGACTCCAGCCAAGTGAACACCGTGTCACCTTCCCTATCACAACCTGGGGGGATTCCCTCCACCCATAAACCCCCCAACCCCATTATTTCCTTGCACTCTGTCCCCCTCTAAACCACCACTAATGCCATTTGTGGCTGCTCCTAATCTGCTCTCCTGCCAGCTGTATCCCACGTTATGCTGAGTCTCTTTAAGCATTAACTACCTCACACACAGTATATTTAACAACTGCCTATAAATACACCTCAGTTACCTCCTCCCCTTGTCCAAAAAACATCCTTTTAAATGGAAAAAAAAATCTGTACCTCAACAAGGTTTTGTTTTGACCTCAGATCCCTACATGACTAAGTACCATGACAGTGCCAGTAAGAACCAATATTCTGATTATATAAAAGCATAACTGTATTGTAAGCAAGCCCTTAAAAGCTGCCTGCTGTCACATCAAGACATAACTGAAAAAAACAGAACTTACCTGCTGACAAGGGAAGTGCTGAAATATCTGTAACAATAAAAAAAATACATTTAGAAACAGAAGGAAAAAATAGCTCTACAACTGCATTGGCCTCATAATTCTTCTGCAAGGCCACACTTGTTTAATAAAGCACATTATCTGAAGAAATTTGCTGGCTGCCAGGAATGCCACATGCAAATCAAAAGCATTTTCCTTGTCTCACCCTGTTCATTAACAGGATTATGCTTTGCTCACCTAACTGAAGGACAAAGACTAAACTGAAGGCAGTGAGTGTAATTACTGCAGCAGAATACAGGTCACTACACACAAATTAAGTGTTACATACAAAATTCACCATCATCACCTACAGAATTTCAGAGCTCAAAGTGTCAGGGATGGCCTTTGCAAATGAAGAAAACTCTACAGAATGTTTTCTTTATTCTTAAATCTTCAGAGAAGAAGTAGCTAAGCTTGCAAGCAGATAAGCACAGAACGCAAGAAATAATATTAAAAGAAAGGACACTGATTTTTGTCACCAAGGCATATTAGCCACAGTTGCTGAACATTTTTATAGGAAATGCTAAGGCTGTCTTGAGCTGCAAACAATGACCACTGTCTCAGAGTCTAAATAAAACATATTAAAAATTATACACTAAAACAATATATATTATATTAAACTGTAAATCATTATCTTGTTCCTGCCTGCTTTTCTATTGTCACCTCAGTGCACATCAGCACGACTGGGACCTGAGGTGCCCATAGAGTTCAGAAACTAGAACCCACAAAGAACTAGAAAGAAAGAATTACTCAAGTCTGTAACTCCATGGACTGGGGACACACATCATGGGGCTAATGAAAACTGAAAAAAATACGGGGGGGGAAGAGAAAGGGGAACCAGTAAAAAAAATGAGAAAAACTGAACTGAACCTAAGAAAAAGGTCTGCACAGTTATTTGAATACAGGAAACAGCAAAGTTGAGTAATAAATTTTTACACTGGGTACAAAATCCGCATAGAAACTGAACTTTACCATAGGTGTAGCAGATGAAACAGATGCAGAGATTACAGGGGCAGATGGTCACTGCTTTGCTACCTATTAGAAGAAATAACGAGGCTTAATAAATTTATTAACCCTGCTCTCACCAACAGATTGTTACAATTCACATCTGTGGCTGGAAAACATGATGAAACTTGAATACCAAAGAGAATTACACCTAAAATTTAAAGGCAGCCCACGAAAAAAATTCAAAAATGAACTGCACTGCTCTGAGATGATGAAACAGCAACACAGAAAGTTGAAACGCACTTAAAGCATGAAATCAAAGTGGCAACAGGACACCACAAAAAAACCCTCAGAAAATACTGAGTGCCTTAGTCTGGTAGAACACAATATTTTAAAAGATAGTAAACTGCATCTAAAAGATGCTCATCATGCTGTCTGCTTAGGAACAAAACCATGTTACATGTCAGAAATGCCTGGAGACAGGAGATGCAGCCAAGGAGAAACGGGAACAGCGGGAAGCAGAAAACCCAACAGGTCTTGCACAGAATCCAGATCAGCACATATGGAATGGAACTTTCTTCCATCAGAACCAGATTTGCAGTGACAATTCATTTGGAAAGTTACATGAAGATAAAGGTTACATCATCTTTTGTTTGTGTATGTGTTTAACTGTTTCCATGCTTTTTTTATGAAGTCACAAAAAAATTCCTGGTTGTCACTAGGCTACACAAAACCAACAACTGCAGCCACAGGAGTAAAGCATCTAAAACTGTGGATTAGAAAATACCAGGTCTGATTTTAATTTTTCTATCACAATTGAAATTAATGTCTAAATTCCATTCATAATTAACAACCACTGAAAGATTTAAGTTACTACAAATACTTAAAAGTGCATTAAAATCTTTACATTTTTGTGTGTTGGGAATGTTTTATGGCAGCATTTATTACTTTGGAAGCAGACTGTTTGGTTAAATGTGCACACACATCGGATGTCAGGAAAATAACAGCAACCATAACCCCAGAAAAATATGTTATTACTGTTATTATATACACACAGGCAGAAAACAATCACATCTCAGAATTTAAACAGAGAAAAGCTCTGCAGCTAAAACACACACACATATTTTTAACTTAAGAAAGAGCTGATCATATTCCAGCATTTGTCCCTAACGCCTGAGCCGCTGTTTCCTCTGTGATCTCTCCCTGCCAGTGCTCACACAGATCCTGTTACTGCACCAGGACCTTCCCAAATGGGGCACTGACACCATCACACCACTGCTATATTCAAGTCAAACACTGTGAAGATTTCTCACTTCCATGTTCCACTGCAAATCAGTCCCACAAGTGCATTAAGTGAAGAGATGCTGCACCCCTGGGACAAGTTTACTGAACAGCTTCCTGCAACTGCACCTTCTTCTGTTTCAATTTAGTGCAAGAGACTGTTTTCTACCATTAATTGACATACATTAGGTCTAAAAGCAAGTTGGACAGAAGAAATTGAAGCCTGAAGGTCATATCAGTATACTTAAAACTGCATCTGTGCACTTACCAGGTTAATTCTATGGTACTTCTCAATTATTTCCATTAAACACAACGTCCTCTATAGTCTGATTTTGTATCTTAATTTCAGCAAACACCACCACTACGGAAATATCAATTCATGACAGCATAAATAAATATTTCACTATTCCAAAGATAACAGTAACAATTCCACTCCTTTGTGTATCCAGACACTACAACAGTAAGTGAAATGCTCATTACCTTCAGGTGTTCCTATTAGTGTGGTCACTTTAGGAACTTTCTTATCATTGAGTTTGCCCCATCTCTCCAACTCACTCATCTTTTCTGGCTTGAAACCTCCTAGCTTTATTCTCAAATATGATTTTTCATTTAACATCTAACACTGAAAAATGATGAGTGGATTCTGGCCACATTTTAAAAGCTTCCTTCATGGAGAGGTAAACAGAGTATACAGTCAGGCAGCTATTCATAAGGTTGCACTTATAAACTTGCCTCCTGTGCATTTCAATGTCTAGAGAGGAGAAATTCAATCAGTGCTGAGATTTGAAGAGGAAAAAAACCCAAAGTTAGGGTTTTAATCTGGTTTGGGACTAAAATGAGAGGCTTGAGAGCATTTTGGAGAGGGATTCCCTACATCAGGGATGCCTGGACTGACTTTTCTTCTACAACTCAGTTTTTGAGTGCTTGGAGGACTGCTGTCACACAAACCACATTTACAGCACCTGTACAACATGAACCAATCTTACTTTTTTATCTGCTCCAAAGTAGTTCTTCAAAGTGAAATCTAAAATTAATCGTATTTCAAGTGCTGCTGCTCCCACTGATCCTTTCAAGGAATCACTCGTGTTCTGCATTTATATTCTTAAGTATCTCCCTGTGCTACTTGGCAGGGAGCAAACTGGCAGTTTGAACAGGCAGAAAGAAAAAGTCCTTTCACATCATATTCTTTATCATAGCCAAACTTTTACATACTTTGCAAAGGCTAATCAGTTCTCACAGAAAACTGGTTTTATCCCATGTAGATATTAGGAGGATGGAGCAGATGGCCTCAAGAGCTCCTTTCCAGGCAAGGTTTCTACAATATTGGACACAGATGATTGTAACAGATCAGGAATAGGTGACACAAAACAAGAAAGTTCCTCAGCCAAAGAAAACTTGCCAAGTAAACCAGTTATGTACATGAATTCACTACGGAACAGAAAGGATAGTATTTTTAAGAAAGAATACTATTATTGCTTCTATATGCACTGAGATTGGGCACTACAGTCGTCAAACAGGCTTTGTGCATCCCAGCACCAAGAGTTTTTTCTCATTTATGGACGCCCTGAGGACTAGATCTCTCTCCCACTGTATTTGCTTTTATAAAACTGCATCTTGCACTGCAGAGTTTCAACGACTGTTTTCTTTAAAATGGAGCCACGACTTTAAATCTTCCTTCCAAGAGTAACATCTAATCATGAAAATCAGGGATGTTTTGTGAGCCTCCTATTCCTGCCTCAAGGTAAAACGAGAACAGGCTCCGTGGACAACTCCAGAGGCTCAGACTCTGCCCCATCTGCAGCACTGATCTCTTTCCAGAGCTGTGGTAAGCAGCAGGCCACAAGAAATTTAATCCTGTTCTCCTGTAGCAGGAGCTTGGCTGACTCCAGCCTAACAGCATTCCCTTGAAATTAATTCAGATATTCAATTCACAAACCAATCTCTCTTTCCAGGGAAGAGCACACGAGGAACCACAGACCACAGTCTCCAAGAAGCCAAGGCAGCACATGTCACTGGACAACAATCCTTGCAACTAAATTAGGAATATCACAGACTCCACAGAAAATGCCATTTTCCTATTTAGCTACGGTACCAAAATAATTTAGGAATACAGATGCATATTTAGCTTTTAGCCTTTGTGTGCCTGGTCCTGAAGGATGCTGTCTTAGAGACTGTATCCAACCACCTGGAAAGTCTCCTTTCCTGTATTCTCTGGCAGGCTAAAAAGGATGTTTCTCTGGTCTTTAATGAAATTGAGATATCATCAGCTATGTAAAAATATTTTTCTTTTTTTAAAGAGCAAGTAACTAAACACAAAACACAAGTCATCTTTCAGAAAAAATGCTTTGTAAAATGACATTTGTTGAGAAACCCAAGGATTTATCCATGACCACCTGATCTACTGAACAAAGACCTTGGAGATGCAATGAATTCATCCTGACAGCACACCTATTACGGAAAAGCTATTAAAAAGTTTTACAGTCTGATTAAAAGATTGTATAAACCACCAGTTGCATTGTTCCATATATGTATTTTTTCCCCTTCATCATTAGAAGTGCATCTCATTTGTAACCTACATCTAACCTACTTCTAATTTAGCAATCTGCAGGGCTGAATGTTAACAACCTTTTATTATATAATTTCACATTAAGACAGTTTTTAAGGGCAATTTTCAATGCAACTCAAATTTTTTTTATTTATTTACTAGCTGTGTAGAATGAGAGACAGAAATGCCTCACTGTAAAGGCCCATTTTTCTTAAACATTTTATTATCCTTACAAGTCTTTAAATGCTCCAACTGTTTTGGCTTTCAGCAGCATCCGCAATTTGCAAACACCAATACCTGACACAGTATTCAAATGTCAATCATAAAAGCACTAAAACCACCATTTGCTTACTCAGATTAGGGTTTTTTTTTTCTTCCCCTATTTATTGCATTTGCCTTGGGCACAGGAGCAGCTGAATATCCAGCTTAGCTGCAAATCTTCATCTGTTACCCTGGGGAAGGATGGAGGGGGGACAGTTCTAGGACAGACACCTCCACCCACTAAACCTGGCAGCAGCTCTTTTGTGCTTTAGCCAGATCAGAAGAAATTCAGCACACAAAACCACACATCTCGTGTTTACAGCCCTACTTCACAGGAGATCCACGTTGCACTGGAGCCCCTTACTATCTTGGTTTAAATCTTTGCTTCAGCTGTGAGTAGCAGCAGTAATGATTTAATGCTCTCATTTCTGTCTGCTGAAAAGGTTAATGAGCAGGCAGCCGACAATGAACTGCTGTGACACCCCACAAGGAGAACAGCCTGGGCTGTGCCTTTGAGAAGTTCCCTTTAACCACTCACTAGTTCTAAGCCAAGCTGCTGCTCCTGAAACACAAAAGCCACACAAAATTTAGCGAGGAAAAATGAGAGGGCCAACTGAAATAGTGCACGGAACATGAAGGGTTTTTTCAAATTAAGTGTTTGGTTGCTAAAACATACAAGGCACATCTATGGTGTGATGATCACCACATCTGACATACCTCAAGTGGCTTTAAATATGCAAAGGCTTGGTGGTGTTACACCAGTACAAGCATCAGTCGATTCATCCCAGACCTCGAAAACACCTTCAGTTCATGTCTGCTTCCATAATTTCTCAGTTTGTTGTCAGTTTACTGTCACATTCCTCTCATTACCCCACTCTTCTGTTTGTACCTGTTTTCCTCTTCCCATTTGAAAACAAAATCAATAGTGTCCTTAGTTTATAGCATCTATACCAAAAAAATCATTCAACAGTTTCAAATCTCAACTTCCCCTCTCCTACTGATACACCTCCAAAATTACCCTGCTTATGCTTCTTAAATACTAGCTTTTAAAATAGAATACAAGCTCTGATTTAGACCATCAGAATAATGCACCTGTGTTTTCCTCCATCTCAGGTGAACTCTGCCCTGAACTCTGTATGCACCCTGGCACTTCAAATTCATTTATACCACATCACTGAGCATGACCACTGGGATATCTATGCAGTCACCAGGAGCCAAATTTTCAGCCAGGAACACTGAACAGTAGGATATTAAATGAAAAGGTTCTGGTGGAAGTTACATTTAAGGAGATTAGGAAGAGCAAGAGAAATCACTCAGTCATTACTCAGGGCAGGTGGGATCAATCTCATTACACACTGAGTTACAGAACATGCAGTATCTAAGCAACTCAGATAAAGAATTTAGTCTCAATATCTACACAAGTACTATATGCACCTTTTGCCTATGGGGAAGAGAGGTTTGAGTAGAGAAGAGGATGGAGCAGCTCCCTAATAACTGGTTTTATTCACAAAATGGGTAAGCAAACTGTGCAAGTCTGCAGGTCATATTAAGCTCTTACGGGTCAGCAAAAGTCTATCAATGGGGTAAAAAACCAACAAGGATTTCACAAAATTAAGCAAGTTGCTAAGACAGCAGCTGCACTTCAACATAGAGCTGTGATGTAATGCATCTGGGGAAAAAAATCTGAGCAATACCTCCTTTACCAAGTAACACTTGCACTTTCTCCAGTTCCAACTGCGGGAGGAAGGCTGAGTCACTGTTTTCTCTGAAATCATCAGCTCAAACTGGAGTAGCTGGCCAAAAGCAATAAAACTTTGTGTCTCATTAGGAAGGGTACTGAAAACATGGTACTTAAACATATTACTGTGCAAAACTTTAAAAACAACATCAACATGTTGTGTCCAGTTCTGGTCTCTGCACCAGAAGGAGGCAGAGGCATCTGAAGCTGGGCAGCTGAAGTGATTGTGGGATGGAGAAGCTGCCAAGGACAGCAAGATTACCAAATCTGGGGCCCCCTCAGCAGGGAGGACATGAGGCTCAGGGTGAACATGATCACAGCACAAGTGGAGGGGGTGGGGGAAGAAAGGAAAATAATAGAAAAAGGAAAAGCAAATCGATGCAGCACCACCATTCAACAAATCCTGCCAGTCTGAGCACTGGGGGGCACCTGAGAAAACTGCTGGAGGTCAGGTTCAAACCAGTATGAGTGCCTTCTCCACAGCTGGCACTGAGCTCCCAGCAATTCCTGCAAGAGAAAAACATGGACAGAGGCGCCACTGGGCCATGCATGTAAACTCCATGTAAATAACATTTTCTGCTGCCATCGAGGGCCAGTGCTGGGCAGTCGCTGGTCTCATTTAGCAGCATCTCTTTTATCAGCAACACCATGGCCAGGGATTGTCCCCCTGTGCTGGGCACTGGGGAGGCCACCTTGAATCCTGGGGTCAGATTTGGGCCTCTCATGACAAGACAGACACTGAGGGGCTGGAGTGTGTCCAGAGAAGGGGACAGAGCTGGGGAAGGGGCTGGAGCACAAGACTGATAAGGAGCAGCTGCGGGAGCTGGGGGGCTCAGCCAGGAGGAGGCTCAGGGGGGATCTTCTAACAGAAGGTTAGAGCCAGGTGGGGAGGGGTGGGTCAGTCTCTCTCCCAAGTAACAAACAATAGGATAAAGGGAAATGGCCTCAATGTGCCAGGGGAGGTTGAGCCTGGTTAGGAGAAACTCTTGCACAGAAGGGGTAGTCAAACACTGGTAGAGGCTGCTGGGGACATGGATGAGTGCCTTGGCACTGCTGGATTAACAGCTGGAACTACCAATTTTAAAGGTCTTTTCAAACTTAAGTGATTCTGTGATTCTCATGGTCTTAAACTCCCTGTCGTGGCCCTGTGAGGTCATGAACTTAAACATCATCTGTAAAAGCAACTACCCAATCAAAAGTACTGTTCTAAGAATGTCAGCCACATTACAGGAACATTCTTATCCTTTAATTTATCACAAAAGGTGTTTGAACAAGCCCAGGAAACTTTAAAAGCATTTTAGATGTTTAAGGAGGGACATATGTGTGCTGGCAGTAGTTCAGATCTATCAGGAATATCTCCAGCACTCTGATCTGTGATCACATAATCCTGATGGAAATATTGTGACATTTTATGAACATAACAATTCAGGCCCTCAGGCAGGCTTAGGGAAAGCTGTAGACATGTATCCTATACGTGTGCAGCTACCCCCTATTTGTACTACAGAGCACTCGCTCTTCCAAGTGATAGCTTTACTGGATGTTTTTCTTTCAAGAAACATTGTCTTGACATTGCTTGCTATGATTGAAGCTCCCCTGTCATTTTCCGTGAAGGACTTGTGACACACTATGTGCCACCACAAGTCACCCACGTCTTCAAAAGGTGACAGGATTGTGTAGTTCCTGCACTGAAATACAAATTAGCTCTGCATGTCAGCAATGGCTGGTTTGTGCTTTAGGTATGACAGGAACTTAGCACAGAGCACCGAGGTGTTCCAGAATGTAAAATAAATGTGTTTCCAGGTAAAGAAATGAGTGCCAAGGGCACAACCAGAGGAGGAAAGAATGAGGAGAAAGTCCTTCAGGCAAAATATTAAAAAGCTCAAGACAGAGCTGCACATCCCAGGCCACAATGTAGGAGAAAAATGCTTTCTGAGTGTCTTTTAGAGGGGGTGAAGTGCGAGTTTTGTTTTGGTTTTAAAACAGTAACGAGAAGGATTTGGAGTAACAGATTATTAATGTAAAAGGAAAACTACCCAAAGTTCCTTTTTTGGAGTATTAGAACAGTATTTTGCAAGTTTCAGGTGGTTTTTTTTGCTAAAACACAAATTCTTAGAAAGTTGGGCAAGTCAACTTCCTTTCATGTTTCACCACTGTAAAATTGTGCTGTTTCCATGGTTTTGGCCCACACATGAATTCCATTGTTACAGCAGTTTTTCAGGAGCTGGAATTAAAGTTTGAAATTTCTCTTATTTGAAGTTACAGATGGGTGAAACGAGGTTGAAGATAATCAATGCAGAAGCACGTAAGGAGAAAAAATTAAAGAGTTTTCCAGTAAAGAACACACACGAAACAGTTTGTCAGAAGTTTAAGATTATCACCTTTACATACACATTGTTCTTACCTTAAAAAAAAAAGGGGGGGGGGGCCCTTAACACTTCCATCCATGAAAAGACTGACTTACTGCCTAAGAAATAGCATGTTTTATTGCTCACAATGGGATTACTCTAAAGTGTTCACACTTTGTTTCATACACTTCCAGCCTCAGTAAGGTGAAGAAGGTGACAGCAGCTGCACAAGTTTTGCTCTATACAGAAACCTGCTTAAATAATTAAGATGAAATCTATTTGTAATGAGAATACCGGGGTTTTCTCAGCCCAACTGTGACATTCCGGATGGAGAAGGAATTTGCTTCAGCTGGAGCTTGTTCTCAAAGTGATGCACAACATCCCTTCACAACAAATGGGCATTTACACTCAGAGCTAAAGAGGCTGAAATCAGCTCTGCAGGGAAGACATGACCGTTTTGGATCTTAACCATGTAAGAAATAAGAGAACTGAGGACACTCAGTGTGTTAGAAAAAGTCCAATAAATTCACCACGGTATGCATGGGAACAACTCCTTTAATGTCATCTGGGTGTTTCCACAAGCCTTACACATCCTCCCAGGGACACAGATGACACCACTTCCAACCACTGCAGTGTTTGGAGACACAACATGCTGCCAAGTGTCATTCTGCTGGGGAAAGAGGGTTTAATAAAAAGTCAAAAAAGATTTCCAAAACTGAGATTACAAAGGAACATTGATTCAAGAAGCTTCTAGGTCAAGTAAATTACTTGTCAAACACCAGAATAGACAATCTCAAGGCAATGAGAATTAGCAAGGAGATAAAACCAAATGTTATTTCTGTCTTTTCAGAAGAATACACAGTTCTTCGTAAGCCAAAAAGAGAGAGCCTACCTCAGAGGGTAAATAAGAGTTTAGGGGCAACAGAAGGAAAGACAACAAATCAAGAAAAGCAGAAGAGACACTACAGAGCAATATATTATGTGTTCATCTAAACTGAGAAAATTCCTTTTTTCTTAATAGCATGTTAGCAGTAGTTGTGCTAGGCTGGTTTCCTCCTCACACCACAACGGTGATGCACCAGCAGAAATAGAAAAAAAACTTTTCCCCAGCTTCTCCTCTGCTTCCTCTTTCCCCTTTTATAAAGTTTTCCAGATGGAAAACAGACAGAGAATGAATTAAGACAGCAAAAAAAATATGACAAGTGAGGCAGGGAGGGAAAAAAAAACCATCAGGGAAAGAAAAATACACACATACATCAGGACAAAGAAACCCAAAGAGATGACTGACAAAAGTAGATTATGAAGGTAAAGAGGGGGTAGTGGGAGAACAAGAGTGCAGACAGAAGAAGTGCAGCACACAACATGAGACAGGCTTTCTTCTCCTAATTGGTTCTGTCATGTTGCCGTCGGGGAGCAGCTCAAAGGCGGCGGCGCTGGTGTAACGGGAAACCCCCCAACACGTCTGTTCTCCGCAAGGACCTGATCAAACAGGAGACCCCGTTGGTCTGACAGAACACAACACACATGCAGCCTCCATATCCCATTGGCTGCGCCCTCCCAGCTCAGCCATTCCTCATCTGGGCAAAGGGAACAAGGCAAAGAGTTTGTTTCCAATTCGGCTCCGTGCGAAGTCAAGCGCGATGATTAATGGGTTCTCATTTCCACAAACCCACTGAAAAATTTCAGCTTGGCATCATTAAGATTCTATCAGCCCTGAACAGCAATTTAAGATAGTATTTTTCACCTTAATCTGCTGCTCTATTTAATCAATTTAATGCACAGTAAAAACTTAATTTGACAAAATTGAAAGCATTATTTCTCCCTGCCTCTGGCATGAAACAGATTAAGACCACCAGAAATACTTGCAGAAAGATTTAAGATTCATTACACATTGGGTGGCAGATAAATATTAGATATGCTCTAACCTCTAAGTCTAAAAGCTGTGGGTTTTAGTTAATGCTGCAATTACCCCCCAGCAGCTAACCCAAGTCACGCTTCCTACTAACTGTGATTTTTGAAGTCAGATCTCCTAAAATACTGTTTTGTACAATGTTGACAAACTCCACAGACAGCAGGGAGAAGGAACAAGGACAGCAAAGACAACTTCTGATTTATATACACTTTACACCTCTTGTGTAGGATTCTGGCCAAACCCAGGCTGGATAAAGGCGAAGGTCAGAATAGAACATGTTCTAGGTCCAGGATGAAATAACACACAGCTTACACTCCTACCCAAAATTCAATTTAAACTAGTTAGATTATCCACAGAAGGTGAAAAGACAATGACAGAAAGCTGTCACATAAATATGTTTGGAGGTCTCTACACACAGTCTGAATCTCCAAGATAACTCAAGTTACAGGAGACACATCCACAGTCCGGTCCCAGAGCTGGAGGTACCTAAATGGTCCCGGGGTTGGAGCTGATTCTCCAAGAAGCAGCTCCTCTCATCTCATAGCCAGGGCTACAGCACGATGGCATTACTTGTACTGTGAACACTTCTGCCTTCAGGGCTGTCAAACCAATTTTCCTCCTAAATAACTAACAAGGCAATTTTACGGCCAGTGGCAGGGAGAGGAATCCTGACGGCGTGCTGCTCACAAAGCACTCATTACTTTCTTAGAATCACTAAGTCCCTTAAAAACTCTGACTTGCCTTGTAAGTATTTAAGTAGAGCATTACAAGTTTATTTGAAATAGATTTTAAAGCTATCATGATTTTGTACCTAGACACGAGTTCTTAGAAAAGAAAAATCAAAAACAAAATGCATCTACTGTTAAAACAGTCTGAAATTTACTACTCCTGCTGATGCAAAGAACCAGCGCTGCTTCACTTGAAAAGTACAAATATTTCAGTAACAGCTTTTTTCATTTATGTCAAGGGATTACATAGCACATACACTTGTACATTTACATCTTACTTCAGCTTGTTTTGTTGATACATAAAATGCAATACTTATGATGAATCTACCCTGCTGATGTGTAACAATTCCTTATCAGCAAAACAAGATAGCTGGAACACAAAGGAAATCATGATGCAGTCCTTTAAGAAAAAAAACAGAAAAGAGCCACAAATATCCTAATTATATAAGGGTATTTGGTACAGTCCTGTGTAGGCTGGACTCAGTGAACAGGTATTTTCTGCACAAAGATAAGAATTCAAGACCACAAAGAAGTGTACAGTACAGATGTGGCTTTTGCCTCAGCAATGAGTGCTGGGAAGCAGAAAAACCTAAGTCTTTTGTGCCACAATATAATCCATAAAAAAGGACAGCAAGAGTAATAAAGCCTAAACCAAGAAAAACATTGTTAAGCTTTAAAATTCTTCACTGATACTGCAGCTTATTCCTTGCCCCACCATTTCACAAGAATGAAAAAACAACAGCTCACTTCTTTTGTTATTTCAAACAAGGATATATTATTTGAGGATTATTTTCCAAAAAGCTTTTCCATTTGTGATCCTTCATTAGACATGAAAACAGGGAAGATGAACAAAAAGAAACCTATCCAACCTTCTCTGCTTCTGATCCAACTTGGACAGAGTCAGATGCCACTGAATCCCACCAGAGTGAGAACAAAGAACTGAACTTGGTCACAATGATGATCCAGAGCAGAACTGACAGTTGTTTCACACACTTCTAACCTCAGTAACGTGAAGAAGGTGAACATTTTTTAATTACTCTATAATCTAGTTTTCAATTTATCATGTATGAAGTGCCAGGTACTGCAAGCACACTAAATTATTGAGCATACATTGTACCTGTATCTTCTGCCTCTCGTCATGTGCAGAATACATATGTAATGCTTATTAAAGATTTTAAATTAAAATATTGAAAAAACATTCAGTTCATCAAGGTCTCCAGTTCCCCAGTCTTCCCTCTCCAAATTGCTCCTGAACGTATTTCAAGACTCACCCTCTGAGTTCAAGCTCGAGGCATAAATGAGAAAGAAAATGGTCCAAATTAAAAACCTTATTCAAATTTCCCATAATTATTAAAGAGACTCATTTTCCAGCCCTTCAAGATCTAATCAGGTTCAGATGGACGCAAACTTAAATTTACTTGAATACATTAAAGTAATTCTGGCACAAAATCAGGCAGGTACTGCAAAAGGTTGCCATTATCTCAGGAACTTCTGAACACACCTTTTTTCACTGGTCTGAAGAAAGAGATCAAATTAGAGAACTGCGGCGTGTACTTACGCCAGTGTCAGCTCTGGTACAGTTAATGTTTATTTCATCATCCTGCAAACTAAGCATTTGTGACAGTACAAAGGAATTTCAGGCTGCATATGCAAACAACTTGTCACAGAATTGGAGCTGGAATAATTTCTACTTGTATTTGTCTCCTGCAACCCCACAGAAAAAGAAATGCACAAGTTCTTAGTAACAGGACACTGAAAACTCAGAGCCAACCACAGGAAGCTCAAAGGACCAAAAAGAATTATTTTCACAGAAGTGACAGGGACATTAACTCTGCTGCCACATCAACACAATTTAACTAAATCCATTTATCTCCGTTTTCCCCAAGTCCTGAATCTCTGAGTAACAAAGCCATGAGGCCCGAAGGAAACCTATGAAGTGTGTCTCCATAGAGAAGAGAAAAATCACAGAAATCCTCTAGAACAATTTAGGGTAAACTCTGACCTCTGAACTCCTCAGGTCCCTGCAGCAGATCTGGCTGCATCAGGTCTGTCAGATGCCTAAAGCACTCCCCAGTAACCAGAAAGGCTGGAATCACACAATGGTTTGGACTGGAAGGGACTTTTAAAGGTCACCTAAAGGGACACCTTCCCCTAGACCAGACTGCTCCAAGCCCCATCCAGCCTGGTCTGAAGGGATGGGGCAGCCGCAGCTTCTCTGAGCAACCTCTGCCAATGCCTCACCACCAACCCAACTTTACATTCTTAAAATATTAAAATATTTCAACACATTGTTAAGAGACGCCAAACTTAAATTTGAGAAACTTTTCTGGATAGACTAAGAAAGCATTATTTACCACACACCCTTACATTCAACACCATGGCAGTGCTCAGAACAGCCCTGAGAAAGGAGAAGGCACCACCAGCATCACTGCTGCCCCTTTATCCCAAAGCCAGCACAGTTCTGAAACTCACCTGACCCCTCAACCACCTCCTTCACAGTGCTCTGGATGGATCAAAGTTCCAAGTGTCCCAGGTTTGGGGGACATCCAAAGGGAAATCACAGAATCATCTAGGTTGGAAAAGACCTCTGAGATTATCAGTTGCAGAGGTCTTTTCCAACCTAAACGATGCCATGATTCTGGGCATGAATGGCAGCCTGAAATCAGAAGCTCCGTTCAGCTGTGGTCTGAAGCTTCTGCCTCCTGCAGAGTTTGGTAGGAACCAGTTCATGGCCAAAAACCATAGGGGGGAAGAGGATAACAGAGATGGCAATCAGCACAAGCCTTGTTATTTAAGAGGTAACGACAGACAATGTTGTCATTAATAACACAACCATTGAGATATGTCAGAGTACTGACTGGCTGTGGTTTCATCCTGTCCAAGGGAGTTTCTGTGCTGGGAACAAGGGCATCACCTGGTCCAACTACCTCTGACAGAGAACAGACACTAAAAGGCTCAACCCAGAGATGTATGACTACAATGTACCAGCTGACACTCATTTAGTTCACCTCAGAAAAAACAAAACCAGAAAGGATTTTAGGTATTTCCCACACAGACTTCTCTAATAAAGACATTGTCACATCTGTCTGTAGACATTAGACAATGTCAACAGGCTTGGTAATTACCTACAGCTCAAAAATTTAGAATCTACAAATTAATTAGGCACTGTTCCTAAAAATCACAAAGTACAGCTCTGAGGTTGGGCAGTGACTTTGCCACCATTCAACCCAAAAGCTCTTCAATGCAAAGACCACCGAGTTCCACCTTCCTGAAGTGTCCTACATCCAGAATGTCTGTTTCTGAAAAGTCTGGCTTTTGAAGAAGGTAATACTAATATTATAAAATTCCAATTCCTTCATATCTTCCTCAAAGTACAAAAATACCAAGTTATACTGAGAAACAATGAACTGGCTTTTTTCTTCCAGGACTTAAAAATTCCAGAGGATCTGACTCCCCATTGTCTCCTTGGCCTCTATTCCAAACCCTAAAACTACAGTCATTCAAAATGCAAATATTTTGCAGTGGGGATAAGCAAATACAGACTTTCCCCCACAAAACAGTTTCAATGATGTTTCTTTTCATATAGATCATGAATGGATACATTCCTCTCCTTATAAACTGCTGGTGGATGGAGCTACATCTATTGTCCTCTGGCCAACTGTAACATTATTAAGAACAGAAATCCAAATACTTTTAAGTAGCATAAAGTATTAAAAACAACTCATATGGCCTCAGACAGCAGCCACAAAAATTTATTTTTAGGGACAAAATCTTCTCATTCAAGAAAAACATGACAGATGATGAAATTTATTTAATTCCTGTGTATTAAGCTGTGGGACTAAGTGAGCTGAAACCTATTTGGGGAACACTCCTGGGCTGGATTTGCAGCCCTGATTAATGCCTAAATACTGATGTATGTGACTGAAAGCTCCAGAAAAATCAAAGGTCTTTTGGGGTCTTTGGGAAACTGAATGACATGAGAGGGACAGTGTCAATGGTAAGAGCGCAGAATTTTCAAATATTTTACATACAATGAAAATTACTTTTGCCAATAAAAAACTTTGCCAGCAGTAGCTTGTTTTTTATTTTGTTCTATCCTTATTTTCCCTTCATATTTATAGGCATTTGAAAGAGGAAATTGCACAACAAACCTAGTTAATATTGTTTTTAAAACAGGTTAAATACATGAATCGTGTATAGAACATACAATAATTTATAATTCAGATGTCTTGGTCTCAAAACCTCCATGTGTTTGGAGCTGGAGATCAATTTACCACAACTCAGAAGTGCTTTGAAGCTCAAAACCCAGCAATGCACAAATCAATATTTAATTGGCAGTCAGTGTAGGAGTTTAAAATGTATCAGAAGCTATGTACAAAGTATATATTATAAACCACAAAATGAAATAAATGCCAACACACACTACCAACAGCCTCAGGAATTAGAGATGAATATTTCACTGTAATTTCTTTTAATGTCTCCTGATTAAAAAAAAAATTGTGTTAACCCATTTAAGTTACAAATGGTTCATGTGTATCATTATTTGCATCATCCAAGACCATGTTTTTCCTGCATATTTCTCTTTCTACCACAAGGAATGTGACAGTACTGGAGAGGTTCTCTTTGCTTTTCTCTGGGCTGTTCACATGCCTGACTCCATCCCTCCTTTCAATGTCTGCATTCTCCAGAAATCTGAGATACAGTGGGCAGATCAAGACATGTCCTTGCTTCAAAACACATTTTATGCAATTTAAATGATATGAGAGAACTGTAAAATAAGAAAATGCAAATTTACCAGGATTTCCTGAACAGACTGTGTGTGACCTCTATTACACATCAGATCAGCTACACAGAAAACACGGATTAACTGAATTGGGCTAATTTGCAGAAATTCTACATTGCTGCCACTTAACAGGCCTGAGAAAAATAATAACTCTATCACCTCAAAAGCAACCAGCCTTTTGTTCAGTTTCAGCAATCTTCTACAATAACCAGAAAAATTTTAGCCCTTAGGCCAAGCTTTGTGTCCTTCCTACAAACTGCTTTTCAAATGTCCACAGGCTCACACTCCTTTATCTTGAAAAAATTATTACAAAAACCAGGAAATAGGTACATACTAAAGCAACAAATTTAAACTCCATCTAACTCACCAAAATAACACAGAAATTAGGGGTTTTCTGACAAAAGTATTTCACAGTTCAGATGCAAATTGAGGAATTAAATGTTTTCTTTAAAAATATAAATCAGGTGAGGAATTTGAATGAAGTGATTTTGTAGAGCCATTGAGCTGAGTGCACACTCCTTCCCCACCTCAGTGCTTCCACACCTTCCCACTAAAAATAAGGAATTGCAGAACTTACATCAGAAAAGCATTAGATGCCAATAGAAAAATTAATTCTGTGTTATCATTTCAGCTACTTTTTCAGTCTGTGATGCTCCCGAGAATGTAACAATCACAAATTTCCTTTGATTCTTTAGCGGGAATTACAGTCAGAAAAGCTAAACCAGCATCTTCTGACCTTTATTTCTCACACTCCTGGTATACAGATAATGCAGGGATGGCAGCAGCATTCTCTGGACATATGGAGATATGAATACAGAGACCATCAGGATACTAAGCAATATAAATTACTGTTTCCTTTATGTCCTTCTTTCTCCTTTATGGAGGGAGAGCTGCATTAAGTTATGTCTTCAAAGCAATGCATTTACTATCAAAGGTAACACCAAAACCACTAATTCTTAGTATTAACATCAAGATTCAGTTATTTCAATGTCACTCTGATTCTGGATTTATTGTGGGGTTCTTACTTAACCCTTCCCTTCAGAAAGGTGAAGAGTAGCTGGTGAAGTTTCACACCACATATGTTTATACACACACACCCCCAAAGAAAACCTTCCAGGTAGCTCAGCTTGGCTTATCTTCAGACCTTATCAAGAGGAACACTCTGAACTGAAGCCCAGATTTCACCATCAATACCAAATGTTCTACTCTTCATTGAACACTTACATGACTACAAGATTTGAAGAAAGTGGGCCTTGAATTAAAAATAAAGTCACCAAAAACACTCTTCCAAAAAGATGCAGAATTCACTGTTCATTGACCACCTTCATTTAGGACCACTCTTATTTAGGATTTAGCATAGAGTAGAAGCACAAGGCATAACTGGATACAAATACATCCTATGCCTAGGAAATTTTTTTAAGGTATCAAAAAAGGATTCATACAGGGCCCCTAACACCACACAAAAAGGAGGTGCAAATTAGCATCCTGCTTGCTTGGGATTTTTTCCAAACCAAAAATAATTATGCAGAGGCTTCTAAAGTAAATTATTCACCATATTAAGAGCCCAATGCAAATTTATATGCAGAGGGATTTATAAGAGTCAGCATCAGTCACATTACAGGCATAGGAATACAGCCTGAATTGTTATGTTTAAAATAACTGGGACACAATACAGTTTAGACTACCAGGGATACTATTTAAAAAAAAAATAGTTTTAGAAAAGGAAGTATAATGCTCATGTACTTGTACGATTAGAAAAAGCCTACCACTCCTTTTGGATACTGCTCTTAACAGAGATCATTTAGAATGAAGGAATAGGCTGAAGGAAGAACTCCATGATTACAGCTGTCCCAATTCCTTTGGGACCTTAAACCTCTGTAAAATTCTGCCAAGCTTTTACCCCCTCTCCCGAAAGTTCAGCTGAGTAGCCTGATCCTGAAAGAGGGAAATGACAACACAGCCACCTGCTTACAATACATACAAAAATAACCTGGAATGCCAAACTTGGGAGCCCTGTTGACAACTGTGACTTTTTGTGTGCCCTTTTGCTCTGCCCAATCTAAATCCTAAAATAAGAAATGACCCTTTTTTTTTTTAATGGGAAACCTGGTAAGCAATTTAAAGACTGCACCTTCCACCACACAGCTGGGAGTGGACTGCTAACAATAAACTTTCCACTTGTTGTTAAAGGGCAGCGTTTCAGTGGCACCTGGAACAGCCATTAACTCCTGCCAGGTGATCAAGGCTCCCTCTTGGTACAGAAGATTTCATCTGATTTAATGCATTCATTTTCAGGTGCAGTTGCAGACCCTTATTGCCTCTTTGTGTACTCTTCATCCTTCTTAACGAAAAAATACTGCCCAAGCTGCATTTGTCTGGACTCCTGACAGGGAATTCAAGGTGTCTGCTTTGCTTCTTGCCTGGAAAAGAGAGTACTGATAACACAGGTAGTAGAAAGAAATAAATAAAAGACATCACATCACTTCTCATATTCACCTAGTCTGTACTTAAGACAGCAGTATGTGTGGGCAGTACACAGAAGTATAAAAAATAAACCATTATTTTTGCTGATTCTTGTTATTGAAAATGGATTTCATGAAACTCAAGCACATGAAAACACTGCATTCTTTAAAAAAAACTCAGTAGCTGCAAAAGAAATTGTCATCTAAGGAATTGTGATGCATCAGGACGACTTATGCAACATCTCAGAGGAACAGAGAATAACCAAACCAAATTATCTTACAGGCATTTAGGCATGAAGGGGAGTCAGGCTGATTTAAAAGGTTTTACGTGGCATGTTCACATATAACTGATGTGCCTTAGAAATACATGAGAAGGAAAGAAGTCACAACAGAGGCTTCCAACATCATCCCATGATTTTCCACCAGCTTTAAAACTAGGAAAGAATGACCAACCCTGCATAAACAAAATAAGATTACAAGAAGACAGTAACACCAGAGGAAACAGAGAGGGTTTAGTAAATCCAAAGTGAACAAGGACTGTTGGCTCAGTTGGTCGGGGTTTGATGCTCATAAAACCAAAGTTGGGGCTTTAATCCCCATATGGGCCATTCAGTTGGATTCAGTGATCCTTGTGGGTTTCTTCAAACTCAAAATATTTTATGATTCTCTCAAGAATCCTGAGATAAGAGGGAAAATAAATAAAAAAGCAGTATTATGTTGGTACTTGTGAACAGGGTGTGCCAAACACCAGGGAGACAAGTAATGGTTTCACTTCGCACAGCGCTGATAAGGGCTAGGCTAAAATACCAGGAGTGAAATTCCCTGCCTCCCAGGCCCTGCTAATTAAAACACATTTCAGGAAGTGCACTTGAGCCCACTTCCCTTCAGAGGAAGTTCTCCACGAATGTCTGCCAGGAAATAACCCAGATCCTTCCCTTACCACAGCACACACAAACTAACCTCGGCAACCCCTGGGCTGGCACTTGCTGCTCCTGCTGCCTATCAAGCTGGCCTTTTTTTTTTTCCAAAATATTTTATGACAAGTCATTACATTTGTATTTCCTAATGCTCCTTCTCTTGTAAGGACACTCATTACAACCTGCCCCTCACTACAATTCGAGATGCTACATCAGTAACAAGCACTGCCATAAAAGAGAACAAGAAGCCTGGAAAGCTTCACTCAAGTTTTTAAGGTAAAAATGGACATTTTCAAGCCTTGAAAAGATTTGAATCCATCTAGTTCGAATTTTGGTCTTCTTTTTTCAGAAAATTCTTTTTTCTTCTTTTTTCAGAACATTCTCTTCAGGTTTTCTTCTTACAACACCAAGGTATGTGAGGACATGCAAGGTTGAGAGGGAGTTGATTCATTAAGTATCTGAAACCTGGACATACGGGAAAGTTAACAATTCTACCACCTAGCAGTGAGGAGCACATTATCACTGATTATTTTGTATAAGAATGGTCTTGTTCAAAGATTCACAACATCCTGCTGCTTTTAGAAACTCTCCTAGGTCAGCCTTAAACATTTTTGTGCATTTCCTAGAGTAAACAACAGCCAATGCAGCCCTTAACCCATTAACCAAGACACAGGATCAGAGGCCAATTATACATTACCACTGAGCAAGCTAAGGGTTCTCAAAGAAGCAGAGCTACAAACTTTACCTCAAATAATATAGAATAAAATTATACTTAAAACTGCCATTTAAACAGCCTGGAAGGGAGCAGCAGCAGCAGCACTGCAAGGCTATCCCTGGCATCATCAGAATGTGCTGCTCCAGGCCCATCCAAGCTGCATTACAAAGCCTTCTATTTACAGAGTCAGACTCTGTTTTCTGCTTGATGTTTCCCTATTCACATATACCAGAGGGCTAACAACCAAAACAAATATTTTGTTTGGGATACAGAAGACCTTTGGCACCTCCAGAGGGAAAACTGAAGCTGTACTTCATTCTATGTCAATAACATATTCCAAGATAATCCAGACAGGCTGAAGTTTTACTGAACTCCACACAGAGGGATGAGACAATGCAGGACACTGAAATTTATTTCCCCAAGCCCATTTAGTCCCCCGTAAGGGGGAACAGTTGCTCTGGGGACAGGCTGAGGAGTATCAGCTATGCTGAGCAAAGGCCAGGACAGAGCTCAGAAAGGCACCAGGCACCACACAGAGTGGCTTGTGCTCCTTTACATCCAGGCTCACTGCTTTGAAAACCCTGGTGGTGCCTGTCAGCACAGACAGAGCACAGAGCCCTTGGGAGGGCCCAGCCTGAGAGAAGAGGATGTTCTGTCCTGAACTCACACACGTGTGAGCACAGCCTGCCTGGAAGAAGCTGAAGTTTATCATAACCTTGGTGGCAAAGTAAATCTGTCTGCAATGACCCAGATGCCCAGGACAACAAAACCAGGCAGGAAGCCCAGCAAAATTCCTCTTCCAGAAGCCAGGAGGAGCTATAAGCATGTAGGTCTTGCTGGCAAGGAGCAACATCCATTAATTAGCTTTACACTTGAGAACTGAGTGGTTGTTCTTTACACCTTAAAGTGCCAACTGAAACCTTTTGAAACAAATTTTATACCAAGAGAAAAGCCCTGAATGTATTAAAACAAAATTACATGCATAACATCCAAAATAGACAAGAAGTCTGATCTCAGAGATTTCACTAGGAAGTATTTCTGACCTTAAGAGACAAAAAGGAATATTAATTTCTCTATCTGCAATACTGTGTTTAAACTAGTGTTATGCTGGATACAACAAGGTTTCTCACCCAATACTAGTTTAATTCCACCTGAAACAAAACTCTAAAGTTGGAAAGCACCTGAAGTCACTTGCAGTAGAGACACAATCCAGAGAACATCCTTTGGAAGCTGTTCCTTAGATGGAAGGGCTGGCAGCACCTACTGTCAATGGCTGACTACCATGTTTGAAATCACACAGTAAGTACATGTAAAATTCCACATTTTTATCTACACAATGTCTGTAGCAATGCCATGCTCAAACACTGGCCTGAATAATTCAGAATTATAAAGCTAAACAGAACTGCTGCTCATAATCCCTTCCTATTGTATGATTTGTGTCTTCTGCACTCATTATCTGAGAATCAGAGTATTATTTTGGTTGGAGAAGACCTCTAAGACCATTGAGTCCAAGCATCAATCCAGCACTGACAATGCCACCATTAAACCATGTCACCAAGTGTCACATCTACGTATCTTTTGAATAGTTCTAGGGATGGAGACTCAAACAGTTCCCTGGGCATCATGTTCCAGTGCTTAACCATCCATGTGGTGAAGGCATTTTTCCTTCCCCTGGAGCAACTGGAGGCCATTTCCTTTTGGCTTGTCCCTTGTTTCCTGGAAGAAGAGCCTGATCCCCACCTGTCTACAGCCTCCTGTCAGGGAATTATGGACAGCAATAAGGTCCCCCTAAGCCTCCTTTCCTCCAGCCATTCAGGGATTCTGGATGATGTTGGCAGAGTCATTTTGTAAAGTTTCCTGCTTTTTATTTTATGGCCTTGATACCTGGTGAGTTACATACAGAATCGCCAAGTGATTTCACTGCTGTTCAAATCAGCAAGAGATCTGCCCTGAATGCAAATTTTAAATGTTACAACAAAAACAGGCATGTCAGAGCCTAGACCCAAAACTGAAACCTTTCATCTTAAGTTCTGACTCCATCTAGTACAAATATTAATAAAACCATAGGATGAATGGGTGAGGCAGCACTACTACAGCACACCTGAAAGCTCCATCCTGTAAGAGAAGGGCTTGAACAGACAAGGGTTATGGGAGCAAACAGTCACAAGACAATCATGGTACAAGAAACAGCTTGGCTTTTTGCAATATGAATACAAAAAGTAACAGTTTATAAAGTATCTGGATAAGTAAGAGATGCAGGACATTTTTTGTCACTTCCACTGGAACTGTCATTGCAGTATTTGCATATACAAAACCACTTTCGAAGAGCAAGTAGCACTAATCCCTTCCTCCTATCAAATCCCCAGACAGAAATTAAAAAAATAAAGAAAAAAGAAAAAAAAAATCAGACTTCAATGTAAACCTGACAGGTCAGAAGTACTTGCAATCTATATTTAAGATTCTTCACTGTTTCCTCTCACTCTACATTATATTCCACAGCCTTGTTATTCGCTGGGCTGGTTTTCTATAAAGTCTTATCTATCTCTAAAAGCAAGATATTTACCTAACAAACTAATAAATACTTCGTTGTCATGGTTTTACCAGGATATGACTCACTGGAGCCATGTATTCCAGGGAGCAAATGGCTTCGGCTCACAAAACATACAAGGGCACTTTTCTGCTTGTGACATCACAACAGTCAGAGCTGTTCCTTTCAAAAGGTCAAACAAAATTAAAGGAAGCATTAAAAACCCCCTGAAATCACAGATCTGATTTGCAGGCCTTTATACAGGATAAAATGTTTTTCTCCCACCCCCCTGCCCTTGTTTCCTGGATTTCCCACACCATTAGTTTTCGATGTCCAGGAAATATTATTCAGGTGTCTGAGTTTCCATCTGAATCACATCAGAATTAAAATGAGGCATTAAGGTTACAAATTTTGATTTTAATTGATAAAAATATCAGTACTGGTTCCAACTGAAATACTTTGGGGTTTTTCCAACTTAAGTGACAAAACCAAAGTCTACTATTTTTTAAACCATTCAAACTTCTTCTTTGGAGTGGTGAGAGTAGATGGAATTCCTTGGAAAAAACTATCTGCATAATATAAACAAACACCATTCCATACCAGAAAAGGGAAGGAAGAAACTGGAGAGGAGAAGCAAATATTCACCATAAACTTCAAAACTGATGTTTAAGAAAGGCTGATGACATCCAGAAACTACTGAAAAATAAAGATATTTATTCCTGCAAATTTACAGGGTCAGGAAATATTAAGTGACCCTGTGCTGATTCTTCTAGATGAAAATACATATATTATGGACACAAGATCACAGCCTGAAGCCCTATTACGGGCCTGCTCCATGTGAAATGCAATCAGCCGCATCTCTTTTGTTCTCAAGTATATCACAGTCCAGGTAAGAACATTAATGACTCTAAACCAGGTGATACCAAAGTTTTAAATAAGGGTAACCACATCCACAAGTTAATATTCAAAAGTGGTCCTGAAGTAGCAGGAGATGAATTTTGTTATCTGCCAGACCTAAGCAATAGAAAAACAAATAATTTAATACAGGATCCCAAACCACCAACCACAGGGAAGATTGTAGAAAGGGAGGGAAACCAAACCACAAAGGAAAAACAAGGATCCAACAAGTTATTCTACCCACACTCAAATGTAAGAATATTCCAAACATCCATATACATGAGCAGCAGTAAAGGCAGCAGTCAGAAATACCAACTACACTGAGAAGTAAAGCTGAAATTTTCAAATATAACCGTTCACCCTGGAGAC
>VWZU01003101.1:43564-58979 GCA_013397095.1 Sterrhoptilus dennistouni | reverse complement strand
GTCACAAGGAATCAAAAAATGTGCAGACCAGAAATAAAATCCTATAATGCAAAGAATACTGTGGCTGTAACTTCTCTACTCCTGCTCTCAGCTAAACTCCTTCAGATTAGGCCAAGCATCCCTACAGCAAAGATTTTGCTTTATTAAGACCCAGTTCTTCTGTACGACAGAACAGCAGAACATGAGAATAGAGAATTATTAGTATTTTGTTCCAAAAGGCAGCACATGGGACTGGACAGACAATTTTCAGCCAGGTGGTTTTGGCAGGTGAGAAAACACCTTGTAAACTCCTCCCATGTACAATAAATGAATTGCTGCATGGGTCTGCCCACCTCTGCACCCTCAGGCTGAATGGAAGCACCAAGAACAGGCTGCCAGAGAAAAGCCAATTCCAGGAGGCTCAGGAAAAAAAAACAACAACCCCAAGAAATTCTGTTCTAACACTCACTGAAAATTAGGATTTTCAACAATAATGACAAGGAAACAACAACAACAAAATCTCATCTTGATCTGCTTTACCCAGAACAAAATTCAGTGTGAAATTGAAATCCTTAGCTGTTGTACATACCCTAAGTAGACTTTCCAGCTCTCAGCAGCAGGTGCTCAATACAGAATGAAACATGAAATCTGAAACAAATATTTAGAATTCATTCGGGTGTTTTCTTAACTAATGTCAAAGTAGTCAAACATCCAAAAAACCTGAAAGCAAATTAGCTGATATTCATGTTATGAAGACAAGATAGCCTCCCTAAGGAATCATCTGCAATACATATCCTATTTTACAAGTGCAGATTATTTAGCTGGAAGTCCTTCGGAAAAGAACAAAAAAACCCCACCCCACCCTAAAACAAAACACCGAAGAAGTTTGTAGAAGTAGAAGCCAGAGAATTACATTTGAACTCAAAACAGACAAGTTGCCTGAAATCCTGTTGGTCCCATGAAAGCAAACTAAAAATTCCCCAAGTTATATGGATTTGTTATTTTGAAGAAGGAGAAGAGTTAACCTTTATTACTGATAATATACATTTAATAGCAAAAAACAAGTGAGTGCTGAAAACCACGATGAGTGATTCAAAACATTAGCAGCACCCAGATCTAGAATTAGAAAGTGCTTCCCTGGAAAATAAAAAGTGTGTGGGAGGAACTAGTGAAAAGCATTTATTTCCTCAGGCTATGTGCATCACAGGGCAGCTGAGCCAGTTCTCAGCTGAAGTAACAAATATATCGAGATATTGCTCAATACACACAGAATAATACACAGAAAGTTGTGGGTTTGTTTCTTAAAGAAAACAATTGATCCAAGAGAATTCCAGGGCCAAGTAATGTAGAGAGTTGAGTTTATTACTTTGCTAGTTGTTTTTCTTCTTTCCCTTTCAAACAAATATATACTACAGGGACAAAGTACCAGCAGAAAGCCTAAGCTTATATATTGTGGACTTAAAACTGAATTTTTAAGAATTATTTCCCAAACTTTATTCACCTTAGATACTTAATTTTCCACACACATACAGGCAACCTAAAGATTTCCACAAAAAACATCTCATGAGAATAAGTAACATAAAGTTCAAATAATCTCTGCAGAGTTTCTATAAAGCTTTCAACTAAGCTGTAATAAACTGGGTGTGGGGGAGGGAAAAGTAAAATACTTTAATTTCAACACCAAAATCAGAAAAAAGAGTCACAGACATTTACCTGAAACACACATCCATACCATGGAGGAAAAAAAAAAATCAGCAAGAAATTGAACTGCTTGTACGGTGCTACATAAGATGAATGGCACTGCCTCCAAATCCTGATTTTGTGGTTAACACAGAATCTGCTAAGCCAGGCTGTCCCACCAGCTCTGCCAGACTGAGTGGCAAACAACAGCTTTCCCCAGAATCAGCCTGCTCTGAGCATTTCTGTGGAATTAGTCATGATTTGGGACAATTTGTAAAAACACTGATAATTAACACAGTGGGAATGATATCATGGCAAGTCCTGTATGGAAAGGCAAATTGCTCATTAGACTGTTTCTCAGACTGTGTAACCCGTGCACTTATTGATTTAACTAAAGATGTTTCCTGATAAGGCAAAAGCGACTTTTTTTAAATTTCCAAATTCCAGTAGTAATGACCTTTCCCTACTCTGGGAAGTTACATCAGCAGCACCCTTAAAACACTTGTTAAAATAATTGTGTGTGTAATACCATGGGACTTACATGCAGCATCAAAAAAACACCAAATACTAGAAAAATATTATTTTAATTGCTGAGGCATCAATAATGTAAACACTTACAGGCACGTTAAATTTTCCACACAAGTTCTCCCACTGATTTTCAATAGGAGCACCCATGTGTGTAAAATTCAGTGTACAAATGCATGGCACCGTGATTCGATGTGATGATGTTGGAAGGCAACCCCAGAGGACAGATAAAGGGCCCCATGTTTGCTTATTAGCTGCTACAAGTGATGCAGTCAGGACCATTCAAACATGGATGGGATCATTTCTTCTCCCTTGCACCTTCTCCAGGCACACCCTCCCAGTATTTGTTTTCACAGGTTACTTACTGATTCACTTCATTCATCAATTATTTAGGAAGCAAGTGGTGACAAGAACTCTCCTGTGCTAAACTCGAGTCCAACCAGTTGTAACACCTCTTAAAACACCAATTAGTCTCCTTTTAATAGGGATATAATGCTGAAAAGCTTCTTAAGTGGTCAAAAGGAGATTAAATGTAAAAAATGGTTTGGGTTGAAAATTGGTGCTTTTATTTTGACTTCTTGTAAAAAAAAAAAAACTATGGATCTTACAAAATGGTTTCTTAAAAGTAAAAAAAATGAAAAATATATCTGTTCAGGGGAAAGAAGTTAGAGGAGAGGGGAATTTTTCATTTTAAATTTTTCATTTTCAATTTTTCATTTTAAAATTTCTCTACCTTTTTCCCTATGGGAAAGGTTTTCAGTAAAGTGACAATATTTAAATGTTAAATTTAACACTTGTTGTGGTGAAAAGCTATTCCCTTTTAGACTTTTCCCAACCAGCTGCAATTCACCCACTTGGTCCAGTTTTGCTTCTTTTTTTTCTTGTTCTGTTTTATCTACCCCCATAATACCTTACTCTCCTCTTAAAATCAAGACAGAATTCTGCCTATTTGTAATTAAAAGAGAACTCACTTGTAGATCTAAGTGGCCATATACAAGGCCTGAAAGTTTTGTCCTCCAGTATAATTCTATCCCCTCTCTAATTTGACTCCTTCCCCAAGGACACCACTGAGCCATTAGACAACTACCAGTATCCAGGAGTAAAAAAACCTTAACTTACCTTCTAGGTATGGAGCTCCTTCCCCAGCTTCCTTATGTTTCCAGCTACCTTTAAAGCTATGGACTGTGCTCTTCAAGGAAATTTGTCCTCTTCACTTTTTTCACACACAAATACCTCTTCTTCCAACCCCTTCCCAGATTCTCCACTCCATTTCAACACAGCAGTGACCTCAATCTCCACAAAGCCAAGATGGACCACTAAAGACCAACTTTATTCGTTTCACTTCCCTCTCCTAACTCTGATCCACAGCAACAAAGCAAATAAACCATTTTATGCACTGCAATGTTTTAATCCTTACAAAACGCTTAGTCTGGACTCTGATGATGCCCCTTTGGCTCCACAGCGAGTCAAAGGAAAACTCCACAGAGATCACAGCAAACAGGAAAGACTTGAAGAGTTCTGTCAGTGCAGGGAAAGGACAGGAACAGCAACTGCTGGGCACAAGTAATATCTTCTTTAGCAGAGATGAGACAATTACAGCCAAGTTATCTGCAATGTTATTAATCCTGTAGCTGTACTCTCTCCTGTATCTTGCACAAACAACTGAATCAAGTGAACTTTGGCAGTTACTGAGCAACACAAACAAATTTCCATCAGTGAACTGCACACTGGTCACAGGGAATTATTCTCCAGCCACTTGTTTTAAGGAGACAAAGGATCTAAGCCTTAATGTTTTAACAAGATAGGAAGTGAAGCATTCCATAGTTCTTTTAAAAAAAATGTTGTCTGTATGAACAGATCTATTTAGGACACAAAAAAGGGGGGATGAAGCTGCATCAGGGGGAATTCAGATTGAACATGAGGAAAAGAGTCTTCACAGAAAAGGTGTCAGTAGCGGGAACAGGGTCCCCAAGGAAACACAGCACCAAGCCTTAGCTGGACTCAATGGTCCTTTTGGGTCCCTTCCCACTTGTACATACATGGAACCCCAGATTATCTCAGCACACCCCCACACCTCGAGCAGTGAGGGCAGCAGACCTGCCTGGAGCACTTTCAGAGGCAGCACCAAAAACACACCCATGCAAAAGAATAATTACAACACAGCTCTGAGTACAATCTATTAACAAATGACCCTGGCCTTCAGGAGAAGCCCCAGAACAGTCAGGGCAGCTACTGAATTCTAGACCAACTCAAAAGCCCTGTTTCCACAGACAATACTGTGAGGATTTAATAGTCTTGTTTCAGGATAATTGGCATGCAAGCATTAATATCATCTTATCATTGCCTAGTGGTTTGGCCACCACAAGAATACAGTCCATGAGGCAGAATCTGGACACATCACTGGACCCGAACATTGAGCCTAAGCACATCACCCCAAAAGACGCCCCCTCTACGGCCACTGCCAGCTGCACCACCAGAACTTCTGCAGAGATTTTTAATCAGATTGGTAAAACTTAATTGGGGAAAGAAATACAAACTTCAGTACAATCACAATTCCACATCATACTAAAAAAACACACACACGCACACAAAAAAGAGTCCATACTTACTATATCACCTCCTGTTCATGTGAGCCATCAGCTCGCATGAAAATCAGCTAAAAAGACAAAGCTTTAACAACACAGAACACAAGTTCAACATAACACTTCAAACTGCTGTAACACAGACTCAGGCCAAAAAAGGATCATATTTCAAGCAACAGCTGTGCATTAAGGACTCACATTATATGCACAAGGGCACCCCTCTCCCCCTCCCCACCCCATTTTGACTGTGCTCCAAATCCTTTCTCAAACTCACCACTTTCATCTTGCCTTTCCAAAACTGATCTCGCTCCAGCTACCCACAAGGTCTTGCCTTGTTTTTCTACTTCTATCAACTTCAAAAGCAAGGTATTCACAGAAACGTGATTTATGTACATTTATTTTCACAACTTGCGCAGTCCTCTCCCTTTTTGTACTTTCACTCTATGATCTCCTCCACCCTATAATATGACCAATGTTCCTACTCCCACTTCAGAATCCTGGTGCTCAGCATCTATTTCCACAGAGGTACCAAAAGCTTCTGAAAGAGAGAACTTCAATGCAATCCCCATTTAACACCAAAAAGCCACACAGATCCATACACTACAGAACTCCAAAACCTGCTTCCTAGGAAGGGAAACTCAGTTCAATACTCTCTCCAGATCGCGAAACGGTTTAAAGGTTTTGTTTGCCTTTGAGAGAAGAAAAAGCTGATTCAGTGGTAAAACGAAGCCAGTGTTACACACTCTTGTCTTGAAGAATTCCCTCTCCTATTCTGATGAAAGGAGAGCACGGCCCAGCAGTGGCTGCTGGAAGCCCTGAACAGTGTGAGAGAAGCAGCGCTGCCGTCACACAATGAAACCCCCCCTCCACTGAGCTGAATGACCCAAGGAAACTTTCACTTCATTTAAATCCCCATCTGAGGATTAATCCTCTGCTGCACACCAGCTTCCTCTAAAGGGGCCTAATCTTCTCAAAAAAATTCCCTTGGTCGTTTAATAAATTCATGTAGGTAGCAAGTTTCCAGAGTACCAAAGCTCAGTTTCTTATACAAATGAAATCCCGTCAGGAACTCCAGGCAGGAAACAGAACAGAAGTGAATTCAGTGTTATGTCCCACTCCTCCGTTTGAATTCACTCTTGGACTGAGTTTTAAAGAGGTTCTGACTGATTTTTTTTTCCATCCACAACCCAAAAAATAGAGGGACTAAACTCATTCTAATATTCACAGAGTGTTTGAAAAGAGACCAAGTCAGAATATTCCCCCTAAAAATCACATCCCATATACTTTTTTCCACTATTTATCTTATATATTTTGATCCTCAAATTGTACCATCAAAATATGGGAGGAAAATAAACACAGTATTTTCCACCTACGGAAATGGATTGATTTTTCCTGATAACCATTGATCACTATGTATAAAACAATTTCTGTATATATTCACTAAGGAGTATAGTAACTGCAATCCTCTTCCTTGGTGGAAATTTCCTTCCAGCCAGCCAGTTGAAATCCCACAATTTACAAAGACAATCCTCAACAATAAAACCAGTTTTTAGAACTGATTAAACAGGTTTTAATGCAGATGACAAAAAAAAAAAAAAAAAAAAAAAAAAAAAAAAAAAAAAAAAGCTTCTCTTTACTTCCACACCAGTTGGGGGCTTCTTAAATGACATTTCCCCAGACCACAGCAATTTACACAAATTCCCACACAGATGCACACTCTTAGCTTCACCTTTTAGCCCAAAGACACCATGAAAACTTAGATGCAGCACTGAAATGTTAATTTCAACATATTTTGCCTTTAATTTTTAACCTAGTGATTAAAAAGCTAACAGATCCGTGCATTTTCCTGAGGATCATCTCAAATGCAGGCTCCATGAATCCCAGCTCTCAGCAGCAGCTGTACCAGGTACAGCCAGCCAGGATTACATTTTGTCTTCACACACATTTCCACTAAAGATTACTAAATTTTGCTTCCCAATCTCAGTAGCAACTTGTTCCTTCCATGGCAAAATGCTGAGAAACATTCTGACTTGCTTTAAAACAGATTAATGTGAGTTATGGTTAAGACAAAGCCTAGTGGTAAAATAGCAAATACAAATTATCATACTGAAGGGTGACAGACTGACAGAAAAAACAAAGAGTCAATAGAAGTTCCTATTATTCTGAAAACAAAGCTCATCTTATTGGTATATAATAATATATTGTAATTAATTAGAGGGCAATACCAAAAGAAATAAGAAAAGTCATCCTAAGGCCACTTTATCAACTTGTTTGTGCAATTTAAAAGTGTTGCGTGTTTTCTTCCTTGAAATTGGATAAAACAGTAGCTAAACTAATTGTTGTAATATCAGTAACCAGTTTATAATGCTGTTTTCCAAGCCCAATGCAGGCAACATCTATAGAAGAACGTGACAGCTTCATTTACAGAGAAGTTCTTCTCCCCATGACCTTTCCAGCCTTCCACAAAGGAAACACAATCTGTTTTTGCCTGGGACAGATTCACATCAAAGCTCACAGTCTGGGGCAATTGCAGAGATAACAGAGGCACAGGAGCTCAGAGGGAACTCTCAGCTGCTGGGGTTACTGTCAGCTACCCTTTGATTATCACCATAATCCTGCAAGTAACAACCCCACATTCTTTACCTGTTCTTAGCACTAAAATCATTGCTGGACAGGACTCAAGAGGTCACCTTGTCAAGGTGTCACTCCTGAGGTAGGAATGAACAGCATCCCCTTTCTGACAGATGCTTAATTTGTTCTTGAAGATTGTCAGGGGTAAGTCCCTTCCCTAATCTATTCCAATGGTTTGTTATTCTTGGAATTATAAGTCTTCCTCCCCAAGTAACAACTCAAGTCTTTGGTCCCATTATTTAAGTCAACTAATTCTCACTTTAGTCCCTGTAATCCTTTATGATCTTTATCCTTGTAGTAGCCTAATGCATGGGAATAACTTAACTTCTTATCTCTTGTTAAGTCTTAACATCTCAATTTGTTCAGTTCTTGGATGTCATATTCTCAGGCATCTGCTACTAAAAGCACAGAAAAAAAACCCAAACGCTTTCTTGATGTCCAGGGCACAAAACTGAACAGAATTCAAATTAAATCCTACCAGTGCTGAATCCAGCAGAAAAAAATTATTTACCCCCCCCTTGCTACACCACAGCAGAGCATTTCTTCACCTGCACCAGCAGAACAAGGTTAATCACAAACTGAGCACCCATCAATCAATAACCTGCACACCCCAGCTCACGCAGCTCTTGCAGGATTTTAGAAGCATATTTTGAGCAGAACATTTGAACAAAAAAAATCAAAATGCATTAAACATGGAGTAGTAACAGAGGCTGAACGAGTGCAGAAAACAGCCAGCTTTGTGATTTATACAAACTGAAGTGGAAATGACAAGATAATTAATAAACTAACTGAAATCTAGAAGCCTCTAGGATATAGTACTTAAGCCTGAAATAGAAAATGAGAGCTGATAAAAATTCAGAATTACTTCTTTAGCCATTAATTAACAGTGCTCCCATAATGGAGCTGTTAACACCAGAGTAAGAACTGAAACTGTAATTTGTAACATTTGCAAAGAGCTTCACTGAGAGCGAGAGACCAACACATGTCAGCAGTCTGGGAAGGTTTCCTGGGTAAAAGCTGGCAATGGAAAACAAGTTAAAAATGCAACAATATTAAATAGTTTTTGAAACAATTAAAAATGAAACACAAGAGATTAAAATTTTCCAACTTGTAGCTCATTAATCGGGAGGTACAATTCTATGTACATATATTATCTATCAGCCCTTTTTCTGCCAAAATGAATGAAATGTAAAACGAAATGTATTTTATTTAGCAAATGCTGTTCTGAGTCAGGCAAGATGAGGGGTAACAAGCACACTGAGAAACATGAATTAAATGCAATGGCCATGCCAAGGTCCATTCCCAGCTGTAAGATGGGACCTTAAATTAACAGCTTGGATCCAACATCACAGTTTCTGCTTCTCCTGGTGGCGGGCACTTCAAACCCTCCACAGGAAGCACCTCAGAACTGAGGTGTTTTTGTGCCAGGATTCACTGTCCTTTATACTAAAGGGAAATAAACAACATCACAGCAGCTGAATTAATTCTGCCACTGAAAGGAAAAGAAGAAGCCACACGAGGAGAAATACAATTAGTCCCAACTTCTGATACTGTGGCTGTTAGTGGTTCCCATCTGCCTGCACCACTGGTTGACAAAACCAACCTTATCAGGCATGAAGGGTCCTAGACAGTGGCAAAAATACAAGAACACCTCCATCAACTTCTGGAACTTGGTGGGGGAAAGGGTGAAGAAAGAAGGGAAAGGATTTACACAAAACTAAAGTATGAAGTTCACCTCTTTACAAAAAGTTAGTTCCAACAACTGAATGACAAAGTTGAATATTACACATCCATTTTGTGCCTACACTGGGAAATCCATTATGAATTTAACTCATAAAGAGTTTCCACTACAAGAGCATCAGTAAAACAGCAAAGGGGATGGAGGAGGAGACTGCTAAAACCTGAGGTACACCCAGGCAGAAAACAACCACAAGAGCATTCAGCCACCAGCAAAAAGAATTTCTGTTTGAAAAGTGTATTAGAAACAGCAGGGGGAAAAACTGGTAAACAACTTGGTTGGTTAACCAAAAATAAAAAGGAACTGTACTCTTTTAAACACTAACTTTATTTTTCTTCTTTCTGTCTTAACCTTTACTTGAAAAAAGCAGGCAACAAAAATTCCAGCATCCTAACCCATTACACAGACTATCTGCCCCTCTGAAGACAGAAAGATTAGAACTGCCCAGTTAAAAAAAAAAAAAGTAAATACCTATGTGCAAGTAAGAAAATGGTGGCAGATTTTATGTTTTGACACTTTCATAGAAAAAGAATTTAAAAGATATTTAAAAGATTGCCTGAAATCAGTAAGAGGAAATTCTCTTTTGAAGATCACAGAATTTCTGAATCTCAAAGCTGCAGAGTATTACTGAGAACAAACTTGCCTCAGCATTCATGGTGAACATAAAACCTACGACAGACAGGATGAAATAGCTATTGATTGATGTAAATCTCCACCACTGGCTGTAACTCAGACACTGGGATTTCTACATCTCTAACTAGACCTTCAATGGAGTAATCTTGGATTCACTGGTAGAAAATTACCTGTTAAATGCTGGTGGAGCAGAGACCTTACTGGCTACTGTGCATCTCATGGGTTATATCACTGAAGATTCCAGGCAGTGCTTAAGGACTGGGGAAAGAACTGGATACCTGGTTAAAGAGGTGCATTCACAGCTGCAAAACACATCATTTAACTCATTCTGAGCCTCTGCTAAACTAAACTTCTGGTATTGCCTTGAAACCTAGCTGTTTTCAGCAACAAAACAGGAAAAAAGATTAAAAGAAGGAAAAAAAATCATCTGCTTCAAATCCTTCCTACAAACTTCAGTGGGGCTACAGGAAAAATTATCTCTGCCTTCCAAAGACACTTCAGAGGCTGAGACAGTCTGCCCCCTCTCTCCTCCTCTGAACCAAAATAAAACAAAAGCAGGAATTGCACATTTCTATGTGTGGGTAAACAAAGCAAGGCCCAAGCATGGCAGCAGGAAGCAGGAGCAGTCCAGAGTCAGCAGAGCCCTCTGACCCCTTTCTCACTGTCCCAAACACTGGAACAACTTCAGCTCAGTCACTTCTATCTCTGCAAAGGCAACAAGTGCCCCATTTAAGGACTCTTGACACATACACAGGCTAAAATTTACAAATTTATTGTTCAGTGTAGTTGGATTGACAGCAGTGGTTGGAGGCTTTTCTTACACACTTCTGGGCAAAAGGAACGAAATTAGTCTGAGGTCTTGAATTAAATTACTCATGGGCAGGGAAAGAGTCAACATTACAGGGATTAACTCTAAAGTGGCTTATACTGTTACCAAGTTGGAACTCTGCAGCAGAATGAAACAGAGTTGAGTTCCTTTCAGGTCTCCTTCCCAGAAGAAAACTAAAAAGTAAAGCTTCCATGCAACAGGGAGCTAACAAAAACTGCTTAGAACTTCTTTGATATACCCATTCTGCACTGAACATGACAACAAGGGGCAGAGGAGTAATGCAGAAAATCGGAGGGCAGGAAAAAAGTCTTGAAGTCACAGGCAAAAAAACAAATCCAATCCAGGAGAGTTCAGCCACGGACTGCTGCAGAGCTGAAGAACATTTAAATGCACCCAGAATTCAGACCAATGAATCAGACGTTCTCTAACAAAGCCTGCTGCCTCCAGCATTTGTTAATTACCTCTTCCATTCTGGTTTTTACTTGACAGCAGTTGCATTCAAACCCTGTAAACCAGATTTCAGAAACTATCTTCCATTTTCTTCTTAATCTAGAAGCAGACTATCTGACTCTCTAAATTATCCATGGAAGGCAGAGATCAGTGGGGCTACAGGAAAAATTAAGTTTGTAGGAAGGATTTGAAGCAGATGATTTCTTTTTTTATTATTATTTTTCTTTTTTAAAATCTTTTTTCCTGTTTTGTTGCTGATAACAGCTAGGTTTCAAGGCAATACCAGAAGTTTAGTTTAGCAGAGGCTCAGAATGAGTTAAATGATGTGTTTTGCAGCTGTGAATGCACCTCTTTAACCAGGTATCCAGTTCTTTCCCCAGTCCTTAAGCACTGCCTGGAATCTTCAGTGATATAACCCATGAGATGCACAGTAGCCAGTAAGGTCTCTGCTCCACCAGCATTTAACAGGTAATTTTCTAGCAGCGACCACAAACCACTCTCACCACCACTGAGCTGCATCTCCACATCTCAAGCACCCTCAGAGCCAGAGCAAATCAGTTTCTGTGATTCTCCTGCCACCTCTGAAACTTTTTCTTCCACACACAACTCCCCAAGCCAACTCCCTCCAAAACCCATCCCTCTGATCTGTCAAGAGGTGTACGAACTGCTGAAATTTACAGAGATGGTAGTTTGGAAAGCCACCACACACCTGGGTAACCACAGCTGTCTCTCTTGTGTCTGCTTTAAAACAAATCCAGAAAACCGCATCAAGCCACACAAAGGTGGTTTTCTTGAGCTTTTGCTTGCTTGATTATATTTTTGTGGGGTTCTTTTAAATAAAAGCCCTAACACTCAGAAGTCTGAGATATAAATACAAGACTTGTATGCCAGCATCAGGAGCACAATGCTGGATAAGCAATAAACTCTTGTATTAGGAAGCTCACATGGTGGAAGAAACACAAAAGTTGTACAGGAATGGGATAGGGAACATAAAAATTTAAGCCTAAAATCCCAAACTCACAGGACTTTCAACTGTTCAGCCCCTAAATTATCCCTTTCTTCAATAGTTTTTCTTATTAGCCATCGACCACTGCCTAAATATGGAGCACAGGACATGAGGAAAGGAAACTTCCAGAAAGATCTACTTGATCATCTCCACCAAAGTCCCTCCTCTCCTACACTGAAAAATCCCCTGTTTAAACCCAGGGATCTATTTGGTTACCACATTTTCCCCTTAATTTCCCATTCTTCCAGCTTCCTGTCTTTGTGACAGACACAATAAACTACATTCATTGAACACTGGTAGAACACACAACTTTCAAGGCTTTTAAGTGGCATTATATACAAACCAAGAGACTCACTTGAAATTGCTAACAATTTATAAACTCTGCTCTTGTATTAATCTGCATCAAGGTTTGAGGTTTGTTTGTTGTTTTGGTTTTTTCCCCCCCAAACCCTTAGAATAAAAAAAGACAGCGTTTAGCACATAACTATCCTGCAGAAGTTTCCATTCAGGGAGACAAGGATCACTGTAGTTCTGGTGCTAAATAAATGCATTCTAAATTGGGTGTTTCTCCATAATTTCTGCTCTTACTCCACACAGGAACTCCAAGTGATGCAGTGAGAATTTCTTTGTTGCAATTTTTAAAATTCTGACCTGTAATTAAAATCTTTTCAAGGAATTAAGTCACTATGTCCATGTTTTCAATGGTAATTGAAACCTCGGAATTACACTAACAAGATGAAAGGAAACACACATTTAGTCTGGAAACCACATCTGATGGAGTTAAATCAGCCACACCAGGAAATAGATCTGCAATATGAAATCCAGTACAAATTCCTTTTTAAGCACCTTCTGCCCAGTTACTGACATTTATCCAGAATGTGAAAATACACTTTAGGCAGTAATCTACATAAAATGTAAAAGTAGAAAGGTCCCATTTAAGACAGATAAAACCACATCAGACTATTCAAATCTTGTGTGTTTTTATAGAGATTTAACAGCAAAGTTACAACCTCTTTATTGTTACCAATATTCTTCATAAGAACACTTTGGGAGGACAGAAAGTTCTTCTTTATAGGGAAAAGGACTTTTCCATAAATCCTAAAAGACGTAAAATGAACAGGAAAAGCCTGAATTGTTATTATGAATATTATATGAAAATAAAGATTATGCTACTACACGCAGCAGTGCCTACTAGGGGAAAAGTATCATTTTGTTACACAAATGGCAAGAAATAAATCATTGATTCTTTAGTTACCCTCCTAGTAGAGAAAAAAAACAATCTACCACATTCATATATGCATTAAAAAAACAGAACACAATCTCCTAAACCATCAAAGCCATTTCTTGTACTACTTAATGTCTAGAAAACACTCCTCCTTTTTCTCTCCTCCTATCATCCTCCCCAAAATATCTCTTAGCTTGGTGGAGTTCATAACGCTGAGATGGCCCAGTCAATTATTTCTCATATGGTAAACCATTATATTACCAAAAATTTTTTTAAAAAAAAAGCCCTTTCCACAACAGGTGACACACTCTGAAGCAAAGTCACATCACTAGGTATCTTGAGAGAATTTTTTTAAGTTATTTCAGCAAAGTACACATTCAAGACATGAGTGCTGTTCTAAGAATATTCCTGTCAGGATGAAGTATTCCAACAGACTACTAGTTGATTGCTGTGTCATTACACATGCTTAGTACCTTTAATACCCACGGCGGAGGCCAAGAGCAGCACAGAGCTTTTGGGAAAAAAAGCACTGTGTCGTTTTCCTTTCATCTATACACTTTAATGTTCCTGCAAAATAACAGATCAACCAACACAAACATCAATCCCAGCCATGTTCCACAAAAACTGCATTTAAGACATAATAGCACAAAAGACAAATTAATTTCAGAACTGTTTTTCTCTTGTTGAGTTGCCTGTAGTCTTTGGAGTCCTGTGAGAGACGATTTGTCCAGCAACCAATGTCTCTTCTCTTTTTGTTCTGTTAACAGGATCCCAGATTTTAGTCCATTAAATTTCCTGCATAGATTGATCTCAAAGATACACACACATATTCTGTATAGAGTCTCAGCCATAAACCCTGCTTGAAGAAATCCAAGGGCTGTGTTCCCCATCCACAGATCACACCACAAAGGTGCTTCCACAAAGGGGGGCAGGGTAAGAGCCTCATTTCAGGGCTAACAACAAAAGGGCCGAGTGGAGAAAGAAAGTGGTGGAATTTTGGACGTGCACAACACTGGTGAGATAACAAACTGTTCCAAATAACTGTGTAACATTTCATATTTTCTGGCCCCAATCCAGCTGCGCTCCTGACCTTACCCAGGTTTAACAGAACCAGAGAAGATAAAGGCAGATTAGCTTCGAGAAATGTGGGACTTTTCCAATTAATCCGGGAGGGGGGGAAAAAATATTTATCAACCAACCTAATGCCAAAAGAGTGTGAATTTTAAAGGGACAGTGCAACACCACTTCACTCTTACACTAACATTTGCATTTAATACTTCAGTATGAATTCCCAAATGTTTCTCTTCTCAGGTGAACTTTTTATTTAATGCCTTTACTACAGCACTGGTGTTATCCCAGTGAAGCTGCCAAAAACTGGGCACCAGTGCCAGGGCCTGCAGGATACTCTGTTCCCAGAGCACTGAACGGGGCTGACAAACAACACAACCAACACTGTCTCAGCCAGAAAACAACGAAAAAACCAACGAGAAATCAAAAAGTCCACCCCTCGTCCCAAAAAAGCATCACCAGAGCCCAGGAGGTCTGGGCAGAGGACAGACGTGAGAACTGGCAGCGTACAGCATATGCTGCACAATTAGTCGCGGGGATTTGAGGAGAACGGTTCTCTGTCACAGCTGCGATTCTCACTGTACTCCAAAATCAGGTTTACAACCGGAAAACGAAAAAAAATATCGGGTTTCCCCGAGAAGCGCCAAGGCTCCCGTGCGAGATCCGAGTTGTGCGGCACCGCCGGCCCGGCCGAGGGGACACCGGGGGCTGTCCCCGGCTAAAGGGACCGGAGCTGCCCCGCCTCCTTCTGGATCACACCGTCCCAGCCAGCGCAGTACCGGAACAAACCAAAAATAAACCCCCCAAAGCCCCCACACCTAAAAAAAAAGCCCCGAACCCTAAAGAGAAGAAACCTCAGCCACTTCTCCCTGCGCTCCCGCCCCGGCTCCGAGAGGCGGCCGCCAATTCAGGCGCTCGCCCGAGGAGGGGAAGGGGCAAAGGCAGGCGGTCCGGCTCCGGCAGCGAGGGGACACCTCCTCCTCCTCCCTTCCCTTTCCCTTTGTTTACTTTGCGGACCGTCCCGCTCCACCTCCCGACACATCCGGTGGGACCGGCCGGTCTGGGGGCG
>VWZU01003101.1:13241-42837 GCA_013397095.1 Sterrhoptilus dennistouni | reverse complement strand
GGTGGCACCGGCTGGCGCAGTTGTTGTCTTGTTCTAACACTGAGATTTTTCCAGTTGTGGAGTCTCCCTCCCTGGAGGTGTTCCGGATCCTGTGCCTGCTTGAGGCCGATGGCTCTGGGCAGAGCCTGGTGCTGATAACGCCGAGGTTACGGGTTCGGTCCCCGTGGGGGCCATTACAAGTGAACTCGGTGACCCTTGTGGGCTCCTTCAACTCAGAATATTCTGTTCTGGACCCCACTGTGGGCCCTTCCAGCCTTACCCAGTCTGTGGTTATGTGGTTCTATGTTCCTCTCCTTCAAGGAAACATTTGGAATTTACTTTAAAATTATCTCAGTGTTTGAGTGCCCATCAATCATTGTGCGTATTTAATAACATAAGTCTGAAATCACAGGATCGTGGAATGGGAAAGGCTGGAAGCACCACAGTGGGGTCATCTGGTCCAACCTCCGTGCTCCAGCAGGGCCGTCCCAGAGCACAGGGCACAGGATTGTGTCCTGACAGGGCTGGAATATCTGCAGTGAAAGAGACTCCACACCTTCCCGGGGCAATGGTGGAACTTCCTGGGCATCAGTTCCTGCCTGTTGCTCTTGTCCCACTGCTGAGCACAGCAAGCAGAGCCTGGTCCCTGCTCTGAGCCCTCCCTGCAGACAGGGACAGACAGGGAGGAGGTTCCCTCTCAGTCACATCTTCTCAAGGCTGAACAACTCCAGCTCCCTCAGCTTTTCCTCATAAAAGAGAGATGTTCCAGTCCCTTCATTATCTCTGCTGAACTCACTCCAGGAGCTCCATGTCTTGTATTGAGGAGCCCAGAGCTGGACCTTCCAAATGAAAATTGGGAGTTGGCCTCTTCTCCTAGACAGCCAGTGACAGGACAAGAGGAAACGGCCTCAAGCTGCTCCAAGAGAGGTTCATGTTGGACATCAGGAATAATTCTTTTCATTGGAAGGGCTGTCAAGCATTGGAAGAGACAGCCCAGGGATGTGGTGGAGTCACCATCCCTGGAGGCGTTCAAGAAAGGACTGGGCGTGGCATTCAGTGCTGTGGTTTGGTTGACATGGTTGTGTTTGCTCAAAGGTTGGGCCCGATGATTTTGGAGGTCTTTTCCAACCTTAATGATTCTGTGATTCTGGGAAAGAGCCATTTTAAATGTCTCTATTCATCTTTCCCTTATCTCTTGTGGCAGCTGAACTCAGTTTTTGCTCTCCTGCCTGCTCCAGGCAGCTGGAGCTTGAGCAGATCCCATATTTCCACCTCTGGAAGTTACCATGTGTCTGGAAACTGGAGGCAGGGGCACAGAATCATAGAATATCCTGCGTTGGATGGGACTCACGAGGGCCATCGAGTCCAGCTCCTGGACTGCATCTAATGAGGGTTGATAGAGAACTGCTCAATATAATCAATGGCATTTGGAATGTGAATTTCACTGATAAAATCTGGGCAGTTTACTTCAGAGTAAGACAAGTCCCACTCTTAAACTTACCTACATTTACTAGTTTACCAGGCACCATAAGGAAACTCAAAGAACAAGTAGGGACCTAGATTATAAATGCAGTTTTTCAGCTGAATCCCACTTGAAATGTCCCAAGCTCCTCCAGGAGCCAATCCATTAGATAAGCTCCGAGCATGATACAAATGCACTGGGCACCATATAAAAATGATTCCTAGAAACTCTTTTTTAAACAGCAGTCCAGTATTCCCATCCATCTTTTGCAGAAATTCTAGGACATAACCAGCAGGCTGTTGGATATCCTGGAGACAGGATACCAAATACTGTATCCTGTACTGAAGCTGGATCACTGTGCAGAAATGAAGAAGGAAGGAGGGAGAGAAGAATGATTTCAGTTATTTTGTAATTATTGGTCTTGGGATCGCTATTGATCCTCTTTCTAGAAAAGGTAGAAATGTGCTAATTAAAATTACTGATACCAGAAAGTTGGGAGGCATCAATAAAGATGATGTTCATGGTAACACACAGGAAAAATCAAATGCTCCTGAGGACAGGAATGATAAAAATTAAAGGAGATGACTGAGTGAAATAGGAGTGTGTTCTGATTAATATACAGAGAAGGGGTGGTATAAATACTGGAAAGAGAAAATGGAAGGGAAAATGGAGCTTCATAAATTTTTATTATACAGTTGTTACCAACAGCAGGGAATTGCACTACATGACCCTTGCCAGCATTTGATCCCAATTACTGATCATTTCCTCCTCTGTCTCTGCTTTCACCCAAAGATGTCAGAGTGCTGTAGCCTCTGAGCAAACTTGTGAACAAGATACTTATCCCCATTTTTCACACTGGAAAGCTGAAACAGTATTTGAGTTGTCAAAACCACAAATAATTCACTGGATGGACAGGCCTAAAACCAAACAGCTCCTCTCCAGGGTTGTATCCTGTGCCTTCAGGACAGCAGCCATCCCTACTTTCTGTCATGCACTGTATGCTCAATTGGTTTCATATGAAGGTTTAATAAACATTCTTCATTTAGGCATTTTTTCAAATGTCCTTGCTTTAATAAATAGTTATTGTTCCTGTATTTTTAGAACTTTATGCAGAGAGTCTGCAGATTCTCTGAACAACATCAGTGTACCAAGTCTCTCCAATTTACAGGTGGAAAAACTATTAAAGAGTTATTTTGGTGATTTATGGAGGAGAGAGAAGAAAACCAGAGCAGTGGTAGAGCTGTGAATCTGATTCTTACCTCTGTTCTATTTTCTAATAGTTTCACTTTTTTGTATATAAAAAAAAAGGATGTTGTCTGAAGCCCCTGGGAGTTTTCCCATTGGTTCTAATGGGATGAAGGCAAGCTCAAAATAATCTATCAAATTGATGGCTCGTAGTAAATCCTGAACATTCTGTTTTAGGTCCTGGTGACTTTTTTTTTGTTGGTTTCTTGTTCCTTTCCTTCATCAGAAGATTGCTTGTCAAAGCAGAAGCCTTCAGCAACGTACTGACTGATAAAGATGTGGGGGATCTCTCTGGTGTTACAGAATCCAGGTTTTAGTCAAGTGTAGAGAAAGGTCCATAAAAGCTGATGATTTGAGCTCTCAGCTGGGAGAGGGGAACTGTGGTAATGTCCAGTGAAAAGTTTCTTCATTATCCAAACCGATAATCTCAGCAGAAACTCATGAGGCACGAGCAGGGTGATTGTCAGGGTTTCAATCAGCACTACAAGGCACTCACATATAAATCTCTGCCATTTTTCCCCTCCAGGTTTAGGGGCTCATCCAAAATAATTTCCTATGAGAAAGGCACTTCCAGTAGCCCATCTGTTTGTCCGTCCGTCCATCCATCCATCCATCCATCCATCCATCCATCCACCCACTAAACCATCCATCCGCCCGCCCATCCATCCATCCATCCATCCATCCATCCATCCATCCATCCATCCATCCATCCGCCCGCCCATCCATCCATCCATCCATCCGTCCGTCCGTCCGTCCGTCCGTCCGTCCGTCCATCCATCCATCCATCCGTCTTTCCTGCGTATTGAGAATCCAATGAATTGCTGTCTGATAACCCCTATTTTTCTCAATTAAGTGAGAGAGAGCCCTGCTAATTAGCCCAAATCTTTACTCAGCTAAACTTTTATACGTTGTGACTTACTCTTTTGTCTTCTAAGATCCCTTTTTTCTTCTGATTCTTGAGAAATTGTGTAGAAATGTAAAATTATTTTCTTGCCCACTCTGTCTACACAGAGGTTGTGGGTAGGTAGAAAAGACAACTGTCCCCTATAATTTATTATGAAATTATTAATATGGAGGGAAGACATTTAGTTTAATACTACTAGTATTATTTGAGCAGTCCATGCCATTACCTCATTTAATTTACAGGGCTTATTAAACCTGGTATAAACAAAAAGGTAGGAAATTTCATTATAGTGGAGCATGTATTGTCTTTCCTTCTATTAAGTGACAGAGCTGGGGGTAATGGCTCTGAAGAGAACGAGTTTTTTCCGGTGTTTGGGAGCACAGCTGCAGCCAGGCATCCTCCACTTTTCTGCAGGATGGTAAATATTCATTAAAGGAACCAGAATGAGCAGGTATCTCTGAACTGTAGGGCTATTTCAAGCTGTGCTGGTAAAATAGGGATTTAGGGAAAAAAAAAAAAAAGAGAAAATGGCAAGATGCTAAATATTTCACATAATACACAGTAACATCCTTCATTGTAAGAGGATTTATTTTCTTTTTAAATCACCTAAATCAACCTCAGATGAAGAAGTCAACTGCATATGTAAGGAGTCTACATAGTACTCTGGCATTGGTGAAGGAAAAGTACATAGTAAATACCATTAAAGGCACCAAAATGTGAATGTTTATACATCTCTGCTTCTTTTTGGATTAAAAAAAAAAAAAAGATAAAGCATTATATCAGCATTTCTGAGCAGTGCCTGGAGTAGGAGCTGAATGGAAAGTCGCCAGTGGATGTTTTTCTAATTTATTAAACAAAACAAAACAAAACACAAAGAAATTCTTAAGAAAAGCTCCAAGGGAAACTGGCAAACCCACACAGGATCAGGAAGGAAATTTCAGGTAAAAAATCTGGTGTGAAAAAAACAAATCAGCAGCTGGGGGACCCACTTGATGAGTTGCTGTTATTAACTAAGACCTCCAAAGCAAATGTTAATGTGTTAATTAGAGGCAGGGTAATAACCTCCTAGATTTCCCAGTGGGAAACAAAACAAAACAAAAACAAGACAATTTCTGTTCTGGATTTAACTGGCTGAAACCAAACATGGCATAAAGGGAACACTCCCAGTACTGAGTCTGCATTTTCTGATGTGGGTTTGCAGCATCACTGCCCCAGCAGTACTGTACAACACTTCCCTCACCCTGCAGCATGACCAAGTGCAGTCATGGGACCCAGGAGTTCATTTATATTTCTAGAAAATCAATCAAAATCCCTCCCTTGACTGGTAGCTTTGATTTCTAGAAAGAAAGGAAAGATCCTACATTGGCTTAGTGAGACTGGTTCCAAGAAAGGAATCAAGTCAGGACCCTCTCAAATGGAGCCCTGGTGCAAGGGAAGTAAAATTCATTATCTATCCTGAAGGACCAAACTTCCCGTCACCGAATCTTGTCTTTGCATTTTATTTTGGCTTCCAAGACTGAAGTTAACTTCTTGTTTTTTGTTTTTTGTTTTTTTTTCTCTCCCAACCAAACCTCAGGCAAACTTGGTGCTGCGCCAAATCAAACCCTGTATTTTAAATTGCATTCTCTTGAGACCCAGAAGCAAAGGAATGGAGGTCTTACTTAAAGGATATTTAGAAACATGTGAATCCTTTGACTCATATTCTGCTGTTTTCTATAATTTTGCTGCCTTGAGCTGTGGTGCCCAGGAAGGCTCAGGAGGGAAGGAGCGTGTTCAGGACTGTGCCCACTCAGTGGAGCACACTCCTGGGACAGGATTAGGTCCCCAGGGCTTACATTCCAGGGTTGCACTTGGTGGCTTTCCCAGTAAAGACACAGCCTTTCAGCTCATTTAGTTCTGAGCCAACCCCAGATCCTACTGCTATCAAAAAAAATCTATTTTTTAAGGTATTTTGTCCTTATGTAGCCCTGGTTCTTTGTCATTAAAACATCAAGTTAGATTTTTGCAGGAACTTTGACAGCTGCATCATACTCTGTTCTCTGTAAAATCCCTCCCCAAATCCCTCCAGCTGCTCTGGAAACTTACACTTTTCCTAGAGCTCCTTGATGTGTATAATGTGTTCGATGTTTTGATCAAAGAGGTTCTTGTACTTAATGCAAATTTCAGCACACGTTCAGCAGTCGGATGTGAGTGTGTGGATCCAATCCTCCCATCTCCACTGGGCCCCTGGGACATCCATCCAGCGACCATGGAGGGCAGGGATGTGCAGGACACTTCTGCTTCTTTATTTTTAAGCCTATGTTAAGCTTTCTCCATATATGATAATTTTAGCTAATATTCTGAATGCCCATCAGCTAAAAGATTACAATGATGACATCTGAGAAAACTTGTCTCTTTTTTTCTCACGTTTTTTCCAACATCTGAGCAAACAGCATAATGAAAGATCTCCTTTCTGCAATTCTTTTGGACACTGCAAATGACATTTTAGATACCAGAGAATAATTTTCTGAAAATGTCTTTTCAAATACAGATTCAAATACATTAAGTAGAGAGATTGTTTTCTGTGGGAATTAGTGGTCATTGCTGATCAACCTCACACGTAGTGAATGATTTGGAATACATATGAATATTGATCCTTACAATGTTTTCTTTTTTTTCCAGTCTCTGTTCATCTGTGCTACTTACACATTTCTTTGTCAGTTTGAAGCCAACCCCCCTTGTTCTTCTCAGTACATGCCCTTGGAAAAATCCCCTCTCCAGCTCTCAGGGGTGAGTGTTCCTGTCCTCTATCCTGTTTCAGAGAAAACCCTCCTGCATTACACTTCCCTCTTGGTAAAAAGAGTTACCCTAAGTTATAGGCAAGATGCTGCTGACCTGTATGAGTTCATTTTACAATGGCTGCACAGAGTCCCTGCTGTCCACATGAAATCATTACTTGGGAACCACTGAAACAGTGACCTCATCAATTTAAGTCAGCCAGGACATAGAAAGATTTCTCTCATTCCTCTAATTTGTTCATCCTGTGCTGCTTTGACAGCTGGAATAAAAATGGAATAAAAGAGCATCGTAATTTTCTTGAGCTCTTCAGTTGCCTAATTAAAAATTGATTGTTTATTCTTATTTAGGATTCTGCAGAAAAAGGATACTGCTCTTGCAGTAAAGCAAAGTTTTTCAAGAGAGTCTCTGGACCAGATAAAGTATGGAGCTAAAAACCATAGGGGGTGTGTTTAGAAGACGTAGATTTCTTTTCCATGTTACACACAATTCTGTCCTGGTTCTCTCAGCACAGGCACAACAATTTTCTGAGGTGTTCTGTGAAGTGCCTTTGTGTTTGACTGCCTCAATACCTCACTTGAGTTTATTTACTTTGTAGGAAGAATATTGCACACCAAAAAAAAGTGAGAGCGAAGACCTGTTGTTTGACTTAAAATCACAGACTCATAGAATGTTTCGGATTAGAAGGGACCTGAAAGATCATCTCATCCTGCCAGATGCATTTCAGTTTGCACTGAAATTTTCCTCTTTGGAGCCAGCTAACATTCTTGCATCAACATCACCATTAGGCATAGAAAAGTGAATTGATAGCAGGTGTATCTTCTGTAATACAGCTTTTAATCAGAATTTGCTCTTGAAATGTTACCCTCTTTATTTAGAAACATGTTTTTTACATATCACAATATTAACTTTGTAAGAGAATTACTTCTCAGCATAACAGATATACAGGATTTTAACTGTCACATTGTTTACAAGTCAGAACCAGCAGTGCGATGTTAGGTCTTTTTATCTGCTTTGAACTTCATGTAGTTTTTAATGCCATTCAGTGTTTTGATGCCTCAGGTTCTAGTCCATAAAACTGGCACAGTAATGTGATCCTATCGGAAGACACCAGGGGTTACAATTAGGAGAGGTTCAGAAAAGAGGTTGAATTTGCTGAACACTGAAAACAAAGTGTACAAGCCAGATTTTTTTCTCTTTCTTCCTACAGTTGTTGTTTTCCCAACCCTCTTATCTGTATCTTAATAAAAATCCTCCCACAGTTTCAGTGAGGGACTGGAGCTGTGTGTAACAGAGAAGCAAAGATTTCCTTACTGTTTTGTTTTGATGTTGCTAGATCAGCTCCTGTGTCAGACTTTTTTAAAAATCTGTTTATGTTGAGTTAGTTACAGGCTGAGCTGCTTTGTTTGTTTACCAAGCAGGTGCAGCAAGTGTGGAGATTTTTTTCATGCTCCTGTTAAGTGTTTTCTTACACTCTGATTTAAATCAGATTAATGTGACCAAAATGTAATAAAGAGAAGCAGTAAATATGTTATAAAATATGTATAAACATGTAATAAAAAATGCTGTTAAGACATTTGGCAGATTTCATGCTTAAAATGCAAATTCTTGTCCGTAGAGGTACACATTAATAGAACCATGGAATGGTTTGGGTTGGAAGGGACCTTCGAGATCATCCAGTTCAAACACCTCTGCCATGGGCAGGGACACCTTCCGCTACCCCAAGTTGCTCCAAGCTCCATCCAACCTGGCCTTGAGCTCTTCCAGGGATGAGGCATTCACAGGCAATCTCTGTCAGGGCCTCACTACTCTCTGAGTAAAGAATTTCTTCCTAATGTTCAATCTAAACCTGCTCTCTTTCAATTTAAAACTATTCATGATATAAATTAGTACTCCACTTTTAAGAAAATTTATTAATAAAAGTAGTTATTAATTTTCTAGTTGTTGTTATTTTGATCACAAATGCATGTATTCACTCTTACCATTGGATTTCTCTTTGTGAGTTGAAACGTTTCAAAGCAATTATATTTTTTTTTTCCTTAGGTAATTATATCCCAAAAGAAGTCTAACAAATTTTGTGCCCAGGATTGCTCTCTTACACAAGTTCCTTCAATGTGGTACCTGAGAGATTTAACCACTGAGCTATTTGAAAGCAGTGTGGTTATGGAAAGGTAGAAAATTGAATTTTACATACATGAAGTTTGACAGTGGACCTTCTGGAATTTCAAGTTGATCTGTAATTTCCCTGCAGTGCAGACTATACCCTTTCTCTAGGGCTGGAAGAGAGAAGAGTTGCAGCAGTTTTATTTACATCTAGTAGAAATTAGGAGAAAGTCGTCAGCACTTCTGCTGTGGATGGACCCAGTTCCTGCCCCACTTCAGTCAGTTCCTGCCTGAGAAACACTTCACAGGAAACGAAAATTGAAAAGAACCAATTCAATAGCAATAGAAGTGTTATTTTTAAGCTACTGAGTTGAACAATGTCCCCTCAGAAAAATAGCAGAAATGCATGACTATTGACCAGAAGAAATGAGGAATTTAGGCTTCTGTTGTCTTTTTTATGCTGCAGCTGTAGAGTGAAGTATTAGAATTACCGTAAAGTCACCTGTGGAATATCTGACAGCCTTAAATACAGGCTTGATGATGTTTATTTTTAAGCACATGGAGAAACAATCCTTCATTATTTTGCCTTTTCACTCTGAATTAAAGTATTTGTCTTGAATTTCAAGAGACAACTTGATACATTCATTCATAAGCTAAAATAAACTGCAGTGAGCCCACAGAGGAAGAGATTCTATAGGAGAATGGCTTTTACTCTGTTAGACTGGCCAAATATTTGCAGCTTTGCAATGACTCATTCATTTTCCTCTCTTCTTTGGCAGAATTTTGGAAGAAAGGACTAAGGAAGGAGCTGATGATACTCTTAGACGAAAAGAAGATCAAGTCCTTTTTTTTGTTGCTTAATTTTTTCTGAACCAAATCCTTCGTTGCCATAGCGTGGCCACCGAAATGAGCAGAGCTGCCCCTGTTCATCCCAACTGAGGAACAAGCCTTTAATCTTCTGCTTTTATACTTTTTTTTTAAACAATAAATGCTACCATTTAGCATCCATTATTATTTCTATGCAAGGAAATACTTGGGATTGGGGATCCATCTTGCTAAAAGTTTGGCAGCACATAGACTGGGGCCATCCTGAATGTTGGGAGTAAAAGGAAGCTCATAAATCATCTGTGCAGTGTCCTGCTGCCCCCAGTCACCTCATGGCATGAGCCTGATCCTGAACTGGAATTCAAGTATAAAACAGTCTGTCTGTGGTGTTGTGTTTTCCTTTTCCCTCTGGTTGCAGGCTGAATAGTTCTTTTCTTTCCCTTCCCTTCTTTTCTCCTGTTCCTGCCCTCCTTGCACAGGGCCAGGGTCATTTGCTGTGGCAGATACATTTTTCACCCTTGGGGTTCTCAGGCCTGCAGTTTCCTAGTGGCACAGTCCTTTGGGATAGAGTTTGGAAATGTTAAATCCTCAAAAGCAATAATCAATTAAAGTTATCTCATTTCTGGCTTTTCACTCCAGCCTCATGCACTGTAAGTGTCGGTAAAGATGCTTTGAGGGACTGGGTTGGGAACTGGGCTATGGAGACTGTCTGGTAAAAAAACACATTTTGGTTTCTCAACCTTATACAATTGTTAAATATAATGAAAAGTTGGAAGGTAAGTACTCATAAGTGTGCATATCAGTTGTGTAAATCAGAAGGGAGGAGAAAACACTTGATATTTACTTCCATTTATTTAGTTTTTATCTTAACGGTTAAAGGGATGAACTGTTTTCTAATAAAATTAAGTAATACACACAGAATCATAGATTCACTGAATGGTTTGGTTTAGAAGAGACCTTCAAGATCATCCAGATCCAAATCCCCCTGCCAGGGGCAGGGACAGCCTAAGTTAAACCAGGTTGCTCAAAGTCCCACCCAACCTGGCCTTGAGCACTTCCAGGACTGGGGCAGCCACAGCTTCTCTGGGCAACCTGTTCCTGTGTCTCACCACTCTCACAGTTAAGAATTTCCCTAATATCCAATCTAAACCTGCCCTCTTTCTGTCTGAAGCCATTCCTCCTTGTCCTGCCACTCCATGCACTTGTAAATCATCTCTCTCCATCTTTCCTGCAGGCTCCCTCATGTACTGGAAGACAAGAATTAGGTCATCCCAAAGTCTTCTCCAGGCTGAACAATCCCAATTCTCTCAGTGTTTCCTCACAGCAGAGCTGCTCCATCCCTCTGATCACCTTGGTGCCTCCTCTGGACCCCTCCAACAGCTCCATGTCCTTCCTGTGCTGGGCCCCAGGGCTGGGTCAGCTCTGCAGGTGGGGTCTCACCAGGGCAGAGCAGAGGGGCAGAATCCCCTCCCTCACTCAGGCCATCTGCTTTTGATGCAGCCCAGGACACAATTTGCTTTCTGGGCCATATTCACATTCCTGAGCCCCTTCTTCATGCCTAAAAGAAAAAAACCACACTCAGACCTTTGCATCCAGAATGCACCAAGGACAATTACACACAGGCAATTGAGGCTGTGAGAGTCATTTCCCGACTTTTTCAGTGCTCCTACCTGCATGTTTCAATAACACCTGCACTACTGTGATGTGTCACCTGAAGAGCTCAAAGCACATCATAGGTTCAGGTTTAGCTAATGGATAGCAGCCACTGAAAGAAGGAAGGATTCCCATCTGCAGGCACATCAGGAGGTACCTGAATGGATAAAATGCCTCGCTCAAGGTCAAATAAAGAGGTGGTGGCAAAGCTGGAGAACACTGAGAGGTGAATTAATATGTCCTGATGGCAGCCAGCTGCCTTGCTGCAGCTGTGCTCGGAACATTGATCTGATTCTTGTGGATATGAGGGAACTTCTCTAGACAAAGGATCTCACATAAAATCAAACCATTTATCAGCCCTCAAGAGAGGTAAACTGTGAAGTGTTAGGCTCTCACCGCTGTAATGCAGGCAGCAATTGCTAGGCACTAAAGTGCTCATGTTTTCCCTCTCCCTCCTTGATGCATGTTTCCATAAAGCCTTGGTCCTGCGGAAAAACTATTTGCCAGATGCTTAGCTAGGTAAGCACATATTCCGGTCACAGAGTGCTTCAGCCTGCAAACCCTTCACTGCTCATGCTTTTTTAAAATGCAGTAGTCAAGGACTTTGCATTTTGACTTGCTAGACATGCTTCTGGAAGCAGAAGCACCTAAATTATAACTCAGTCCCCCGTAGGCCTGAAAAGAAATGTACGGCTTCAATACTCGCATCACAAGTGGTGCAAAAGGTTGCTTCAGAGGCAACCTACAAACTTGGCAAAGTAAAGGTAAATGAAAAACCACTGAGTTAAAAAACTTCAGACAATGTTCTTAAGATATATTTTAACATTTGGACAAGCCTGTATTGGTCAGGTGGTTGGACTAGATATTCATTGTAGATCCCCATCCAACTTAAGTATTCTATTCTACTATTCTATTCTATTCTATTCTATTCTATTCTATTCTATTCTATTCTATTCTATTCTATTCTATTCTATTCCATTCCATTCCCCTAACGAACGAAACCCAACCAACCAACCAAACACACACAACACCAAATCAAGGTGTGCAGATTATGGTATAAAACCATACTCTTTCCCACCATCCATCTGTTCCCACTGGAATTGTACAGTAGCAGCAAAGGGAGAGTAAAAACCTCAGTAAGGAACCGTGCACACCTCTGATTCTCCCAGCACTACCTCAGCTGGTGGCATTCAAGGGAGATAACAAAACAAATCACAGCTTCCTTCCCAGGTGGGTAAATAGTAAAACAACTGCAGAAAGGGGTGAGCAGTACTTCACTACCCCAGCTAAAGCAGAGATACCCCAATCTCCTCCAGTTCCAGTTGAGCTTTCATGGCAGAACCAAAAAATCCCATCCCACCATGAGGTCACATAGGGGAATGTATCAAAATGAATAAATAATCAAGTCTGGTGAATACTTCAGAGGGTGAAAACTTACTTCCCTTTGGCTGATCCTTGCTTTTATGTCATCTTGAAGTGCTTTTTTTTCCTCATCCTTTCTTGCAGAAGACCACAAGTACCTTTGTCTCCCCTGTAGGGACCTGAACATATTAAAAGGTCACTCTTAGATCAAAACGAGTATGCTTTCAAAAAGAAGCATTTCCCTCAGTTCCAAATCATGCCACAGTAAAGCTGTAATAAAAACCATGCACAGTTTACCTGCATGATTTTTATCATTTATCAGAGCATATTGAAAACCAGAGTCATTCTTCTTCCACCAGTCACTTGTTCTTGCTAGTTTTACACTCACTGAATCAGTAATAGTGCCAGAGCTTGCAAGGAAATATTTAAACACTAATTAAATTGTTAATTCTGTGTGTGGGCAGGCCCCTTGTTCCCTCTGGAGCACAAGTGATTTTCGAGATATTTGTTTGGGATTTCAGGGTGTTTGCATTTTGTGTATGGCTCCCTGTGTATGTGCTGGTATGTGTGTGGGATGCCTCTGGCTGTATTTGCCTGCAGCTGAGCCTGCACCACATTCCCCTTGGAACAGGCAAGTTTTCCAATATGAAAGTTTAAAACCACCCCAGTCCTCTTCTATTTTATTTCAGCCACTGGATAAAAGGCAGCAGATCACATGGCTCTTCCATGGAGCTGTGTTATGGTGGCACAATAAATGTGTGTCCCTCTTGGCTGTGGGGTGCTTGGGGAGATCAGTTTTCAGCATCTGTCCAACAGCAGTTCAGCCTGGAGCAGTCAGGCACTGCAGAGCTTTTCCTGTTCGATTTTTCCAATAAAAGCGTGGTGTTGCTAACACCAATCTGATTTTCTCTGCGAGGTGGTTAAGCATGTGGCTAGAGTTTGTATGAACAGTGAATAAATTTGCTTGTGTTTCCATGCTCCCTTCCCATCTGCTGCCTCTTTGAAATTCCTGGCCTCGTGGAAGGTGCCCCTGCCTGTAGCAGGGAGTTGGAACAGGATGATCTTAAAGGTCCCTTCCAACCCAAACCATTTGATGATTCTTTGAGTCACTTCTGCTGTGGCACATCAGAAATGGCTGGGAGAACAATATTGAGACTCTGCATAGAAAATGCACCCAGGCTGTGTGTTTCTGTGTGTTGCATGAGAAACCTTGACAGAAAGTAAGTTCTTAATGCAAAATTCAGCCCTCGAATAATTTTAAAATGTTGGTATAATGAAAAGATTTTAAAATGTTTTGAGCAACTGTGGCAATGGCTGTGTCTCAGTAATCCAGTTTATGATGTGATCCTTCTTGTACCAAAGCTGCCTGGACAGAACAGGGGTGAGACACACCTTGTGCACACCCATTTGTAGTGGTTTCTTCTCACCATTAAAGACCAGGGCACTTCCAGGGGGAAAAGCAGGCCAGGCTTTGTAGCTAGAAATCACAGAGAAGCCAGGGGCACTCATGCACAGTTCTGGTGGAATTGCTGTCACTGAACTTTAGGTGCAACAGTTTTATTTCTTAGTATTGGGGGAAGGATTTTAGATGCTTTAGGGACATGGGGGGGGGGGGGGCACCTGTGGTGCAAAGAGCTGAAGCTGGGAGAGGTAAGTCCCACCCTTTGGGAATAAACCCCATTTCCAGCCCCAAGGAATGCTGAAGTAGCACTGAAGGACTTGTTGCTTCACGCCTGCCTGACAAGAGGCTGGAGGCATGTGAACATAGCTCAGAGCAGCCCAGCTGCTGTTGTCTCCTGTGAGTGTGCCCCAGAGCAAGAGTAAGGTGCTGCAGGCAGCCACCCGCTCTGCTCCTGCAGCCTCCCACAGACCCTCACCCAGATGTTTCAACGTACAGATGTGCCCTTTGCAGGGGAGAAAACACCCAGCCATGATTTTTAAATCAGTTTTTCCTTTGATTTGCTTCCTTCTGTGGGATTTGTCATAACATTTCCAAAAGAACCATGTATGTAACATGGGTAAAGCTGAGCATTGACCTTAAATGTTTTTTCTCCTTGTTACATTGCCCTTAATAGTGCCCAGGTACACTCCCTGTCTGCTGAGAGCAGGAATTACCCAGTAAATGTCAGTAGAAGCCAATACTTAGGCTTTTATTATCACTTGATAAACCCATGTAAACCCCATTAAGTCTGAGAGGAGTTCTATGTGTGTATCAGGAGGAAAAGGGACCATTTGTTCTTGAGTGCATGTAACTAATTAAAAATTTAAGAGCATATAGTACACAATTGTATTAGACTGTAGGTTAATGCTCCTGAATGAAAAAGGCAGATGAACTGAAATGCTTGTACAGAATGAGAATCCCTGGCTGCCTCTGTGCAGTGAGCCTGTGTGCTCTCTGTCAATGGCCCCAGTATTCCGTGCTCAGGCTGGCTCTGGGGTTGAGGGCTGATGGAAATGGGCAAATCCCTGGCTGTGACCTTGGTCAGGATCTGCTGAGCAGGAAACAATGCAGGGAAAGTCAGGACAAGCCTTGACACCGCTGAGCTGGTTTCACATCCTCTGCTGAGCTGGTTTGTGGTGTGGTTTTACTCCCCAGGGCAAGCAGCACCAATGTCCTACTTCCACCTTTCACCACAAAACAGTCTCTCACAGCCATTGGAGAATCCCAGGTTTAAGGCAGGCTGCTCTCCTGGGAAGATCCCAGTGGCAGCAGAGCCTGAATTCCTGTTGGTATCAGCCTCCAGAGCAGTTCCAGAAGTGTGTGCCTGCAGGAAGAGTGTCACCTCCCTACAAGCATGAAGCCATTAGCCACTAGAATGGTCCAGACAGGATGCTCATGGGGGCTAACCTGGAGGACAAAACACAAATCTGTTCCTTCTGTTTCCTATATAATTGTGTTTCAATACCCAAGACTGATGTGGAGCTGTGTTAGACTTAATATAACTGTTAAGTAGCTAGTAATCTTTGATAAAGACACAAATAATTGAAATTACACAAAACTGTGTCTGTCCCTGCCCAAACAAAGGCATGTGCAGGACACACGGATGGAAAACAGCTTCCATGGAGCTGAAAAAGAAGTCCCAGACTCTGGCACAAAGATGGCGAAAACAGTCCCAAGGAAAAGGACCAAGAATTTATTTTTTAAATTGATTCTTTTCCAGATCAAGGAAAAGAAACCTCCTAGGTTTTTGTAAATAAAGAGAATGGGACCAAAGAAATACCCAGCTCTGTTGCAGGTTTGACGTCTGCCTAGGAAAACCTCACAGGGAATTAAAACCTCACATTTCAGTTAATGTACATTTCTGACAATCATTACATTTTAGGGCAAAATCCATGGGCAAGTGCACAGTCACACTTTTTAATGTGACTATCAGCTTATTCCCATTTCCTTACAATCCTTCTATGGTTTCAGAAAGCCCCAGCATCAAAAAAACACAACCTTTAAAGTTTCTGCCATGTGATTTACACCCCTACAGCCACTGCTGGTTTGAATTTCACATCCATTCTGGAAGTGAAAGTTGAGCTGATTTTTTTTTTTCCCCTCTCTTTTATGATAAAAGAGCAGGCAGTGAATTAATAGCAGGTCAGTATGAGATATATTAGAGCGTGGTTTGGCATTTCTGCTGAGAATCTCCTGTCATCTCCACCACCACCCACAGGCGCCATAGCAACCACACTGCGGAGGGGCTCGGGCGCACACACTCCAACGTGCTGCTACATGAATGCGCTTCTTGTCTTGCCATTGTGATGCTGAATTCATTTCAGCTGCACTCGCTCCTCCCTGGAAAGCTTCGTTTTCCCACTGAAGAGAAAATAAACAAACAGCTCCAATTTTGCCCTTTTGGAATGTGGCAGTTGTGCAGGATTCAGCTGAGCGGGCAATTAAGGAAAAAGTCCTCAAATTATATCTTGCACTTGCACAGAAGTTTTTAGCAGTGCCCTAAGAAAGTTGTCTTTACAGTCAGCACAATGTTTAACTAGAAGATGAAATAATTTCTTGAGAAGTTACTACAGAACAATACTTGTTTATTCACCAGTGTTTGAATATTTAAGTAGTTAATGCAATTATTCTTAAGTATAACAGCCTGAGTTTCAGCAGAGCTGCCTAAAGCTTGTGCAAGCCAGTAATTTGCTGCAATTAAAAATATGCAGCTTGCAAAATACAGGAACACTGTTTTTAGCACATTCTTATAATGTGTAAAAGACACTTTCAAAGTGTGCTAAAGCATCCAGCTTGTTCTTCAGCACGTACTTTCTTCACAGTTTATTCTCCTATGAAAAGCTACCTCCAACGGTGTGGGCTTTTCTCAGCTACTGTCGTAATCCTACTCTGTTACACCCACTTCCAATTTCTCCATAACCCCGTATATCACTTCCAGGCATTAATTAATTACACCAATCCTTGTAGGGTTCATTAGTCAGATATTTCACGTAAACACTGCCTTACATATTGTCCGAGGACAGCCCTAAATCCAAGAACAAATTGTTCCTGTTACATACTCACCGTTTTTGTTTTTTTCCTCTCATTGTGCTTCCAGCCATCTCCCAGTAGAGTTGAGAAGAAAACCCCCACACAAAGGGAGGGACTGGACTGCAGGCAGGATCTGCAGCCAGATGGAGTCATCCTGATGTGAACCACCCGTCTGACCTTTGTGTAACTGTCGTGTTTGGCTACTGGCCTTTGAAGTGATGGGATAAGAGGTCTCCAAACGGGGCAGGTAGGACAAGGGAGATAAATGCTGCTGAGATATGGGCTCAGTAAACGACTGGTTTTTAATGTCTTTCTCATGTACAGCATTCCGAAGTGTTGCTGCTCTCCAGCCTTTTCCCTTTTCTCTTGCTGAAGATGGTAAGTGCATAATCCTTCCTGGATTTTGGGGGAAAAGGCACAGCAGTTCTCTGCCTAAGCCTGTGATCTGTGTTCTGGTTTAGCTTCTCTCTTGAGAGATCAGATGAGAGCTTTGGGAGGGCTTGTCCTGACCCAGGCTATGCCACCAGATTCACATCTCTCAAACAATGCAACATTTCTTTGACACCAGGATCAGAACAGAGACAAAAACCACAGAATAAAAACAGAGCTGGAGGATCTCGGCCCCAAATTCTTTGGCCACATCCATGCTGAAATCTGGTGTGCAACAGGCTCCTGGTCCCTGGCTGAACGAGCTGGGGGGACCTGTCAGAATGTGCCATAGCTCTGGTTGGAGCAGGCACTTAGACTCCTCTTTGAGAGAAGGGTCACTGTGTCCCCCTGCTAAGGTGACAGGACATGACAAAGGTGTGCACCTGGTGTGGAGACTCAGAGCAAGGCTGGTGGCATGGGACATTCCTGTTAGCAAGACTAAAGACAACTGATACTGAATTTCTCGCTGGAGGTTCTTGGATCAGTGTCCAGCCACCCTTTACTTTTCTTTTGACGAGCTAAATGGACCAAGCTTCTTAAATCTCTCCCGGCAAGTCATCATTCACAGACTTGTGTACATTCTTGTGCCTCTTTCTGAAATTGTCTGCAGCTTTTCAGCCTCCCACTTGCTTTGTGGATGCAAGAGCAGGGCACAATGGGTTGGCAGCAGTTTCAGGAGATGGGGAATACCCAGACAACATTATCACCCTCTTCTCCCTGGATTTCCTCTGCTTATACATACAAAGATTAGGGCAGTTCATGGAGAGCTGATTACTCACCATGACTTGCAACCCTTTTTTGGTCATGGCTTTCTACTGTAGAACCACTGCAGCCCCTGCCAGTCAAACATCTTCTTTCTTCAACGTTGTGACTTAACTCGGTTGTACTTGCTTACCTTCAGATTGCCAATTACCCGTTGGTATCAGTGACCTGGGTTCATTCTTTTGACCCTTTTCCCAGCCTTTTTCATCTGAAAAAAAGTTTTTAATAATTATTTAAAGGGTTTTTTCCCTAAGTTGTTGATAAAATACAATTGTGTAGAGCCAAGAAGTAGCCCCTACAGGATCTGTCCAAACACACACCCACTTTAAAAAAATTTCTCTGGTTATAATAATATTTAAGACCTGAAGTTAGCCAATTCTTAATCCATTTAATGTGTTTCGCAGTGGTTTTGTATTGTTTTAGTTACTTCATCAGCACTTTGTACTGTTACAAGACAAATTTCTTACAGAAGCCCAACATCAATTCCCTCATCAGTCAGACTCAAAATTTAACACAAAACTCCCCTAAGCTGCATTAAAACTGGGGTAATGGGATATATGGTGTTAAAATTCCACATTTGGGTATCAGGAGCAAGGTGGGAACACCAGCACAGTGTTATAAAAGTTATCTTTGCCCCCACAGCCTTGCTCTTGGCAAGGTGAAAACCTGCTGCAGATGGTGCTGGTGTTTCAGGCTCTCCCTTCAGAACCCAGTTACATGATCTACTGAGCAATGTCCTGGGAGACAGTCTGGTTTTCTGGGGCTAATGCCACCTCTTTGAAACCAGAGAATCTCTTGTTTGTAATTCCATAAAGGATTTGTAAGCTGAAGGTGTTGAAAAAATAAATTCTGGTGTGTTGGAGGTAACCTCAGCCTTCCATTCTGATACCAACAAAGTGCAGCACTTCAGTGACTTCTCCAGCACTTGGAGCGCAACATGGGTAGAATGAAACTATGGGACAGGATGTTTGTCCTCTCTTCCCCCAGGGTGTTTGGCGTGATTTTTATTAGGGAGTTCTCCAACTGTAAAAGCATCTCACACAACATGCTCCTAATGTATTTGCCCAGATAGAGAAGGAAGGAATAGGGTTTAGGTCATGGTATACATTTTAGTGACCTGTAAGTGGTATGGACAGCACAAATTCATTCATTTCCTTGGGTGCAAGGAGAGTCATTTAAACAATTGTCCTTCTCAAAGACACCTTTTGAACCCAGAGGAAGGACCTGTAGGATTTGCTCATTTGCTACAGGAATGAAATTCATGTGTTTGCAGCAGCCTTGAATGTCTTGACTTCACATAAAGGTGGACAATGAACAAATTATATAAACACACAAAATTAAAATTAAACAATTGTTATCTGGATTTAGATTTGAGAATGAACAGGATGCTAATGAGATAATGTCTAGGCATCACATGGTCTCACTTCTTGGCACAAGAATGTGTAATCATGTCTTCTACTGTAGTACTGTCTGTACTACACTGAGGACAGACTCTAGAGATACCTTCTCAGTATTCTGCAGCTATTTATTTCTATACATGTATTAGGATTAGATAATTTATCACTTCAATATTTCTTAGTGCACCTAAATTCTGATTTCATGCTTGTATATGACTTAAATATAAAGTTCCAAAGACCTTGAGAAAACAGAAAACATTGGCACAGGGAGCTTAACTCAGCAAGGGCAAGGCTGTTCCACTGGGAACTGGATCTGCTGCCTAAAAAATGACTCGTTTGTGGTGAAGCTCAATAACACTTTCAGGTTCAGTTTGACTCCAAAAGCAGGGTTTTTTCAGCAGCAGCAGCCAGAACAGAAACCATTACAGGGACAAAATAGGAAGGCAGTATCTCTGCATCTCTACATACTCATGCTGGTAAGCAATTAGAGGAGGCTGTGACTACAAGACCATGTGTCTGACCACATGCAAATCTCCTTCCAACCACAGCAGCCACCCAACACAAGGTGAGTAATGGGTGATCTGAGTTCTTATCACCCATCAAACTCTTTGGGGAGGAGTTCATTCATACAAATCACAGAAAAGAAAAGGAAGCTCAGCTCGGAAGGGATGAGCAGGTGGGTCAGTTGGGACATGGAGCAAATCCTCTCCTGATGATCTTGCTATGCCTGTAGCTCCTGCTGGTGTTCCAAGGGTCCAGCCCTGCTGAGAGCAGGAATCATGAGGCATTTTTTGTCTTCTTTCTTGATCTCCAGAAGGGATTGAAAAAAATTGTTGCTGGTGGTAATCATTAATCACTCTGAAACTAAACCTGGCCTTACAGAACTAATCAGTTCAGCTCTGGGAAAACTAGGAGGGGGAAGAAAGTGGTCAGATAGTTTCTAGATGTCTCAAATTTGGGGGTTCCCATATTTCATTTCTGTGATTATTTTGTAGTCTCATAAACTACACTCTTGAGAAACATTTATTTTGCATGACCTGCATTTTTATTTGGACAGTTACATTCAAATATTTAAATTTATTATTCCCCATTCACTTCTGAGTGGGGAATAGTAAATAAATAATAATGGTGTCCTGCTACTCTCCCATCTATCTGCTGATTCAGTCTGCTCCAGTTGAGAATGAATGAACCTGTACCTAAACCAAGGGAAAAATTCCAGTTACAAAGTCTCTGTGCTCACCACCAGCTCTGAAGCCTCTTGATCCTCACTGAGACAGGCAGGGAGCTGTCTAGATAGCAGAAAGTCCTAATACAAACTGGTGGATGCAAACTAAAGGATACCACTTGGATGCTGAAGTTTCTTTCTGGATCACTGGCTTTTTACAAACCTTCTATACTGTAATTCTTCTGTAAAAATGTCACTTAATAGAAGCATGAGGTTCCACTTGCTGATCCCTCTCCAGGCTCCTAAAGACAGTTGGATAAACACATGGGTGGTCAGTGATGGTCAGTGACACACATTTCAGTCCCACATTTGCTGTCAGAGGAAAGGTGCTGGATCCTCAGGACACAGGCAGCTTGAAGCTCCTTACCCACCCTTGGGGTGCACTCTACACTTCCACATTCAGGGTCAGGCTCTTTCACTCTCCCAGGTTTTCAAAGGTGTAACAGCAAGTTGGGCAGCTGAATTTTCCTGACACACTCTCAGCTAAAACTCCTGAGTCACCTTCTTAAAGATTCCTTTAGCTGTCATTTTTACACATTTTTTGTGCATGCTTTTCAGTTTCTCCTTTGGGTCTTTGCAGTGGGTAGAGTTGCAGCAACCAGCAGTCATTTGTGGCTGGTGCAAGCATGTGTGAGGGAAATGGAGAGGAACATTTGTTTGGAGAGGAAATAAAGGTGAACAATCACATGGACCTTACAGACATGTTGAAACACAATAAAACACAGATAGTTTCAACTTTGGCACTGAGGGAGTGACATTGTTTAAACACAGGCATTTAAAGACCATACAGATAATTTCCAGAGAGGAGAAAGATGATGCTGTGGTCTACTTTGCAGCTTGGACATGCCTCCAGTCTAGCAGCAGTCCCGTGCATAGGACTGCCTTGCCCTTTGCTATCTGGCAGGTGGCTGTCTCCCTGCACTGGGCTGGCTGTGGGATTTTCCCAGCTGAAACTCTGAAGTTGGCTGTTTCACCCGTTCTGTGATATGGCAATGTGTGTTTATAATTTGTGAAGCACCTCAGGGTGAAAGGCTTTCTGTAAATGCTGTTATTCATCAAGGAATAATCGGGTCTGTCCTTTAACTGTGAGCTGGAATCGTTCCCAAACCCCACCACCACATTCAGCTGTTTATTATTTTTGCTAGAGCGGCGCCCAAGGATGAAATGGGGTGGGGGTGCCTTGTAGTGAATGCTGTGTGACTATAAATGTCATCTTCTCACTGATGAGAGAGGAAAAGGCTGTGGGAAGGGAAGTGTTTTATGTGCTGTGTCAGACAGTCTTTCTTTCCCAGTTCAGCAAGGACAATCAGAGGCCAGGTCTCTACACTTTTCCTCAGACCTAACCTAAAAGTGAGCCTACAATGAGAACAGCCCCATTGGAGCAGCTGGACTCCCCTTTTCACTGAGGATGGCCAAGATTCATCCCAGGGGCAGTTCACCCAAGCAGGTTCAACACCAAATTTAAGCTGAGATGAACCACATCCTTCCTGAACCTGCTTCTCTTCCATGATTAAATCATAAACCAAATCCAGATGTAAGCACATACAGGAGAGCTGCAGGCTGGGATGAGAGGAGCACCCAGTGAGAGAGACTGGGTGCTCCCTGTCGGGAAACCCCACAATACCATTCTGTATAAACTGTGTGGTCCCTTAAGATGTGTTGACTCAGCCTTGGGGCTGAGCCACACACCAATCTCCAGCTCCATCCCCCTTTCATTTGCTTTACAGGAGATAAAGCAACCAAAGAAGATCTGAACCCTCCTAGCTAGAAGAAGCAGTGTAATGATGGGAGTATGTATATCCAACCAGAGCAGGACAAGTAGAAATACTGCAGTGAATTAGATGTTGTGTGTCTGACAAGAGACCAGTCAAAGCTGCAACAAACCTCCATTTATCCCCACGAGAATGTAGCATGTCTTATAGGATGCCAAGGACAGTAATCATGTTAAAAACAAACAAAAAAAGATCTTCTGTGTGAATTAGTACTGAGTGTTAGTGCCTCGCAGAGGGATTTGGACTCTCTTAGGTTTTTTGGGCTGCAGTTCTCTCAGGGCAATTAGTAGCTTTGCTAAAAGTGCACCTGCTTAAAGCTGTGATGAATCATTATGGGTTTAATTCCATGATTAGCTAAAATGCAGCTTCCAGAGACAGCACTTTGGAGCTGGAACTTGGTCACCAACAGAAGTGCCTGTGGCTTCCCTGCTTCCTGGCTCCTACTGATTTAGAAAGGTTCCAGCAGAGCCTCTCCTCCTTTTGGCATTTTAACATCCATTTTTGGCAGGGCTCCACCATATCAGCGGTGTATAAAAATACCGAATAAAACAAACATAACAGAAGGAAGTAATTGTGAACAGCACACAAGGCCCTCCTGATGAAAACACTGGGCCAATTTATTTACAGATTTCACTCCAATCCTCTTACCTGTTTCTGCTGCCCATTCATTTGGGCTTCATAATGTCCAAGCCTCTCCACTAAGTTAAGACCAATTTCTTTTGAGATGGGCCCAGGCTCTTGGGAGCTGGTTGGAAAAAATGGAGGTATTACTTATGAGGAAGAAATTCTTTACTCAAAGGAAGATGAAACACAAGGAAAAGTTTCCCAGAGAGGTGGTGGATCCCTCATCCATGGAAACATTCAAGGCTGGGTTGGACAGGGCTCTGTAGAACCTGATCTAGTTGATGTCCCTGCTCATTGCAGGTAAGTTGGACTGGATGAACTTTAAAAATTCCTTCCAACCCAGACTGTTTTATGATTTCATGAATTGTAGTAAGATTTTACAGACTCACAGAATCGCAGAATGAACTAGGTTGGAAAAGACCTTTGAGATCAAGTCCAACCTATGACTGGACACCTCCTCATCAACTAAACAATGGCACTGAGTGCCACATCCAGTCTTTTTTTAAACAGTTCCAGGGATGGTGACTCCACCACCTCCTTGGTCAGATGATTCCAGTGCCCAAACAATCTTTCAGAAAAGAATTTTTTCTTAATGTCTAACTCCTCCTGGTCTGGTTGAGGATTTCAAAGATGCTTTGCTCTGCCGAGAGAGAACTCCCCATCAGGCAGAGGAATACCAGTATCTGGTGTAGTGCTTGTTTGAACTGGTCCCATTCCCTTCTTGCTGTAGTTATGAAGAGTGTTTTCAGAGACTTTGAGGAAGTATTGGTTATTTCAGGAATAGCTGCCTCCTATGCCTGGAGTGGTTACTGCTACACCTCCTCTCTGGCCTGTTTACATCTCCCTGGACCAAAAAGCTGTCCTTGATAAGGTGGTGTTTAATACCACCTTGTATATTTTTCTGCCCCCAATCCCGTGGACCTGCCAGGGCTCAGCTTTGTGAGCAAAACCACTGCAGATGCACTGCAGCAGGTGTATCACCAAGCACAGACTTGTCCTGCTGCCCATGAGCTCTGCAGCACTAAAATTTGTCTCATCAGTACCAAGTTGCATTGCCTTATTTTTCCATTGTAGTAATTTATTCTTTGGACTTTGTGCTGATATTTAAAACACCCAACAACCCAATGTAAACACGTGCTCTGACTCAATCGTGGTGTACTTTAAAAGACACAGCCTATAAACATCCTTTCCTGCTGAGGCCCAAACAAAGGCAAAGGGTTTTCCTCCGAGCAGGATGCTCAGAAGGTTGGCTCTGAATGTCTTCTGCAGATGCTGTGAAGTCCTCTGCAGCTCTCTACTTCTGTACTATTTCTTCTATGAATTTTTTTTATTACTCCCCAGATGTCTGACTGACAATGTTTAATAGCACTCCTCAATCACACTGCCTGATGCAGCAGGGCAGAGACAGTGGTTTGCCTAAAAGCAACTTCCAAAATGCCACTGGCAGATTTGTTTTATCCATCAAGGCAATTCGCATGCCCAAGCAAATTGTTTAATTTCTGGTGGCTGTATGAACACTTTGCTCCTTCATTCTTCATGTTTCTGACAATGACAGGAATTGCAAATGTTTGTTAATTAAAAGAAACTGGAGATAATTGCCAAAATGGTGTAAGAGGAGGCTGATGTGTATGACTGGAGCATTAAAACTGCTGACTACAACCTGTGTGTGAACAGCAGTGAGTGCCCAAGAGAAAAGGTGGAAAGAGAAAGGAAAAGAGACCATGACCCATTTAGTGTTAAATGCAGAGATATTAAAGCTGTAACTATCAAAGTTGGGGGGGAAGGGGGGAGGTTTAGTGAGAGATGAGTGTGTGGTGCCTGTAAAGGAGATTACAGACCATGGGTTCACATTAAGAGGTGAGCTGCTCCTGGAGCTTTTATCCATAATAAATGGAAAGAAATATTGGGTAATGGGAGATTTCAATCATAAAGATGTATGCTGGAAGTCTCATATAACTAGAAATAAATCTCTTTGAAGTTCCTCAAATGGTATGTGATCATTTTCTAGCCCAGGAGATATTGCACCCAACATGAGATAACAGTATTTCAGATTCCATTCTGACAGATTAGTTGGAAGCTGACGGTATCTGAGGAACATATGGCTGGGACTCTGTTTCAATAGAGGCAGAGGATGGACCAGCACAGTAATGAATATATTGGGTAGCTCCAAAGGGATAATTTCCTAGGATTGAAGCAGCATAAAAAGAATGGAAGTTGGGCTTTCTATAAGAGGATTTTACCAGCTGACCAGCCACCTTGATTTCACAGTGATGTGAGAGGGCAATTTTGATTAAAATTCCATCCTGCTAAAAAGGCAGGATGTCACTCAGTGTGAGATAAATGACTTGATAAACTGATTGGGACAAATAAAATCTACATTAAAGCAGACTGGTGCAAAGCTACGCTATCCCCACACTGCCAGGGAAATCTAGGAGGCAGCTCAGGGGGAATTTCAGCCTTTGATGGCTGAAATACTGCATCCCATTTGCATGTTTATGTTTAGAAAAGGTCAAAGACTGGGATGAGCTGGTGTTGGTGGAAGGGAGAAGCTGGAGACAACCCCAAGGACCACCTGAAATGCTTTGTAGTCAAATGGAGGAGCTTTGAGCAGTTAGTTTATCCAAAAGAAGCCAAGGGGTGACATCCCATCTGTGCCTGGGTGCTTTGTGGGAAGCACCAGGTAACTGGGTCAGGAACAGGGCTAGAGGAGGAGATTGTGCTGTGCACTCTTGGAATTGAACTGGTGGTTCTTCCTGCCTTTGAGAAATCTCTGAATTGGTGAGATGCTGGTAAGAACACTGGTGATATCTGACTATACAAAGTTTATTCAGTGTTCCACGCCATTTCCTAGAATGATGCAGCATTGTCTGCCACAGGAAGCAGACTCAGCAGGCTGCTGAGTGAGGCTGCTTCCAGCAAGATACACTTGAGGAACAGGCTCCCTGCCTCTGTATGGAGCCTCATGGACTGTCAAACCTCATGTAAGAGCCAGTAGATGGGAATTTTGGGTCCTGGAGCCCTGGCATGTTACTAGGAGAGTGGGAAAAATAAGTTCAAATGCAGAAATACTGTGAAATGGCAAAATATTGTGGAAAGGGCTGGAAGTTTTATGTAAAGCTGCCTTTAGCTATGCCACTACATTCACCTCAGGGGACCTGCATCCTCATCTCAGCTCTGCTAAATGGCAACAGGCAAGTCACTACCTTCCCATGTGTCTACTGCTTGGCTGTAACACAGTATTTTAAAGAGCAAATTGGCATCTCCTGTGCAGAGTGGCTCTCTAAGTGCTTGCTGTTGTGGTTACATTATGATTCCAAAGCAGGAGGAAGTTTCTTTCCCTTTGCACCAATAATTGAGTTTATCTAGAATGAGACATTTATGGGCTCTGGAAAGGCAGAAGGAGTGATGTCTAAACTGGCCTGAAATTCAGCCAACAGCTTGTAGCATCTCCATGAGCCTCTGAGTACTTCTGTCTTAAAATCATGAAGGAAAGAGAGAAATCTGTGAAGTTTTTGCAAGGGGTCAGATTACTTTATTTCTTAGGAGTTCTCTGATAAACAAAGCTTTCTTATATTTTTTTCCCAAATTACAGCCCATATCTTGAACTCCTAAATATGAGATAATCTGTCTGTCATTACAGTGCTTTCCCAGGGAAAGGAGGGATAAAAAGACATTTAGGATCTCTCTGGCTATTCAGAAGGGCTATTTCCCAGTGGGTGGATAAGTCTGTTTTAGAAAAATTGGAAGAAAGAGCCTTGACCTTGATAAAACTGATCCATTTGCAGAGGTCAGTTCCTGCAGGTGTAGAGTTCAGACCTGCAGTAAGACCTCATGTGCTCACAAATCCCGCATGGTCCTCATGCAGAAGAGTTACTGTGCTGAGGGCACTGAAATCCTTGTTCCCAGCCATTCTGCCCTGGATTTGAGAGAGGGAAGAGCCCCAAAAGTCTGAAAACATCACAAAGTCCAGCATGGAGAAAACTTGCACAGAAAGTTCAGCTGTGTCTGTGAGATTTAATTAATTTTAACTGCCAAACATACTCTGGCCTAACACTACTTGTTTTATTTCTAACACAAGAAGGGCATGGGGGCTCTTTGTCTGTAGTAAGTGTTATGAAAGTTGAAAGAAGAAGGGGAAGAATAAACCCCTCCAGCACCCCATGGCTAATCAGGTATTCACCTTGAATGAGTACTAATGAAAACAGCACCAGATGAAAGGGGAAGCTGGCTCCAGTTGAGAAGGTTATTAAAAAGTTTAGGAGTAGCAGGCAGCCCCCGACCAGCAGAAGTGACTGCATTTCGCATTCTGTTCTGAAGAGAGAAATGAAGCCCTGTGCTTGTCTGCTCAGCTGTCACCTGCTTTGGGGCTGTCACCATCAAAAAGGGGCACTGGGGGAGCTGTGCTTGCAGACAGGGGTGGGGTTTTTTTTTGCTTAAGTATTTCTCTTGCATTCTTCACACAGACACTACCAGAAGGTAACAAACCCACTAGTGCTGACTTGATTTTTGATGCTTGGGTGATAGCGAACTCCTTTCAGTAAAAATATCTTAAATATACTGAGGAAAAGAACCAAAATGTCCCACTTGCAAACACAATGGATGAAGAATAAACATGGTTTTGTGATAGCAGCTTACTGGGAATGGGATACTTCCAGTATGGCCTCCAGCTGTTCACAAATGTAAGAGGTGAGGAGGGAGTCCCAAGCTGGGATGGAGCCACTCCAGTGCTTGTAGGTGACTTCTGCTGCCACAAAATGGATATTTATATAAAATAGTGCTGAAGGTGAAAAGCTCAACCTCTTTGCCAGGGGCAAAGACAGGACATCTCCATATCCCTCCATCCTGAGCTGCAGGATCATGCTCCAGATATGCTCTTTTTAAGTCAAGAGCACTGAGATTTCTTGGTGTGTGAGCTTGAAGGAATCTCTATTTCTACCATCACTGGGGAATTTCGCCCTTAACTTCAATAGCATAAATGCATACCTGCAGGCTTGTACACTTGGAGACTGGGGTAAAAATTCTTCTCACATTACAGGCTTAAAATCCTTAATTTTTCTACCATTTTGGACTTCTGTCATGAGGCCCTTTGAGGGCAAGCTGAAAGCATCCAGGAGTTTATCTACAAATAATGGCACAGCCACCCCCAGTTAAGTGATGCCTAATGTTGGACCATTCCTTTAGTCAAAATCACCCCTGTGGGGATCAACATCCAGATTTCAGAGTAAGCTGATGCCAGCTGAAGCCACAAGAATCTGCTCTGTTGTACACCTCAATCCCATGACCTTAGAAAATGACAGAACTGTCTTCAGCTCCCACTGAATTCCCACTATGGAAGATTCCAGGGACTGAAACGATTGCCCTGAAAGTGTAAGGTCCCTCCCTAGTTACATGGCAGAAGGAAATGGGTCTGCTTGTGGTGGCTGTTTTGGGGATTTAACTCACTACTGTTTTATGAAAATATCTGCACCTGTGAAATTGAGGCAGGAAGGCTCCAGAGCTGCAAGAGGAGGCACCAGGCATGACTGTTTGGATGGAAGAGACAAAGTTTCCAACAAAAAAAGAAAGGCATTTTGGCCCTGAGTGACAGGGAGGAAATAAAATTAGAGAGAGCAATGACAGTCTCTGCCATTTGTGTCTTGCCTTGCCAGGGAAAATAGGAGTTTAACTACACAAATACACTGAAATGTGCCAATTTTACCTGGCTCTGTCATCAATTTCTTTTTCATACAGAGTTTCACCAACCACGTGGTTTGCATGAAGTGAGCATTAGCTCACTTCAGTCTCCCCAAGGTGTTGTGGTTTACATGGTTCACTGATTTTCCGGAGTCTGGCTGAGGTGCAGATATGCTGATGCTCTGAATGGGAAAAAAAAAAGAGGCAATGTGCTTCTAAGTAGTTAATGTATTTATCCACTCAGTATCCAGTGAGGTAGACAAATGGGTTTTCCATGTTAAAGAGGGGCACAGAGTCCAAAGGGGGAAAAAAGTGTTATTAAGTGTTCCAGAGCTGCACACAAAATATATATTTGTGCATTTCTGTATGTGTGTGTTTTCCTAAATGGGTGGATTTGGCTTAGAAAATGTTTTAAAATCCCAACTGAACCAGAAAGCCAAAACTGTGGCTTAAAAATTACTTTTACAGTGGAGTCAAATTAGAGTGATGGAGGGAGCCCTTCAGCCCAGGGCTGACCTTGGTGGAAGTGATCTCTCTGCAGCAAGAGGAGCTGAACCCCACAGGTCTGAGAGCACCATGAACCCTATCCTGCAGGAGACCTTGGAATTTCTGCCTTGGAGTTCCCACCCTGGGGCTTGGTGAAGCAGCTCCCTGTGAAGTCTCCCCCAGGAAAGCAGGACCAGCACAGCCCATCCCACTGACCTCGCCAGGGGTTAAGGGAGTAGCCCTGACCTCGAGCATCCTTTCCCCAGCTGTGTGAGCTGCCTTTGTCTGAGACCTTCATTGTTCAAGTCCTGGAGAAGAATAGGCTGTCCCCAGGAGCACATTGCAAGAAGAAAATTGCCACACAGGCAAAAACTGCCCTCATGTCCTGTTTCCAATAGAAATGGATTTGTTGGGTTTTTTGGTTTGGTTTTTTTTTTTTTTTTTTTTCA
>VWZU01003101.1:0-13151 GCA_013397095.1 Sterrhoptilus dennistouni | reverse complement strand
TTTCAATAAAAAAACCCAAAAAGAAAGAATTGGAGGAGGCAATGCTTTTCAAGGAGTGCCAGCAAATAATTGCAAAAAGTTGCTTGTTTCTAAAGAGTTGCATGACCAGGGACAACGCAGGATGCTCAGGGCTGTGCAGACCTGCCAGATTCTGCACCAGTTCTGGATTATTCTTTTCCTTGAAAATGCCCTGGTCTGGGCATTTTTCTTCATCTCCCAAAGCTTCCCCTGCTGCTGGCTCTACCAAGGACTAGAATGGAAGCATCAGCTACTCTCAGCTGCCCAAAGGAGTGTTGAGCCACAGTGGTATTTCTGCATGAAGATATTGATCCTGGCACTGGACAGACATCACACAGGTATTGGGGCTGGTGCTGATTCTCTTTGGCCACTGCAAGGTGACAGCGTGGTCAGGGTGGAATTGCACCAGCAACCCTCCACTTCATCAAAGCTGGGCACTCCCTGTCCCTAACAGCCTCAAAATAACCTTGACACAAAACATTGCCAGAATATTATAGCAAGTCTTGAATTTATGACTGTAAAACCCCCAAGCATAGAGATCTATGCTATATATAAATCACACTGTGGGGTTTTTCCCTCATAATTTACCCATTTTTCCAGGGAGTACTGTTTGCTTTGAATTTATCTGTTTTATTTGTACAAAGTTAAAGCCTTCTGGGTTTTGTAGTCACCATCACTCAACTAGTGAGTCCCTCAAGCTTTTCTGCCTTGCACCCAGTAGTAGGTCCTGCTAAATTCCATTTGCATGCCTATTCATGGCACAGAAAGTATCACACCTGCTGACATGTGGAGTGTGTTCATCGTGGGGTTAAGGAACTTAGCGTCAAGAAATGTAGGAATTTTTTTGAATTTCAAATGTCATTCTTATTTGGAGCTTTTAGCCCAGACTTTACAAACTGTTCACAATGTGCTGACACCAGAAGCATTGGTGGGGCATTTTTGCCACTGAAACTCTTGTGGCAGGTTCAGTGTCCCTGCTGGCCCCTCTCAAGGCTCAGCAAGTCCCGTGACATCAGCAGGGGCAGGACAAGGCAGGATGCTGTAGCCCAGGTACAGGATGCTCTTCCTCCATATAAACACATGAGAAGACTTTGGAGGAAATTTCTATCAAATCTCTGTGTTTCACTCTAGAACAGCTGGTTTGGTTTTTTGTGCTGTTCTGCCAGTTTGCTATACAGACATTGATGTTGAGTGACAATCTGAGCATCTTCTGCATTATAATCCTAGATGAATACAGTTTCTTCTCTGCAGGATCAGCTGAGAGGCTCCTGTGGGCAATATCAGGAGAGCCTGCAAATACCACAGGCATTTTGAGCAGTTTGGGGCCAGTTGGGGTAATGCAACCTCCCAGTCCCAGTGTGGTTCTTGTCTCTCTGAGTTCAAGAAAGCTTTGTCAAAAGTTCTGGAAAAAACTTTGCAGAAGCAGAAGAACAGACAGTGGAGGGATTGCTGCTGGGGGTCTGCAAAACTACTGCTCCCAATAGGGTGGGGAGTTGCAATCAAACATACCAGAGTCAGCTGTTTTGAGGAATCTATAGCCACAGGTGCTGCTTGGGCTTTCCCACCCTTGAGCCCATCATGACCCACTCTAGAAAACAAACTTCCTCTTTAGTATGTTGAACAGCATGGAGGGAACAGGATTAAAACTCCTGCTGCACACCCCAGACCACAGATAAATAGAGATGACAATGATAGTGATAACTAGTGACAATGACAGTGATAAATAGAAAAGAAACAGGGCTTATGGGTATGTGGCAACCAGCAGCAGAAGACAACTCTGTGCTTGGCCTTTCCCACCCAGGACACAAAGGAACATGGAGAACCTCAGAGGCAGCATTGCTTCATCTGCTGCTCACAATGGGCAGCCTCAGGGTGTTTTCAACCTCCCCAGTCAGGAAGAGGGGGACAGAGTGTGGGAGGTTGGGCAGAATATTCAGGATGGCAAATTATTGAGTTTCTTGGAGGCAATCATAAGCCTCAGGGATGGTGAAGCTCTTAAAGGAAGACAAGAAGACTCACAAGGGAGGTTGTGATTGGCTGGACCTCATCCTGCTATGCTCCCAAAAACTATGACTTCGGGGAATGGCGTGGGAAGGTGTCCTGCCCTAATGGCAGAAATAAGACAGCTCTGCCTTGAAATGTCTGGGCAAAGATTAAATGTGCCTTGCTAGAAGTAAAAACTGCTGTGATACTGTGCCAACAGGCTACAGAGCTGTTCGTGTCAGGATGAATTCTCTCTGTGAGTGGCATGGGGGCCCCATGCCTGCCAATTACAGAGTTTGGGGAGTGCATCCCGTGCTCCTCCCTGCTCCTGCAGCAACGCAGCTTGGTGGGGCTGGAGCATGTTCTTCTCTTCCAGAAGGCAGGAACTCATCGCTCCATTTCTTTGTAACATTTTCGTAGTTCAAAGCAAGCAATGCTTGTTTTAATTAATGAATATGTTTCTCTTTTCTTGCTTCTTGGCTTTCTGCCTCGTCCCCCGTTTTCATGCCTTGAGAATAAAATGTTTCATTCAAAACAGAATCCTCTTTGTCCCTGTGTGGCTGCTGCTCAGAGAGGTGAAGGAGCTGGGGAGGTGGCAGCAGTTTCATTTTTGGGGGTGGAGAAGCAGAGGGGGAGAAATGGGCTGGATTACAGAAGAACTGCAAAGAAAAGACAAGTTTTGTAGCACTCACCGCACTTAACTCTTCCAATTTTCCAAAAGCCGTGGCAAATCCTGTTTATGCAAATCCTCACCTTAGCAGCTTTCAAATATTTTTAGAGCCACTGGTGTGAACAGAAGTGGAAATTGGAAGTATATAATCCCAGCAAAACTCTCTGTACCTGTGGAGTTCACTGCAAAATGTGTGAGTAATGATGTGGCACATTTAACTGGTGTTTGGTGACCTCTACCCCCAGCATCAGCTGTTTTTTCACAGCTCTGCTTTAGCTTATCAGCCCTCCTCGATATTGGGCTAAATTCCAAATAAAGCAGGGAAATCAGCTGGCAATTCATTTGATGTGTTACGGGTTGGTTTTTTTTTTTTTTTCCTCCACACTTAATTGAGCATTCCACTTGGAGTAATCCTCAGCATTAGATTAAATCTCTATTGATCTTATTTTAATGAGCTCACCACTGTGACCAACGGCCCTTTCTCCCATAGCAGATGGAGACGTGGTCATCCAAACGTGCAGCAGAAACACCTCCTTTCAGAGGGCTGACTCCTTCTCCTCCCCACGACCGTCCTCAGCACCCCATTACCCCGGAATCTGCACACCCAAAGCCAGCAGATACATCCTGCCCTTTGTCCTGCACCTCTGTGAAGTTCCTACTGCAGGGAATTGCTGTATAAACACTGCCAAGAGCTGCCTGCTTAGGGATTTCGTTGCGGAGCAGGCAATGTCCATGTCCATCAGAGTGAAGGCAGGTAGCTGAAGGCTCTGTGCTGCAGGGAAACCAGGAGTGCTGGAGTGCTTGCAGCTCTGACTGCCTGCTTAAGGGGGAATATTGCAAATTCAGGTCTAGGACAAATCAATCTTGTGAGCTACAGAATTGATTTCACTCTTGCATTTAAATTTTCACTTGAGATTAAACTATAAAATGAAGGAAATCCCTCTTTCCTTCCTTATAATAAAAAAAAGAAAGTGATTAATGAGTGTTTAAATCCTAATGATAAACACATCCTAATGACCCAGCACTTTATGATTTGCTGCACCATAGCATTTTGCAGACTTCATGAATCAAATGATCTTTAGGGTCAGCTAATCCCACCTTCTACCTGGCAAAGGTCATGGGCACTTCCTCAGTGATTTTTGCATACAGTCCAACAGCTTGTATTGGAACTGAAGAGTTTGATACTTTTTGAAAGACCTTGATGTAAAGACAACACTGGGGTGTTCTTAGGGAGAGAGTGGGGAGCAGTGTAGTGCTATGGATGGGACAGTTTAATTGAAGTCTTGTTCTCCCATGGTTTAAGAGCTCATCTCATCAAAAAAAGTCATATACTAAGTAATATATTAAATCTGTATGCCCAGTTTTCCTGGGTTCGTGGCAAACAGCATTGCCCAAGCACAGCTGAGAGGCAGCAGGCAGAGCAGGGACATTGTCTCATGTCTTTTAGCATAAAGCATGCAATGTGAATTCACCAACGCTGCCCATCGTAATTTTCAAGTTTGATTATTGCTCACTTGCTTTCTTCCTCTTCCTTATCTGTGAGAGACAATATGTCTTGCATCAGCAGATTGTGATTAATAGTCATGATGTGTAATGACATTAATTAGCAATAGCTATTGCTAATGATTAATAACAGCAGCTAAGTAAAACCTTGGCTGCAATGATTTATTTTGGTACTTTTATTGAGCTGTGCATCTGGCAATATTGGGATGCTGCAGCAGCTTCAGGGAGGAATGTCAGTGTGGGGATGTGAAGAGCTGAGAGATGTGTTGAGTGAAGCAGCTGTGTAGACTTGTCCCTCCATATTGCTGCATACTGGGAAATTTGGGTGCTTCACTGGGAGGGAATATGGAAGCTCATTATGCAACGTGTTGTGAAGCTTCAGCACAGGTCATAGTATCATCAAATGCTCTGAGTTGGAAGGGAACTTATAGATCATCTTGTTCCAGCTCCACTGCCATGGGCAGGGACACCTTCCACTAGACCAAGTTGCTCCAAGCCCCATCCAACCTGGCCTTGAATGCTCCCAGGGATGGGGCATCCACAGCTTCTCTGGGCAACCTGTGCCAGCCCCAGTAAAGGATTTCTTCCCAACATCTAATCTAAATAGCTCCACTGTTCATTTAAAGGCCTTCCCAATTGTCCTATTGCTATCCCCCTGTGTAAAAAAAAGTCTCTCCCCCTTTTTTAATAAGTTCCCTTTAAGTACTGGAAGGGCTATAAGGTCCCCCCAGAACCATCTCTCTCCAGGCCAAACAACCCCCTCTCTCAGCCTGTATCCAGAGCAGAAAGGCTCCAGCCCTCTGATCATTTTTATGTCCCCCTCTGGACTCATTCCAACAGGTCAATATCTCCTTTGCGGGGACCCCAGAGCTGGATGCAAGGGCAGAGGGGAGGGGAAGAATCACCTCCCTCAACCTGCTGGGAAGCTAGGTCCCCTATTAACCATGAACTCCAAAACGGTTTGGCCAAAATGTAAGTTGTGTTGCACACAATTTTTTTAGCTCTTTCACAGGGAAATGTTGTTTTAATGCTTTAACTTGTTTTGACATTGGATAGGAAACAAGCCAGAAGCACAAACCAATAATCTCCACCATTGCTAGGAAAGGCCTAAAAGAAATTCCATCTTGAACATCCCTGCACTTTGCTGAAACAAATTGGAAATGAGAATTTGCAATAGGGGCACATGATTGTTGTCCACCACCCAGCTGAATGGCGTGGAAAGGAACAGGCCTGTCTTCAGCATGGCCTTAGTGCTGATTCCACCTTCTGGGAGAACTGAACTTGCATTTGGACTAAATACAATTATTCCTTTTTTTCCTCCTGCTTCCTATTAATTATATGCGATTTACTCTGAAAAGATCTGTTACCATGCTAATCTTAGCAATTGCTGTACTGCAGTGAAAACATGGCACAACCCTCTAAGTCTGCAAGTGCTTCCAACGATGAAATTTCAAATTAAAAAGCAACAACAAAAATATCCTGGACCACTTCTACAATTTCCCTCTGTGGCACAAAGGTTTATAAGAGAAACATTTTGCTTTATTTATAGCCACTTCTGCTACCACTGCAGTTGTTTTTGTGGTCTATTCTTTCTAATTTAAGCTGCAGCATGAGGCAGTACCCGGTTATTTGATTTGTCTCGAGAGCCACGCAAATGAGTGATGCAGGCAATGTAATAATAGTTCATGCTGGGCAGGAATTTACAGCCTGGGTTGTACAGAAACATCCCACTAGCTTGAAGGAAATGTGGGGCATCAAAGAGCAGCATGAAACTTTGCAGTGACAAGCTAGTGGCTGGAATGCAGCTCCAGGTAACTGTGATGGAAAGATCATCCCAGTTCTGAGTGCTGGGAGATCCCACAGTGTTTTACACCGTGCAGATGAGAAAATCAGCATAGAAGGAGGTGTGAAGAGGGGAAAAACCCCACAGAGCACAACTGCTAAACTTGGATAGAATTCTGAGTTTTGAGTCAGAAGTGGCTCCTGCACCACAGGCTGACTTTCTCTGCAGGCTTTGCTGGAGCTCCCAGCCAAGGCTGTGTGAAGGAACCCTGCTCTCTTGTGCCCCATGTCATAACAATTTTGGGAGCGCTGGGCTGGCAGTGGTCAGGTAACAGCCACCAACAGACTTAAACAGACAAGATGACCTTCTCCTTTGACACATCCAAGAAGCAAAGGCTTTAGAGGGCCCTGCACTGAACCAGTAACTTACAAACCAGTTCAATCAACTATTTAGAACAAGGCACTGTCTTTGTAGTGAACTTTGTCAAGTGGTTTGAAGACTTCTACAAGACACATTCATTTTTATTGCCATCACAGCTGGTGACAACCTGAATCCTGAAAGGTTCAAAGGATCAAGTCAGCAAATTCTTCTTGGTTAAGGCAATGATCCTGGTGGAGTTGCAGTCCAGCCAACCCTGCCTAAGCAGCTACCACATCCTGAAAACTCCTGGACATGAGATCATAAAATCATGCAATTGTACAATATCCTGGACTGGAAGGGATCCACAAGGATCAATGAACTTCAAGTCCTGTCTCTGTACAGAACAGCCCCAAAAATCACACCTTGTGCCTGAGAGCATTGTCCAAACACTGCCTGAGGTCTGGCAGACTTGGTGCTGTGGCCACTGCCCTGTTCCAGTGCCAGGACCCATCTGATTAAATTTGGATCTACAGGGTGGGTCCTGAAAACTCACCCTGGTCACTTTTCAATCAGTAGGGTGAGAGGTACCTGTCAGTTGAACACAGGGTGTAAATTAGTGTCCTGAAGAATACACTTGCATGGTTTGGGTGAACAACACCTTATACTTAATGCCGATGACTGGACCACTTCTATCTTTGATGAGCACCCAGACATTAGTTTAGTTTAGATGTGCATGTCATGAATGACATTAAGTGTCTCAGCAAAGGTGGCAAAAGCTCTGCTGGTTGCCACTGCAGAACATGCAGGTCTCCTGTGTGTTCAGTGTCACACCTGCCAGCCCTGGAGAGAGGTCTGGGGTGGCACAGAGTAGCCCATGTGGCACTGGGTGTCTGGTAGCCAGATGGCCACTTGTATCCCAAGCCCTGCATTTCGTGAGCTGCTGAAGTGAGGTAAGATGGATCATACCCCGAGTGTCACTGCCTGATCCAAAAAGTCTTCTGCAAAATTCCTCTGAATGTACCTAACTAAAAGCAGAGAGGTGATAAACCAGCTGAGGATGGCTTTGGTGAACACTGCAGTTCTCCCTACAGTGCTGGGGCCCAGAAAGCAGCTTTGAAAGCCAGGCTGACAGGAGGGGCCCATTTTGTAGCCTTTGTGCTGCCCAGAGGTGAGGTCTTAGAATCATAAAAGGGTTGGAAGGGACATTAATGGTGTCCTGGTGCAGCCACGGGTTTTGTGTTTCCTTTTGGTTCACTCCACACAGCCTCTGGGCTGGTGTTTGTGGTGTCATGTCGTCTGCTCAAAATGCCTTGCTCTCCCCAGGGGATGCAGAAGGATTTCAGCATCTCTCACTGGGCTTTTGCTTCCATGGTGGGACCAATTTTGCTGACGGTTTTGTGGCACATAAAAATAGGCTGTGCCTGGAACAGAGCTACAACCAGAGTCAAAGTTTGTGGGGCTGCAGATTCTCTGACCCTAGATTGGTGGTAAATGAAAACAGGAGACTGAACTGAATTTCCATACCACGATGTGGCTTTTTGACTCGCTAAGGTAATTTGAAACCAACTTTCAGATTTATTCTCCTCTGCTCCTGGTGCAGCCTGGTGTGCAATTTTTCAGTGGCAGCACTGAGCTAAGTAGAGTCAATGAGGGTTAAAAGGGCTTAAGAAAAAAAAGAGAGTCATGTTTGGTCAGGTTATTATTATCCCAGATCGATCCCTGCAGGATTTATTGGACAGCCCATGGAATGTTGTACTGACACAACTGAGTGGGCAGCAGGAGGAGATGTTGGGATTGCTCAAATTGACATAGCAGTGAAAGTGTTTGCCAGCCTATGGCATGAAGGGAAAGGAGTCCTTTAAAGTGAAACTCACTGGAGTGATTTATCTATTCACTCACTTATCTCCTACTGACTTATCCACCCAGATCTCCATCTCCAGTGCAGTAAAAACAGACTAAAAATAGTAGAAGACTAGGTCTTTTTTAGTTTTTTTTGAAAAGAACTTGATGCACAGAGATGTTAATGAAAAGGTGTTCAAGACTTCTTGGTGGATAGTATAGAGAACTCCTAGTAAACTCCTCAGTGCAGATTATCAGCACAGAGCTGAAAAATGAAAGCTAGAAATGAAAGTGAGGCAAATCAAGACAAAAACATTAATGATTTGAAAAACTGACTATCAATCCAAACCATTCTATGAGCCTATGATTCTATCTGAAATAGGTGATCCTCCATCTCTGGGGACTTTTGGGAACCAAGGGGCTCATGATTGTAACTCTCAAGGGAGCTGAGGTAACTTGGCATTTCTTTTTGCACTAACTGCAGTTAAAACCTCAGCCTGTGTTTCTTATTACCACTCTATATGGAGTCTAGCCCCAGTGTAAGTGTAATACATTGAGCTTATTATCCTCATTTTCCAGCACAGCAGAACTGAATGCAATTACAAAGCCTCTTCGAGGTGATTTGACTATGCAGACGCTCTGCAGCCTGCTGGTTTTTCAGACACATTTAGCGCCTGTAGAAGAACAGAAATCCTTCTAGGCTGATATTGGAGCCATCTGGTGATGTCTTTTTCAGTCCAGTAAACACTTCTGGGTTCAGTTTAGAGGATGTCAGTACATAACAGCTTATTTAAGAGCCAGGACTGGGTGACTATGAAAAGCACATACACCTTGGGGACCATGCAAGTATGCAGCAGAGATTGTTCCTGAATCTAATGGAAGAGAGGAGATACCTGAATCATTTCTATTTAAACACGTGAGTGGAATTTTAGTGGCAGGCCTGAAAATGACAGAAAGCCTCCTATTTTGTAGGATGATTGGAATGTCAAAGTGTTTCTGCATTGAGTGGTCTCCTGCTGTACTGCTTGGGGCAGAATAACAGCACTGATCCATTGGGCTGCATGTAAAGGATGCACAATGTCTGTTACACACAGGATTAGGCCATGTTGCTCCCCTGGAGGTGTTTCTTGTCACCACACAAAAACCCTGGCTCAGCACCATGCCTAAGGGAAGCAGGTCACCTGGTGCACCTTCTTCCTGCACCCAGGCTTTTCCTTAGATCTTTCCTGTCCATGATGGGATCATCTTAACTCCATGGGACTGGCAAGCCCTTGTGAGCTCACACCTGTGACTAGCTTTGACTTCTGAACTTTCTGTTCAGAAGGTAATTAATTGCCAAGGTAATTTATGCAAACAATGTGACTTGGTTTTGGCTACGATTTAGAAACAACCATCTTCTGATGGTATTTGCAAAGGTCTTTTCGTTACTGGGTTTTCTCTTCACTGAAGTGCCTCTCAGTAATTTGAGCTGCAGCTGTGACGGTTCCAGGAGCCCGTTCACTAATTGATATGATACGTGCTTACACATCCAGCTGCTCACATCCCTCCCTGTCCCTCCAGGTCAGTTTTTCAGCCAGCAGATGTGTCCCTGTCACCCCCTAGTTTGCACAGTGATTCAGCATGCTTTGCTTTCTGCATCAATGCCTGCAAGGGGGCTGGGAGCCAGGAGAGCACTGCAGACCCTTCTCCTTCAGATTCCTCCCTAACAACTGCCCTTTCTCCACTTGCCTCCATGGGCTGAAGCAATAGGAAACGCTTCCAGAAAACTTTCAAGCAGATATTGTCCTTGTCCCTTAACTTCCAGACATGGGAGGTTCTCCCTCCTTCCTGTCTAGCAAACTACTACACTGTGCCCATGACTAAGCCACATGCTGGTACCTGTTGCCATCAGCAGCTTCACCTGGTGCCCTTAATTTTCTCTTTTCTCTGCGGCGGTCCTCGTGTCCTCATGTTTTAATGGGATTGCAGGCTCCCCTGGTTGCAGCCCTGCCTGTCAGGCTGTGCAGTGAGGCATTTGCCTGCTTTCAGGTGATGTCAAGCCATAACTAATACTTTTAAAATTAACTGCTAGAGGACAAGGTTGCGAGATGGTTCACAGACATTTCATATTATGAGCCACATTTTATGGTGGAAATTAATTCTCACAGTCATTCATGAGTGCATGTTCCTTCCCCTTACAGCCCTTTGCTTCTTCCCTGGCATTCACTGCTGTTCTCTGCATGGCACAGTGGTATTAGGAGGCTGAGAGTGAGATTTAATCATATTTGTGATCCTAATTAGCAGGTAAGTGTTGCTGGAAAGGATGATCAGGCTCCCCAGGCTGCATATTTCCACTGAGTCCTACGTGTTGATCCTGCTGCATGCTGGTGCTGGGAACTGCACCAGCAAAAAACCTTCTGTGGCGCAAAACCTGGAGGGCTCTGTGCTGGTTTGGCTCCCTGGACTGGCACAGCGTGGGCCAGGGCCATAGCAGTGAAGTGAAAGGGAAGTTGTGGGATGTATGTTGGGGTCAGGGACAGCATCAGGAAGCCAGACATCCTTCCTGGCAGTACATAAACCCCTATAGGGCTGCATATCCTGTAGCAGCTGCCCTTCAGTTCCAGTGTGAGAACTGAGGTACTGAAATTTGTTTCAAAAGTAATTTGTTTAAAAAATAATTTGTTTCAATGAATTCAGTCTCTTTTCTTCCCTTCTTAAGGGAATGGGATTAGCAATAATGTGAGTCCTGACGTTTGCCAGCCTTCATATCCCATCTCCCCCTCAGCCTCTCATGTCTGCCCTGATCTCAGGAAGCTTTGGGACAAACCAGAGGATTCTTGAATTGGTAATCAGAACATCCCTAGGCTGGGAGAAAAACAGAAGGAATGGCAGGCAAGGAGGATGTGATTCTCTTAGTGCAGGCAGGTGGAAGCTCTTCTCCATGACAGCAGACAGTGGTTTAGAGTCACAGGACCAGGCAGCCATAACACAGATCCCTGAGATCGTCTCTCCAAGGACACAGGGGTGCACAGCCTCTACATCACACACATACCTTCAGGTGCTGCTTTTGTGCTCACCTAGATTACTCAGCCTGGCCAAGGTTTGCTTCCTGCTCATCTGCGTTCCTACCAGCAGAGCTCCATGCCATGAGTCATTCTGCAGTGTGGCTCCTACTGGTATCTGCTAAAATCTTTACACCTCTCCAAGCTTCCCAGGCTGGTAAGCTCTGTGATGGGAGCTCAGTGCAATAGATGGGAAAGGGGTTTGGGAAAGGACTCGAAGCAATGCGTTCCCTGAGCAGCTCATGGGTCCAGAAAGATCTCAGCAGTCAATGCAAATCTCAAAAGTGCTGGTATTTCCCTTCATTCAAAAATTGTTCAAACTTAAAGAGGGATGAGAAGTACTCCTCATGGGAAGGGAGCATGCTTATTTGCCTTTTTCTGGTTTATTTTTGAGGAAATGACCTTTCTGAGCCATTTAGCAGCTGCTCTTTCTCCATCATTTATTTTGCTTTCAATATTTTCCAAAATTTAAAGAAGTCATAACCACACCACCCCAAGAAGAAGGACACCATGAGACTGCTAAGATGGTTTAGCCAGGCAATCAGTGCAGATAAATTGATTGATGAATATGCACCCTCAAAACCAAAAAATCATCACAGATGTGATCAGGAAATAATTCATGTTGGCTTATCTGATGAAACCAGACTGTCACCTGCATGAAATTCCCTCTGAAAAAGGAGGGAGAGGTTTGTCTGTCTAGGAGCTGTGACGGTGCTTCTGATTCACTGCACAGACTCATTCCAGCACACTCTAAATAACATCATTCCCTGGGGACTGAGTGCAACCAGCAGCTGCCAGCAACCAACTTGTCTGGTGTTTCCTCTCCTCATTGGCAGGACTCCCCACCCCCAGGATTTTAGGGTACATGGTGAGAAAGAAGCACTTCCTGCCCCTTGGAGGTGCAAACAAAGGGAAGTGAGTGCTCATCTTTCAATTCTGACAATGTGGAAAGGACTGACTGCAGCAGGGAATTTTGCTTATAAGATTTTGGGGTAGGCAGAGGAATCCTGACATGGGGAAACCATGCTGCTCTTTGAGTGTCATGCACTCACTTCTATACCTGACCAAAACCAACAATAAACACTAAGAGGAAACGCTGGAAAAAATATCCCAACTCCTGCGCTTCCGGCACCTGAAAGTCACGGTCTGGAAAATACAGATCCAGTGGGACCACCTTAGTCCCAGCCCTTCAGTTAACATGAGCTGTCAGTTCTTCAACAGCGTAAGAAGCTGAAGGGCAGGTTGGTATTGTGCTGCTGCTGCTTTGTAGGAAACAGCAGGAAAAAAGGAATTATTGGATGCAGAGGTAATTGTGATGTGCTGTGGAAGTCGGAACGGCTTTTATAAAGGGAAGTCCTACCATAGTCCCTGGAGTTCTCTGAAGGTGTCAACAAGCCTTTGGATAAAGGATATCCTGTTGATATAACCAGCTTGTATTTCCTGAGAGCTGCAGACAGCATCTCTCACCAAAGGCTTTTAAGGAAAGTCAAGGCGTAAATGGAAAGGTCCCTGGATGAATAAAAAAGGAATGAATTAAAAAAACAGGAAACAGAGAGTGGGAGCTCATGGTCAGGTCTTGTGCTAGAGGCTGATCAGCAGTGGTGTCCCCTGGAGGTATGTGCTATCTTCTTACAAACTCATTCATGAAGTGGAAAGGAGTAAACAGTGAAATGACAAGGTTTAGTCGTGATACAAAAGTCCTCTGGGTATTGGAGATGATTAAAAATGGGGAAGAATTGCAGAATCTCAGTGACTGGACAGAGAAATGATGCCCAAGGGGAAAAGCAGCCCTCAGCTCACATGTGGCTCTGAGCTGGCCAAGAGGGAAAAGTTGGAGCTGTAACAGATAGTTGCAGGAAAATATCAGCTAAGTATATTGTAGCAGTCAATAAAGAAAATAAAATGTTGGGAATTTCCAGGAAATGGGATGGAGCTCAAAACAGAGAATATTAAC
>VWZU01003095.1:0-14592 GCA_013397095.1 Sterrhoptilus dennistouni | reverse complement strand
AAAAAAAAAAAAAAAAGGTTGATACATATTTGTTTTATTGGTGCCACCTAAATGTCCTAGGATTCAGCACAGATTCCAAGACCCGAACTACTCAAGTGGGTCCATATTTACATTTTCCCCTTTGTCTGTTAAACTTTCCTCAAGTTTCATTCAGCTTCTCTAAAGGGTTTAACTGCTCCAAGGAGCATTTTCCCAGCCTGTGTTTGTATTCATCACACAGAAACCCTGGCTGGAGCAAAACTGAATGCAGAGGCAAATTACAAATTAACTTTTTGCAAAATCTGCTTTGGAATAAATGGCAGCACTAAACAGTTTCTCTTTTCTTACCAAAACAAAATTATCCTTCTATTAGAAACAAATCATTCTAATTGGCCAGCCAGACTGGAGAGTAAGTTGCTCATTTTTTTCCTAATAAAATACTGACAAATCTATAATGATTTTTAATGTTTCTTCGGTTCTCACTTTATGCTCATAAAGTGTACAAATCATTAACTTAAATATATTTTATTCAGAATAGGAGTAATTTGTTTTACAGCTTATTTTAGGAATAATGCTTTAAGAAAAAAAATTATTCTAAAAGTAATCTTTATATATCATTGCATTTGAAATAAGGTATATCCACAGTTTAGATCTTGATAACAAAATTAAGACCTGATTGCTCTAATATAAGTTACCAAAACCAAAGTAATCTAATCTAATTTCATGAGCATGGACAATAATTCCTGTCGTCCAATAACACGGGTTTTTTAAATAGAAAATTAATGTTTCATTGGATTTATGTACACAGAAGATGAAATAAATGTGGTTTAAATTGTGCATAGTTACCCTGAATGAACAATTTAGGAGCAATCAATCTGTCACCCACTTTAATCTTTAAAACAAGCATGCAATCTAATAGTATTTTGTAAAATTACATTTCTCTATTAAACTACTACATCAGAATATCTATCAGATAAGCAGGATAAAATGTACTGCTTCTGAATAACTATGTTATAATAATTTGTAAATAAATCAGGCGATTTTTGCTACACTATAGTGTAAAGTGTTTCTAGATACCTTAGGAAAGATGATAGAGGCAAAAGATTAGATATAAAATTAATATAGAGAGTAAATGTTGATATTGCAAGTTGGAAGGTACTTGGGACTTTTTTACCAGTATTTGTATATGACCCTGGTGGACAGAAGGAGAATAAATATGAAATCCAAAATTAATATATTAATATCTTGTCCATAGTCCATTTTTAAATATGCCTATCTTCCAGGTTCTACAATTCTGCCTCAAAAGCCATTTAAAAATTAAAATTAAATAACTCTTCTCATGTTGTCTAGCTGGCAATTTATGTAAATTCTGATTTTAACAACATTTTCCTGAATGCATTAAAAAATAAAAATCATGAGGGGATACTCAGTTGATGGTTCTTTTATGGCATCATGTACCCCAAAACCAGAATTATCCAAATCAGATTGCACAAAGATTAAGGAAAGAGAAAATGTTTAAAACTGCACACTGTTGTGTGCTTGTGACCCTGCTGGTTTGTGACCAATATCCATGCAGAGAACCAGCTTATTTCTTGACTTTTTACCACTGGTTTTGTAGCTGCAAGGGCTTGAGAAAACGAGGCAGGACAAATTTTAAGTATGTGCATAATTATTGTACACTTAAACATGTGCTTAAGTACATTCCTGGAGCTGGGCCCAGTGACCTCAGCTCTCCCCATGAAAGTCAAAGTAACACAAGACATTTATGCCTAATACTGCAGGATGTAACTTTTAGCATCTCACTATTAGAAAAATTAAATTTTAACCTTGTCTTGCTAAAACTATTACTGGGGCCATATTTATGCCCCAACATAAAGTGCAGTTTATCACTCTGATGCTTTAACCTTTGGACATCCTCTCCCTACCATTTTTTTAAGCATCAAACCACCCTCCAGGTAATTATAATAGCATCGATTTAATAAATGAAGAATGTATCCCTTAAATTTTTCTCATTATGTAAAAGTCAAAAATATAAAATGTAAAATAAAATATTTTTAAAAATCTGTATAAAATGTAGAAATCAAAATGTTGCAGGTTGGATCTTAGTTTGGGGTTTTTTTTAAACTTAATGGAATGACTACAAAAACAAAAGATGTGATGGTTGTGAATTCCTGGAAATATGAAGCATGTTGATTGTACTCTGTATTACTCTGATGGAAAATGCTAGGAGTCAAAGTTTTCATTTATATGGCTGGTTAATAGCTTTGGCAATTTTTATTGTGCAACAGTTATGTTTTTAATTGCTAGATGCATCCTGAGCAGTGCTAGGCAATAAAAAATAGGAAGATGTGCTTTTATCAAGCATGACTCACTTAATAACCTTGAATTTAATATGGATTTCTCCAACCCCTATATTTATTTCTTATGGTAACTTTCACTAGATACTAATAAGTTACAAGATATTAATGAGTTTCTAAGTATTAATGAATTACTAGATATTAATGAGTTACTAGATAATAATGAGTTAGGTTTTTATGCACTTTTCTTCATGATTCTTTGAAGGCTCAAGCAGAAGTTTGCAGACTTGTTGATATTTATAAATTCTGTTTAAAAAGCTTTAACATCCATCACTCTCTTCATTAGAAAAATCCCTGTGCCTGGCAGGGATGTTTGCAGTGGTTTTTGGTGAAAGAAACTCCAGCTGTATTCCTTGGTCAGATTATGTGTGAGACAGACCATGGAAATGCCAGATTTCTGCAGAAAACATTTGCATGATGTGCTATTCATGAAGTGACATCACATCAAATTGCTCTTTGAAAACATGGGAAATGCATAAATTTGTGTCCAGAGCACAGGTATTTAATTCCCCTTTGATCTCACTGAAGCATACCTTCAGTATTTTTCTCTGGAAATCTAGCTTAAAAATGTTTTTCCTTCTGCCTGACACCCTTTCTGAAGGTGTTGTGGGGCTCCACACAAGGACAGGTGGGAGCAGAAAACAGCTTTCTGTTCTTGCTTTGCACCATTTTCTGCCTGGAGCAAAAAGAATCTTTGGCTCCTCACCTTGAAACACTCCTGAGAAGGGAATTTTTATCACTTCAGGAGGTTTCTCCTCACTGCTCTTGGACTCACATGAGTAATTCAAAGGCTGTGATGGATTTACAGGAGAGCACATGAGGAACTGACAACTCCGTGCAGCAGCTGTGGAAAATGCAGAGTGTGGGAGCTCAGGACTTCTGGAGCACGAACCAATGTGATTAAACACAAGCCCTTTATTGTTTACGTTCAGCTGTATTTATACATTATTTGATTGGAGCCTCTATCTTGTCCACATGTTCAGCAGGCGCCTTTCAGTAAATATGTTTGTTTACAGTCCAGTGATCCATGGCGCTCCTTTACCCAGTTCTTGGTATTCTGTTTCTCAGCCTCTTCTTTCTTATTTTGTTACTGTTTATATCTTAGTAACCTTGACAAACTCCAGATAACAATGGCTAAAGACAGTTTGGCTGGAGCACCCTGTGGCCTAAGCTGTTCCAATACATTTCTACAGCAGAGTGTAATTTTAATTGCTTCTGCTGATCACTGGCACTGAGTGACAGAAAACCTCTGTCCACCAACAGTCTGTCTGTCCAGAAGAAGGGAAGAGGGCAGCCCTGACCTGTACAGCAGTGGAAAATCCTCATCTGTCAAGTTTACCCATGAGATACGGGGCCACCCAGAGATGTTTCAAAGCATGATTTATTGCCTCAGTCTCATGAAGGAGTGAGAAGGTCTTTATAGCATGAGATACAGGTCAGAAATCCATGGGCAGTGGTCACAAGACCACAGGTTACACGATGTCTTAAAGGTTTATTAGCCAATAAACTACTGCCACACAGACAGTTTCTACTTTCACACCAATAGATTATTAAATTGTATCACACGTCTGGACACAATGTGGGCTTTCTTAACCAATCTTATAATGACTCATAATCCTACAGAGCTACACCTTAAAACTTTTTACTATTTCTGTACCTGCTTCTATATCCAAACTTTAAAATCTTAAAACTTTCCACTACCTAGCTTAGTATGCTTCTATTTAAACAACAAACCCACATTCTTGCTCACAGTGTCCAGATCTGGAAGCCTTTTCCAAGGTCTCAGGCTGAACCCTGTATTCATTTCTGTGTTTGGGCCTCCATGCACAAGGTTTTGAGTATTTTCTGTGTCTGCATTTCCCACACCCACCCATTGGGTGCCCCCTCAGGTACTGCAAAGGCGTTTCTCTTTGATCTACAAGAGAAAGTGGAGGAAACAGGAGACTCAGGCTGTTGGAGCAAATTCGATGTCAAACCTTTTGACGCCAGCACCTCTGGACAACTGTAGGAAAACCTCCAGAGAAGGAAAACCTCTGCAGAGAGGTGACACCTGAGAACTGATCTGTGCTTGTAGGGGGGCCACAGAGACCCCCACTACTCTGTATCTGGAGACTGCAGCCCTCCTGCCCGAGGTGTCAGCACCTGGCTCCCAGCAAGCCCTGATGCCTCAGCAGGAATCAGTCCTCATCATGCAAGTCCATTAATCACATTTCAGAGGCTAATTTCCTACAGCCACTCTCCATTTCTTCCAGGGATTTGAGACAGATTTAATTTTTCCCCTGAATGCATTAACCTGAAGGAGAAGCCTACTTAATTAAAACAGATATTGTTTCACTTTTTTAAATATGCAAATGTCTTTATTAGACTAGGTGTCATGTGCTGTACTTTCCTGCTTAATTAATCTCAACCTCATCTTGATTTGCCTCAATGGGAATAAAACTTCCCTATTTATTTTTGGTGACTTACCTCAATGCGTTCCTTACAACAGGTTTGTTATCATGAGAAGTCTCTTTTCATCACTAAATACGCTTTTGTGTAAGCACCTAAGGCAGTAACATAAAAATGTAACTAGGTCACAGCGGGAGTTTTAGGTTGAAATTTGGAGTTAACAGTGAATTTGGGGAAACCCCTCAGATACAGCACAAGGTTCAGCAGCACCACAGACCTCAGGGCTGTCTGTAGGTCTGCACCTAATGAGGGATGGAGGTTTTCATCTTTGATATCGATTTAGTTCCCACCTAAGGAAGGAAGTTCTAATTTTCTAGTCTTTGGAAACATCTTTGTTGTACATAAATGGTAAAGCAGTAGAATAGGACTCCCAAAGGAAGAAAGGTAAATCCAAAAGATAACTATGTGACTTGTTTTGTTTAAACTTTCTGTTACAGGGGTAATATTTCACTGAAGACTTAAGCATTTGTAAAACTTCTACAAAATTAATTTAATTACATATATAACAATGAATCAAAACTTTAGATTGAAATAAATTGCTTCAATATCTTCCTGTAGCTACATAAAATTTATATCAATAACCAGAACCAGTTTACTTTGACCTTATTTTTCAATTTAATTTTGTTGAAATTCCAATTAAACAGGTCTAAGCCCCCATAGTTTCAAGTTCTGCTTTATTGGTATCCAATCTGTGCAAATACTTTCATCCACTCAGAGCTGAGAATTTCTCAGGGATCAGTCACATGGCAGACAGTAATTTGTTAGGCCTAAAATTAATTGGGCAAACAAATCAATGAGTCCCTAATAGTGGTTATTGGGCTTTTTTATTTGACTTCCTTAGTTGTCTCTCCCTCAGAATTGCTCTGCATATTAAATTACAAATTAGTACAGCAGTACTTTAGCTTAGTTTGTTCTTCAGGTGAGCTTCTCATCCAGTTTTCAAAAGGAAATTGCTATGTCTGGTGTTTTTTAGGAGTAATGTTATGTCTTCATGGCATTTTCACAGCAGCCACTTATTTGTTCAGCACAGCAGGCAGCACAAACCTACAGTTCAATGCAAGTGATCCATTTTTCTATGCACACAGAATTTTATAATAGATTAAAAATACCTGAACCTGATTCCATCGCCTTTCCTCAACATTTTGGAAAATCCTGAAGAGAACAAAGAGGCCAGTTCAAGACCATCAATTTGTTTAGATTTTAAGTTTGTTTGCTTAGATTTTAAGTTGTCTCTCAATGGCCTGTCACTTGTCCAGAGCCACCCAAGGGCTGTCCTGTCCCAGTGACCAGAACTGCTCTGATCTACACTTGATCTCAGAGTTCCAGCTGATCTCCCTTCCATTGCCATTTCCCCAACGTTTCTGGAAGCATCTGCAACTGGACAGGTTCTGAAGATGGGAGCAGTTTATATTTTCAGCCTTTTCTGGCACAAACCCTGCTTTGCATCACTGTGGAGTGTCCCATCCTCTGAGGAAAAAGAGAAAATGTTCACCTCCTCCTTTATGAGTAGCAGAAAGCAAATCAAGTTCTTACTGCTCTTGAAATGATAAAGTTATTCTGCACAAACTGACTGTAAATTCTCTCAATGTAGATTAATAGGGTTATTTCATTTTACAAAGCATTAGTCCCTTGAACTATGGGAGGAGACTTCAGTTTACCAGGATAAATTATTTCTAGTTCAACAAACTTTCCAAGAGCTGCAAAAATAATATAATTTCATTGCTGTTAATTGAAATATCAGTGAAAATATACCATAAATATTCCATTGTCTAACAACAGTAACTGTGGGATGAATCCTCTTCCTCAGGAAGCTCCTGAGAGGGGCACAACCACAGCACCCCTCCAGCTGCTGGAGTCTGGGGTGTCCAGGTGTTTGGAAAACTACATCAAATCCTTCCAATGTCATTGTTGTGCTTCTGTGGATAGTGAAAGTGTGTTTGGATCTAGTTTTCAGTGTAACCATTCTCATGTTGTTTGCTGTTTAAGTTATCCATCCTGGAAGTGTCCTTTGATAAAGTAGAGAAGGAATTTAATGGCAATGCGCTTCCCCACAAACACCTAAAATCTGCCCACACTCTTTTCTGACATTTTTTTGATCTCCCAGTGAAGCAAAAAAGCAAAAATAACTTCAAATAATTGATGTAAATGTTTGTAGTGATGGTGGTAAAAAGTTGTCTTGAGCAAATCCAAAAATAGAAATGACACTTTTCTACCTGCAGAAAAGTGAAAGTTATCTGTAGTATTTAGGGTTGTGTCTGATGGAATGGGAGAGACCAAACAGAGCAGAAGATTGCTTCCACTTTTTGTAGGTAGCAAATAAATAGTGGAAGCAAATGTTAGAAGAAATAGAAGTAAATAACCACTGCTGGAAAGAGCACAAACTTTGAGAGCAGCCTGTGACCTCTGACAGTCCCTCAGCTGGGCAGCATCATCCTATTACAGGATTTGGGCTCAAACCATCCATTACAGCAGGACTGGAAACAGAAGCCAAGGAAGTTTCAGTCGCATTTATTTTAATCTCCATTGTAAAGGGATTTATATTAATGGAACACAATTACATTAGCCCACGAGATTTTAGAAGAGAACTGATATATAATTCCATTCTATATCGTTTGTAGTTGTCTAACTAATTAGCAATTATAAATAATTCCCTTTGGATTAATTGCTTAGATAGCATTCAGAATATAAATCTTTCCACGTAACATTTATATTAGTCAGACTGAAAAACCTACTTTGATTTTATCCTTGGCTGACTTTGAACCCAGGTCACTGAACCAAAGCAGTATAAATCATCTATTCCTATCCAACTTTTACTCCAGGCTTATGCCGTTTATACAAAGCATTCTGTATTCTTTTGATTTAGACTTGATCTTAATCCTAATTACCTAGGAGTAATTTTTGTAAAAATAAAAAATATTGCTTAGAGATAGATAAATGAAATTTGTTTCTGCCACTGAAATATCAGAGATATTGTAAATGTTCTGTGAAAATACACAAAACTTAGGTTTATGAAGAGCTTTCCTAGGCTCTTGAATACCCTGTGTGGCTCTCTTTTAACTCTCTATTTGGATTGTTTAAATTAGATTTAATTACATCCAAGTCCTAATTTTCATAACAAAATCCTTCAGGAGGATGATACATAATCTATGCAGTGAAACAAGAGCTTCAAGAGATCATACAGGTGATACCTTATCACTATTTGGGAAATAAATCAACTAAATTATAGTCCACTTGCTCTTCAGGAAAGTACCTCCAACTCTGGAAAAGGTGCTGCCACAACCTTCTTTAAAAAAGGGCTAAGGGCCAAAAAAATTCAGAAGGCAGTTTAGCAATGGACTTGGATGGAAACTGAAAAGTCCTGTTCTTTAACTTTGGAGTCCTTTTTTAACTTTCACTGGGCCCCACAGAGGTGTTAAAGCCTGGTCTGCCTTGGCATGGGAACTGCTGGGAGCTGGAGAAACCACAGCCCCTGAAAGGGGATTAAGGTCAGGTGAGGAGGGGACCAGAGACGCCCGTGGGGGGACAGTGGAACATCATCCTCACCCTCACTTTTAGTTTGCTTCCCCCACTCTGAAGCTTCACTGGTGTAGAAGTACCACTGCAGTTGGAGGAAAGAGTGAAAAAAAGGAAACCCAGCACAAAGTAGAAGTCCAAGTAACCCTGTTGCAAGAGCAATATGCATAAAATCAGCAGTAAAGAAGCAGTGAGAGGCACAGAGAGAAGTGACTTCCAGGTGCTTTTGAAATTTTTCTGAGAAATATTTCTAACTTGGTTTTCTAAGCTGCCCCTAGAGCCATGCGACTGTGCGAAGCAGATCCCATACAAATAATTGCTGTGGTTTTGGAATGCTCATTTCCCCATTCCATCAGGAATCCTGATGGAGCTCCTCAGACTTCAGCAGGCACCAGCTGTCAGGAGGGGAGCAGACATGGGACGTTCTCCAGAGCTGGGACACTTCAGTCTGCCCTCTCTTTCCTGCCTGTCTTGTTGTTTATGAGTTCTAAGGAAAAAAAGAACAAATATTGCTGAAACAAACACAATATTGGTGGTGCATTTCACGTGTAAAATGAGGAGTTTGTAGCTCAATAATAAAATACCATGGAAGTGGTGGAGGAAAATATGCATCATAACTGCTACAGAGATTAACAATGTCTGCAAATTGCCTCAAAGAAACCCAGTGTTTGTGTTTCCAAACAGTTGCATTGAGGAAAATACATTACCCAATTAAGAAGAAAGGGATAACAATCTCAGTGAATTGTTATTGTAGAAAATAAAGAATATTGCAGTAATGGAACTTAATTTTATCATTATATGTGTTTAAATTGCCTTTTATATACAACCATATATTTATTTGAAATAGATTTAAATTCAACTATAAATATGTCGTAACAGTTCCTAAAGCTTTAAAATCAGAAAGAAAATAATGTTAATGAAATATTCAATTCCTTTTATTGTTAGGAAAATCTGAAAATGATCTATCATTTCTATGTTACAATTCCTGTTGCCTCTAATTCAGTCCTTTACAGCCCAAATGCATTATTGTCATAGGATGAGACCTTGGGGGGAAAGGAAAATGTCACCCCTCAAATGGGGAGGGGAAAGGGTGTGTGCATGCAATGTGTAAATATGTTTATTTTCCATTTGCAGAAAATCCAGGTGTATTTCCAGGTCATCACTAGGATGGAAACAAATGGCATCTCAAAAGAATGGTGAATACTGTCCTCTGTATTTTTAATGATTGTTTGGTTTTGCTGTGCTTTACACAGTGCCCAATTGAATTTTGTTTTCTTGTGATTGTTTCTTATTTCCCACTTCTTCCCAGTCTCCAGGCCACTGAGACCCCCCTGGGCCTGCCATTAAATATCAATTTCTGATGAACCAAAAGTTTTAAATACAGAAGTCTGGGAATCCAAAGCACCTCAGTGTGTGTGTATGTTTCTTTTAAATGCTGTTGAAAAGTCTGACCCCTGGAGAGCAGGACCCAGGGCTGATGTCAGATGGTTTGTCTGGAAAATGAAGCTGCCAAAACCCACAGGACCAAGGGAAGGAGCTAAAGCTGGCTCCAGGCACATGGAGAGTGAAGAATGAAGGATCTGAACCCAGCTGTCAGAAACTCCTTTCCTAAAAAAATCACTATTCAAGTTGCATAAGTTCTGAGACTTCATCATAAGCTAGTTCTCAATTTTCTTTTTTGTTCCTAAGTGGCTGCAAGATATTTTGAGTTTCCTTTAAGTATTGTTTCTTGAGTAAGAGGATCTTGGGGTTTTTTTAAAGCAGTTTTTAGCTGACTAAGGTTGAAGCTATGATTTATGAAGAAATCAGTGTGAGGCTGCAATTTATATAGAAATTGTCAAATCTAATTCACCTCCTGTGATTATATGCAACAGTAATGCAGTGCATGCATATTAAATACACACATATTTATATATGCACATATATATTAGATATCTCTTGTTTTTCTGAAGAGCACAGGTGAACCAACATTAGACATGTAAAATGCAATTACTCTGTACTCAAGAAAATGACCAGCTCCTCAAGCTTTTTCATTTTTCGTATGTTGCCACTCTTGAGTGTTTTGGGACAATGCACTCAAATTATTTTTGCTGTTTCCTGCATGAAAACTCTATTGTGCTAAGAATGCAACTGCCTCTGTATATGATATATTGACAGGTTTTCTTTTAATTTTCAAATTTTATTTTTCATAAAACATGAACAGTTTTTACTCTAACCAAAATACCTATTTTCCCCCAGGGCATATATTTCAATAACTGCTGAGAGCTATCAATATTTCCAAGGATTAGAGACATTTCTGGACAAGGTATTTTGGAATGTGAGATATCAGTCACTTTTTTTATCTACTTATTTTCAAAGTCTGCGTTTTCTTAAACAAAGCAATGTTGACTCATTAAAGATATCTTATTTACTCAGGTGTCTGCTAATACATGGAGGGTTTATTACAAATTCTGCCAGTTTGGGGGATAAGGAAGCCAGACTTATTTGCTGCAATTTTTCATATCTTTGCCACAGTTGTCTTTGTGGAAAATTGGTGTCATATTTGCCCCTCCACTGAAATATCTTTGTCTGTTATTGAGACAGTTTTGAGTTAAATTGCCGTGAATAATTCAACTGTTTCATGCTTGAATTCTTTTAGAACTCCTGTGTAAAATACTATCCAGAGTTGGAGATTACTCTTCAAAATTCTGCTGAATTTGCTCTACAACCTCTTCTACCAGGACTTGAATTTATGATGGATCTTCATTGTGTTCTCTATTTCCATTTACCATGCCAGAATTTTTCATATCCTTCACTTAGGGATGAATTCAGTTCTTTGAAGAATACTCTAATTTATTTCTTGTACCTTTTTGATTTCTTTAACCACAATGGAATTAACACTTTTTTAGTTATTTTTTGTGGAGGTGACTGTCTCATTTTATTGGAGGTACTGGGGTGACTTGAGATTCCTCCTCCAATTTCCTCACTGCATGAGTTTCTTTTGGAATTCATGTGACTACTGCTTACTCCAGAAAATATTCTTAAACAGCCTCAATATAATTCAAATAGGTGATTTTTAATAACAAAAACAACCTAGCAGAGTATCTTGGTCAGCCTTTCAAAGCTTGTTTTGGTAGGTGGAAGAGCTGAAAAAGGTTTCTGTCTCTCCTGGTTTTTAGATCAGTGTTTTGATTTTGCTTCTTCATTACAAACCTGGACCATGTTTGTTCTCAGTTTGAGCTTGCAGAAAACTTTGGATTAGAATGCAGGTGCTGGGGCTGTTTTTTGTTTATGTATTGGGGTATCATGTGAGTGTTGGAGAGGGAGTCAATAGAATTGGTGAAACAAAGGCCTGACACTTCGTTTTTGGCTTTATGTTCCTGTAATTTTTTTAGTAATATGAATAAAACCATAATTCTTGAGTAACTCTATGGTTTAGCCAAATGAGTAATGGAAAGGAGCTGGTGAACTGAGATTGCTTGAGATGGAACATTTAACCAGCTCTCTGCTACTTGATTAGCTATCACTCTGAAACAAAAAATGAAATTTATTTTATCTGATATAATGCAAGATGTTGCCATTAGCACTCTTTCTGTAATTAACCATGAGATGATTATAATTTGGGAGAAAAACAGGATAGAAGAAATAGGAGTTATATCTGGTTATTCCAGCATTAAAAGATGATAGAGATGAAACATGCATCAAGCTTAGCTAACACTAAAAACAGCTCAAAGAAAGAGTTTATTCACTATTTTCCTAGATCAATATCCTACTTCATAGTCATATAACAGCAGCTGTTTCATAGGAATATTCTCATCAAAATTCTGACAGCAGTAATTTGAAAAAAAAAAAAAGCTTGAATTATTATTTCTTGGTTGCTCATCATGAAAATGACACATTTTCTCTGTGTGTGATACGATGTCTGTATAAGCAGAATGTGAGATGTGCAGCAGCTGAAGTAGAATCTTGTGCTAAAGAAAATCCTGCAAGATGCCTTCCAATATCAATTTGGGAGAACTGATCAGAGTTACAGGGGTGCTACTCTCACACTGGGAAATGCCAGAGGCTGAGGCAAAAGCAGAGAACAGCCCTTGGTACTGATTCCTTGGTCAAATCCTCAGGAGCAGACAAATCCTCTGTACCTGAGGAACTGGATGTCAAATTTGGGAAGCTTCTACATCAGCATCCCACAATGAGCACACCTGCCATGGGTTTGGTGCTGTTTGCACTACAGGTGAGGTCCATATTTGACAAGAATGTGTGTAGGAATGAATTGCTGTGATGGCAGTCTCAAGATTTCCCTCTCTGCATGATGAATGTTGCTATTTTGTCCTACTTCAGGAAATAAACTTTTTTAGGAGTAGTTATTACTGTCCAAAAGGAAAATACCAGTGAGATAACTTGAAAGGAACATTATACCAAGATGAAGTTCTTTTTTTGGTGAGCCACAATGAGCCACATTGTCATTTTATCTCCAAATTCTGCATTATGACAGGTCACAGTGCTCGGTATTTTCTACTAAACAGTGCTTTAATATGTATATAACCTGCTATGTTACCTCAGGTGTATAGTTTAAAAAAAGAGAATCACAGAATTATCAGGATGAAACCTTTGCAGGTTTGTGTTTTCACTGGTTTCAGTCATGTTCCCTTGTTTTCCAGAGAAGGATAGTTTTCAAACCTATCAGCTGTCAGAACTTTAATTTAAAAACATTAATTCAAGTCACCTTCAATGTCTTCTGCTTCTACATTCATTTAATAGAGCTTTTAGCTGTATCACTATTGTTGGTTTCCTTTTTTTAAGTACTTAGAATGTATTATTGCATTAATGCTCTTCATGGAACATTGCAAAACACTCACTTAAATTATTTTGCTAATGCTAAGCAAGGGTTGTTGCATTATTAAACACCAGAGGCTTGGCAAATTACTACAAACATGAGTTTAAAGCACATTCTTCAGGTGCCTGAATGTTTATGTATCATGACAATAACACAGACATTTATAGTAATGCAACATTGCCAGCAGAGTGTATTATAAGTTCAGATATTAGTGTGGTTCAAAGTAATATTTAGTTTCAGCTTTATTGTAATTTCTGAGTCATAATTTTATCCCCAGATGAGCTTAATCAAATATGTGAACTGCAGAAAGTTGTACATGCTTTTGTAAAGCAAAGCATTGCTCAAGTTGACTCTGAAAATTCTTCAGTTATTTTTGGCCTGGAGTTCAGAACCACTGAAAAGCTCCACAACTTATTCTTTTTCTTTTGCATGAGGGGTTCTGTCTTTCCTCTGATCCTTTGTGTCTTTGCCTTTATACATAAGGAAAATCAACTCCATATTTTCCTCAGCTGTTTTGGGTTTTTTTCCTAAAATTCTTATTCCTCTTTCTCCTCTCCCCCAGTTTCTTTCCAGCAGCCAATATCTATTCTTAGTTCTGTTTTTCAGGCCTGGGTAGTGTATTCTGTATCTGTCAGTGGTGTTGTGTTTACCAGAGTAATTTGTCTCTTGTGTCCTAAGTCCAGCATCATTCTGGGATAGCACATCCCACAATATTTCCCAGTTGTTCTGCTGNAATATTTCCCATTTGTTCTGCTGTCACACCACTGACTCCCATTTCTTTGTGATGAATTCATGAGTAAAATCTCCCAGTGCTGTTCTCCCACACAGATAATGATTCCCCATTTTATATTTTCATTACCCCTAAGAAACAATTAAACAACAGTATTTGGCAATGCTAAAAATGTCATGCAGAGAAATGGAGAACACAATAAAAGATAATGGTTTCAGCAACAGCAACAGAAGGAAATGTCAATAAATAGTTTAGCCATGCTGTTTTCCACCTTTAATCAGGTCAGGGGCCTTCAGAACAACCTTTTAGAAAGGTGTGCTATTAAAAAAGTGTTTCTTAGCATTTTACAGACTCAAAAATTTGATGCTGTGAAGTTAATATATATGCTAATAAAATTCTTAACTTGATTAATACATAATACATATGTTATTTTAAAGATTTTTTTCTTTAAAGGTGGTGTTGCATTTTTAAGTAGCAGTATTTAGACAAAATCCTATTGTCTAACATTCTCTTTATAATCCTACAACTTCTGTTGTGTTCAAAAGATTGTGTTAATCATGAAATATATTCTAAAGCTGTGAGTAGCTGCACAAAAACTCCTGGTTGCTATCTGTTTAGGATATCTCTAGCCCCAAAATTTTAATGTTTTACTATTAGCCAGAATAGAAGGTGCTCTACAGAAATCTGTATTGTAGATGGGTAGTAATTAGATATTGAACAGTACTGGTAAAGGGAAAAGCTGATGTCAG
>VWZU01003085.1:0-25525 GCA_013397095.1 Sterrhoptilus dennistouni | reverse complement strand
CCTGTTCTCCCATGTCAGGAGTCTGTTCAGACGCTCAGGGCCAACAAATGTTACAGGGGGCCCCGTTCTGACACGTTCAGGGTCACCAAATGTTACCGCTGTCCTTAGAGGGGCAACATGTTGCGATGTGGTGTGGACCCTCACAGAGGACAGCAGGCAGCAGCAGGGTCAAACATGGAAGGCTCTTTATTATCTGACTCCAATAGCTTATATACATTTTGTACAGAGGGCCAAGATTGGCCCAAGGAGGTTACAACCTCCTGACTCCAGTGGTCAATATGACCATCAGTCAAGTTCTCTCTCAGAGAACAAGAATGCAAAACATACAGATAAATTCCAAGAATACAATATTGTTTACATGAAGCAGCGTGAGAAAGCTGCTACAAAGACTCAAACACTCGAAAGCAAGAAATGCAGGGGTGACAAAACCCCAGGAAACTGTTTTAATCTGCCTTTTTTTGATAACATCTTTCTTCATTTGTTAAGTTTCTTAGTATGTTTCTTGGTCTTTCTTGATTAAAGTCAACTGCCTGTTCCTCCCAAGAATGATCTATTTTGTGCTGTTTTTTTCTTAATAGAAAGAGGAGGATTATTCAGCTGTCAGTATTACCTTGGTCTCTACACACCACTGTTATCAATTCTTTGAGGTGGTTGACAGTGTTTGTGGAAGATCATATCTGCATGGGAAGTTGTTCTGCTTGTCAGATTTTCTTGCCCTTCTGAGGCTTTTCTTGCATGAAAAAAAGGCAGCTCTACACCTAAACTTGATATAAGGATTTTAAAAATAGATTTATCAGAAGTTTACCGAGCTGATTCCTCTGCATTGAAACAGGCTAATTGAATATGTGCCAAAGTAACTTGTGTAGATGTTCAAGTCCTATAAGTTAATTTTTCTCAGAATTAAGACATAGAAGACACCCAGCTTTAGCCTTAATGGGGAGGGAGGAGTCACTGTGACAGCAATTTCAAGCTGAATTTTATATGGAATTTCGATGAGTATGATCTGTTTTTCATCTTGTTTTGTAAGATTGGAATTGGATTTGGTTTTTAAGTAGTGTGTTACATTACAGTGATATTGAGAATACATTATTGAGCCTTTGAAGTGAGATAGTCTAATCATCTAGAACTTGAATAGCTGAATTCAAACATCCCCAGGGATCTAGTGCTCTGCCTGCCCCACTCCAAATAAATCTGAAATCTTACAAGATTCAGAAACTAGGTCTTCTCTTCTCTTCTCTTCTCTTCTCTTCTCTTCTCTTCTCTTCTCTTCTCTTCTCTTCTCTTCTCTTCTCTTCTCTTCTCTTCTCTTCTCTTCTCTTCTCTTCTCTTCTCTTCTGCCACCCCACAAAGCTTTTGTGACAGAGAGTTCCTGTGTATGAACATTTTATTAAAGACTAGAACTGCCTGAAAGGCTGTCTGAGAAGATCCATTGGTGTGCAAGAATGCTGCACAGACAAGCTTTCAACTACATTAACTAAATGAATTTCAAGTCTAGATGAATACTTAAATAAACACAGAAATAATGAGAAATAGTGTTTTAGTAAATCCCCTAATGTAAACTGACAACAATCTCTCATTTTCACTGTCCAAACGACAAGTGTTCTTTGCATGAACACCATTCACGTAAGGTTAGATAAATACCATATTTTGCAAACACCAGTGGTCCTGGGCACTCTGTTTCTTTGGTTTATGTTAGGAGCCTGACCCAAAGACTGGTTTCTTTATGTATTGGACTGGATCAAAGTTGCTCAAGTTCTTTCTCTCCAATATGCAGACTGCTTCTTCTGGGTATTGCTAGAACATCACTCAGTATTACCAGTTTTTGGATGGGATTTCTTTGTGCTATGGTTTCTTCACCACAATTAGTTGGAAGGTTTGGTCACCTCTGGAGAAAGGACAGCTCAATACATGAAGTGTAATGGCAGCTCTGGATGTGACTGCCAACACCTGATGCCAAGAGATTGAAAATTTTAAAACACTTTGTGTTAGGAAAGTGTTAGGAAACTCTAAAAATAAATTTTAGGAAATTAGAGTTCTGGAACAAGTGCAGTCTGAGAAAAAATGCTTCATAGGTTTGTGCATGTAGGTTGTTTGTTACTTCCCTTGTTTGTTTTTTGTTTCTTATGCTGTCTCTATGCTTCCTACTACTTTTACTTATTCCACTTTGGTTGATAATTGGTAAAGAAATCAAAGCAAAGGGGAAAGAAGTTGAGGAAACAACTTCCTGACATGTAAAAAAATTCATATAAGAATAATCATCATTTCACAGAATCACAGAGTGGGTCATGGGTTGGAAGAGACCATATTGGGTCATCTGGTTCCACCTTCCTGCTCAAGCAGGGTCATCCTGGAGGACATGGCACAGAGTTGCATCTGTTCTGGAATATCTGCAGTGAGGGAGACTCCACACTCTCTCTGGGTGACCTGTTCCAGTGTTTGGTCACTTCACAGTGAAGACTCTCCCTCCCATTCAGGTGGAACTTCCTGTGCATCCATTTCTTCCCTTTGCCTCTTGTCCTCTTGTTTGGCACTATCCAGCAGAGCCTGGACATCTCTTGGCACACTCCTTGTTCAGCATTTGAACAACAGCCAGACTGTGCTGGGGGAAGTGAGGATGGGCAGGTGGGTGGGCTGAGCAGCTTGTGGCTGTGCTCTTGGAATGGCCCTTGCAGCCCATGCTCCTTGTCCAAGCTGCAGAGGAAGATTCCTGCAGAATGCTGCTCCCAGAGAGCACCAACCTGACTCCCGAACTCCCGCTGGGAATGAGCCAAAACAACCTCATGGAGTTTTCACATGCCAGAGGCCAAGTGAGGAAAAACAGTGGCTCTTCTAGCTCATTTTTACCAGTGCTTATGGGACACAGAGCACCCTGGAGCTCTGCTTAGACTGCCTAACATTCTACAGGGATTTTAGAATTGCATTCATCAGAAACCAGTGAACATAGGGCTGCATGCAGGGATGTATGCAGAATATCTATATCTGTTCCTTTGGGACACTGCTACCATTTTTATTTACCTTTTACCCATTTGGGGGACTTGCACCAGTGTAAGTGAGTCTGAGGACAGACTTCCAGCTGAAAGGTTGCGTCCATGTTTAGATCTGCCTTGTCAAAAAGTTGTGCTAAAGTATGGATGGGGGTGTGTACTCCACAAAAGTGTGACTATGCAACTGTGGAATTGTTTATAAGCCACCACAAAAGTTCTGATTTATGGAAAATAATTACAATTCTTAATTCATAATTAATTAATGCCTATTAGTTAATAAGATATATTAAATGCTGTTCATGGCAAACTTATATTAGGGCTAACTTTTTTCTCAATGTCAGATATTACTTCAACCCAAACCTTCAGTATTTCCTCACAATACTCTCTGTACTCAGTACTCAACCACATGAGCAAGAAAGTTCATCATGCACAAACCCCTGACAACTGCAGTGAATTGTAAAACATGCATTTTCAGGTTCACATACTGTACTGGCTGTTTTTCATGTGCAATTGTTTTGCAAAGACAGCATTGATGAGAAGTGCTTGCAGTTTGCTCCTACTGTATCACATTCTGTAATGATAAATGTGTTTTGAACAAAACAATATTGGGTCTATAAAAAAGAAATTATTCATGTGTAAATGGTAGTGGAAGTCCTGCCAAGGGAATAATGAGACTCTAGGAGTGTACTTATTGATATTCAAAGAAGGGAAAAAGCTGAAGGCAGTGGTGTCAGCCTAATTTCCTTTTTTGTTCAAACCTTGAATAGTGATGTAGGCTCTGTAGCTTGCAAAGAACATCCACAGATTAATTCTATAAGAGCTCTTTACATAGGTCCAGTTCTGAGTTCCTCACTAGAAGAGGGACAGGAAGATCCTAGAGCAAGTCTAGTGAAGGACTATGAACACAATCAAGGTGTTAAAAATGGGCGGAGATAATATTTTTCTCCTTAAAATGCCTTTATTAATCAGCTCTTACAGGGTGGCTCGAGGGACGGGCAGCCCTTCTGGGTTCACCCTGAGGAGGAGGGTCTCATTCAGCTTTGCAGTCTTAAGTTCCTGCAGAGCTGGGAACTCTTTCTCTGCGGGGGTCCAAGGAGTTCTAGTTTTCATTGGGTTGGTTTGGGGTCCTGCTTCTTCTTGGGTACTTTTTAGGTTACAGTGAGTTACAAAAAATTGTTCATTAATACTTTAGGGTATACACGGTTTGGTATTGTCTTTTGTGGTTTCAAATTTTACATTGATTTGTTTTTGTAGGGGTTTTTTGGTTTGAAAAAGAGTCCCAGGTTACAATGGGTTTTTAATTTGCATGTTGGTGGCACGGGGTCACGTGGGGTGGTCGTTGCGCAATTGTTGCGGCGCAGCAGCCTCATGGCGGCGAGGGGAGAGGGGAAACAAACTCACAGACATTTTTATATATGCCCAGTGATATGTGCCACATTCTGTACATTAATGTGATCAGAAAACCATCCAGGTATCAAATACCTTTTACAGAATAAATTGCTGATTAGCCAGTTACCTCATTATTCTAAGCAAATTGTTGTATTCATGAACAAGATGATTTTGTTGAGGTGGTTGAAATGGTTTGTGGTGTTTTTTTGGGAGTGGTGCATTTTGTATTTATTGGAGGGTGATATCACAGCAGGAGAAACCTTCCTCCTCTCAGTATTTTGCAGAGGGTTTATTTTTCAAATGCATTGCCTCTTTTATTTTTATTTCGTTTTCCTTTCACTTAGTCAGCTACGGACTCATAAAGATGGCTTAGCATCTTAAGTTTATAGCGTCCAAGACTTTGAATTTTTTTTTTTTATAGCCTAGAAAAAAATCATACACTGGTGTGTTGCTGGTAAATAAAGATTCTATAGCCATATATAGCAATCACTTAGTTTGCTATAGGTTTTGGAGTTTGTTTGTTTGGGGATTTTGTTTGTGTTTTGTTTGGTATTTGTTTGTTGCTGGGTTTTTTAAAGTGTTGTCCTTTTGATTGAGGAGGATAGCTAAAGCACAAATCTATTCCAAATGCCCAAAACTCTTTTTGATCTCTTGGTTAGTTTCCTGAGAAATGATATTGCAGTCTGGATCGAAGCTCCAAAGAAAAAGCCCATCAAATATAATGGCAAGGCTCAATTGTGCCTTATACTGGCTGCCATGGAAACTTTCCTATGATAAGATGTCAGATGTCAGAGAAGTAAGGTAGAGAAAATAGCTTGACTAAGCCAGAAGCAAAAACTCAGGCTTAGGTGGTTTGTGCTGAGTAGAGCTGAGTGCTTAGCCAAGAATTTAAGTGGTTGGTTTCAGATTAGCAAATCAAGTAGTAAGTGTGGTAACTGAAGACATAAAATCTTATTAGTGTCTTGATTCTGTGATTGTAGAGTTGTCACTTTTTGATTGAGAACCATTTCAGATTGATCCATGTGGGTGGTGTGCAACACAATTCCTTCCATGGGGAGGAATTAACACCAGTTAATCAAAGCTTTTCTCTGAGTTTGATTTTCCCAGAACACAGATTTTCAAGAATTGGTCTGTGGAATATTGCTATGCTTGTGAACAGTGAGTCGTGGAGGACAGGTATTTATTTTATAATAATCTTCATCTTTTTTTCACCTTTATTCTATACATTTGAAATTACACTAATGTGATCTTTAGTTGTTTCAGGAGTCATATCATTAACTTTAGTTGATGTTCATTGAAAGGAGTTCTTAAAGGAAAGGTTAGAAAAACACTCCAGTCGACTTTGATATAAACCCTGTGATTGTATTTATTCTCTGATAATCTGTTATTCCCTTCCTTTTTCTAGTGAAATTATTAATCAGGAAATGGCTCCTAATACCCAAGTAGTCATAGGAGAGGAAGAGTATAGAAGTACATCACGTGTCTCATCTTCCGTAGTTCACTCTGCTCTATTTCTTGGTCTCTGTGTTGACTTCTTTACAATTGGCATCAGCACTGGTTTTAGAACTTGACCACAGTAGTATTTAAAATCTTTGTGTCATTACAAAAATTATATGCTAGAACAACTTCTTAAATGCTTTAAATATTATTGGCATGCTAAAAGAATTAGGGAAAAAATAATATATGGGTAGGGTGAAGAAAAGTAAATATATGTTCATGTGTTTTATTCTCACAAAATGAAAACAGCTTCTCCTTGTATGATGTTCTCTCTTTCTTCAATACAATTATTTATTGTTCCCTGCCTTGCCAAAACAAATCTAACAGATTAGAAGACAAAACAATTTACCAGATCATTACCTATGTCTTTCTTCCCAATCTACATATTGAAGTAACAAGGATAGACTTCATAATATGTATTTATGTATTTCTACTCCTTTGATTACTGCCTTTTGCCCTTCAAAAATCCATAAAGGTGAAAGATTTTGGGTTGCCAATATTGTACATTCATATCTTAACAGAAATCTGTTGCATTGAAGCTAGAGAAAATTTTTTAAATAATGGAAAATTGTCATCCAAACTGTAAGATCTGACCAAAAATTATAAAGAAATCAAAGTAATCATATTTTTGACACATATGTATTCAAAACACATGAATAGTTGAACACAGCATACTGAAATCCTCCATGCACTAGCCAAATTACTCATTCCCTTTCATGATAAAGAACTCTAACCCTATATATGGATCATCAAGCCTCAAGCCATCAACACACCACCTTTATTTTCATCTCTTTTCCCACTGGTGCTGCTTTTCTTCTGTTTTAATGAAACTAGTTGCCTGGCAGTGTAAAATAACAGGTGTGTGTCTATCATTATTATAATAATTTTTCTTATCATTTTCCTTGCAGTGCTGCTGGCAGGTCATTTAAGTTGCAAAATTAGTACTTCTATGGGAATATTGCAATTAAAATGCATACTGCTATCAAATTATTTCCTTTGAAACTCTTTAATACAGTAACTCTATTCTTAAGAGTTTACACTCATAAATGAAAAGTAATTCCCCATGGCTGCATTATCTCCTCTTTAGATGTTACTGTTATGTTTCAGAAACACTAGCCTGAACCAATTCATAGCAAATGCTTTTTCATGGCATGAAGGAAACGTTAAAAGTGTGGTATAAATCAGAGGTAAACTTAGTTTTGCATGAAACCTACCTGCCTCCACCTGTTCTTTTGTAATGACTTTGGGAAGAAGGGGGAGATAAGATAGACTTCCACAGTAGGACTGCTCAGCTCACTAATGCAATTTGGATTGTGTATCAACACATTAATGTTAAGGTCACAAAGTTAATGATGTCTAAAACTACATTGTACAATTTGCCTCAGCAATCTCATAAAAAGCAGGAGTTAATGAAGTACCTTTGATTTGTGGTAACACTAACCTCCTTTCTTCAGCATCAAAGCATGAGGTCCAGAACTGTAGCTGGAACACTACTTTGATCCTTGTTCTCCTCTCAATATTTCTGAAGATAATATTTCAATATTTCTTCTTTGACACCTATTTTAATGGACCAAAGCAAACTCCTTCACAGAGAAACAACCTCTATCCTCCCAAAAGTTTCAATGCTGTAGGCAGCTCTCAGAGCTTTCACTGGAGCTCTGAATATTGAGCACTTTGGCATCATTAAATTGATAATACTCTTGCAGTTTGCACTGTTTAAGAAATAAATCCAAGGTTTTCTAACTATAAAACTACCGGTTTTAAGTTTTAGAATTCTAGTTACACTGAACTGTGATATTTGCAACAGGAAATGTGGGTACAGTTAAAGATTTTATTGTTATTCCAATGAACTATATCAACTCCAATAGTCAAACTGAACAATGAGTAAGCAAAAGCTTCACCAATTATATTTTTTAAAAATCATATAAAAAATCATACCCAGCACCTCTCCCTTTATTCTTATGTTCTTATCACTCTTTTAATGTTCCCCCAGTCTTTAAAGGTGATACCACAATCCTTCCTGGTCAAAACCAGGGAGTGGGAAGTTAAAATGATTTCTCCGTGTGCCATTGTGATGTTTTCATTTGGATGAAAAGAATGGTTCTCAAGGTAAAAACAGCAGGAGAAATAATGACGTTGACACTTCTTTTTCCTGAACTTTGTGTCTCCTTAGATTTATTATCACTTCTTTGCATCGCTGCTTTCTCCCTGCTTCCAGGGAAGGAGTGAAAGCTGCCCCACAGTCTCCCAACTCTTCCCAGGGACTGCTTGGGGCTGCCAGACCCTTCTCCTGCAGCATTCCCAGAGCTGAGCTCAGACAGGGTGGGCAATGGGCACTCAGCCCTGGGGCACCTGAAGAACCCAGTTCAGCCCCACCCAAGGCAAGGGGTAAAAGCACAATGAGATCTTGATATTAATGCCTTATATATATATATATCCACACATATGTGGTTTTGGTGGTATGTAAATAACTAGATGGACAACTGAAGTGAACATTGAATGTGTATATTGAATGTGTATTCTGTCTTATAGCAGAGGAAGATGCAACTATCCAAGGGTGAATTACCAGGAAGTTTGGGAACTTTTCTGCCTTTAAATAAATGAAGCATTTCACTTACTAAATATTTCCTCATATTTCTCCTGCTAGGGTTTATCCAGTCCTGTTAAAGGCCTCTGAGTTTTCTCCTTCTTAGATTCACCCTTGCACTAGAAATCAGAAATACTTCAGTTAGGAGAAACTCAGAAACCTGAAAAATATATGCAAAACTTCCCTTTAAAAAAAAAGAAAAAGAAAATTCTTCCCAGAAAATAACAGTATTTTTAAGGACTTGGGTGAAATCCTGTCATTTTTCTTTATTATAGCTTTGTTTGAAATTAATGAGTTACTGGATGAATAAGCAATAAACAGTCTGGAAACAAAAAATAATAGCTATTTATAAACAGATTTTAATTTTCTTTTAGATTTTTATTGGCTGTATTTCATTATGCTTTACTCATGGATCTGGTAATGTAGATAAGGACTTCATAAGGAGTTATGTTCATAATAAAAGTGTATTAATGTATTGTGCCTACTCAGTAAGCAGCCTTAATTTTTTTCTCTCCTCTTTTTTCTACTGCTGTACCAATTCCACTTAAATGGTGGCAAAGCTAAGCTCAAGAGTACAATTAAATTCTTCTTGAAATATAATTAGGGTTGTGATGTCTTTGATTTCTGGAAATAGAGAATATGGTAAACATATTTGTATAAGAAAAGAATTTAAGATATGCTAAAACACAGACAAAGAGCTACAGACAAATATAACCACAGATAGGCTATCCTGAGTAATTTATGGTGCTGGTTTTGACTGCATAGAGCTCATTTTCTTCACAGTAGTTTGCATGGGGCTGTGTTCTGGATTTCTGCTGTAAACTAACAATATTTCCAGGGGTGTTGTCATGATCACTGGGCAGTGCTTGCAGATAGTCACCCTCTCAGACTGCCCCAGCAGTGAGTGGGCTGGGGGTGCAGAGGGAGCCAGGACAGCTGGCCTTGCCTGTCCAAAGGGGTGTTCCATAATATATGTCACCTGCTCAGCATATAGAGCTGGGGGAAGAAGGAGGGGAATATTTGGAGAGATGACATTTGTCTTCCCAAGCCACTGTTATGTGTGACAGGGCCCTGCTCTCCTGGGCATGGCTGAACACCTGCCTGCCCATGGGGAGCCGTGAGTCAGTTCCTTTTTGCTTTGTCTGTGCATTCCCCATTAAACTGTCTGTGCCAACCCACAAGTTTTCTCCCTTTCACCCCTCTGATTCCTAACACAGGGCAATAGTGAGTGCCTGTGTGGTGCTTCATTGCCAGCTGGGGTTAAAGCATCACAGTCATGAAAATACTTCACATTTCACAGCAGCAGTGCCTGTAGCTAATTATTGCCTTTCTTATGCTGTCCTAAAATCCAGGAGGAAGTTTCTGTTGGACTTGGTTTCAGCAAGTAGCTCAAGCAGAGTGATGATAGTGTCAGAGGCAGAAGAGAACAAGATCATCTCTAGCACTGTGTCTGTATCTACACATGATTTTAGGTTACAGCCAGTAGTTCTGCCTGCAAACCCAAACAGATTATCACTGCCTCATAATAGAGTTACTGATGAACTATGTTGCTTACAGGGATTTTATTTTTGTTTGGCACCTCAACTCCCTATCCATGCAGATTTAAGGCAATAGATGGTGCCTAAATTTCCTTGTTGCCCTCTGGCTGAGGGCTGAACTCTGAAAACAAAAGGGTAGTGAAATAATTGCTTATGGAGCACAGGAAAAGTCTCTTTGGAGATGTTATTGACAGACATTTGTCCCATATGACTGGAGTCACTCTGCACTGCTTTGCTCTTAGGAGTCCAAAAAAAAAGACCAGTTTCATTAATAAAGAATTAGAAACATTCATTTGTGCTCAAGGTAAGAGTACTGACATTTGTTAGTAAAGTTAATAGAGGAAGAATGAAGAAAATTTTTTTGTCTGGATGTGTCAATTCACATAGGTGCAAAAATAATAAATTTTGCAGTTGTGGTGTGGGTTAATGCTCTTAATTCCTGTACCTTTGTCAGCAGTCACAACGTCAATGCTCTCTAGCAACCTGAAAACTATCTACATCAACCAATGTAAATAATTCTGTTTCAAAACCTGCAACTCTTATCCAAGGCTGCTTGTTTTGTTTCTATTTCCATTTTAATTTTACCTCCTTTCCTCACTCATTTCCTCTCATTTGGCTGCCAATGGACATTCAGATAATGGGATCAGATTCTGATTAGCCTGAAGGGTTGCCCCTAAATTTCAGCTGTTTGAGATTTGGATCCCCAGCACCACATATGTAGCTATATCCATCTGGCCCAATTGTTCTGTTTTATGCATTATTGATTATAGGGTATTAACTTCATAAATTGGGCTTTTGAGTGAGGTGGGGTTTTTTGTTTTGTTTTGTTTTTACTGTTCATTGCTATTTTCTTTCCTCTAGATTCCAATTTCTTGTAGAAGACTTCAAAAAATTGCCTGTACTTCTCCAGGTTGTATGGAGACAATTCCTGGCAACTTACTTTAGTCATGATTGCTAAATCAATATTTTACTCTGATACAGCCAAGCTACCCTCTTTCTTGCTCTGTTACTTTTCTCAAAGTACAGCTTGAGAATTTACTAGGGAATGAAGGAGTGTAAAATTCAAAAAGGAAAACTTCAGCCACATTTCACAGCACTCTAGAGAGAAGGTTGTTTTGTTCTCAAGCAAATGAGATAACAAATTTTTCTCAGTTCTAAAGCTCTCAGGCTTGGATTTGGTTGAGATTCCCATAAAGATGATACAGAACCATCATCTCATTCTGGGGAAAAGAGGAAAGATTTTGCATAGGGTTTTGGAGCTAAAAAGTCATTGTTAGTTTCTTGAATGATTTAGCAATATAAAGATATAATTAACTAATATTGAAAATTTTCATGAATTATAATTATATGCAATATTTTAAATGGGTATAAAAATATAAAGGACTTCCTCTATTCTTATCCATCCCTGTGTTCAACAGCGCAGATTTTCTCTTAGACTTAGGGTCAACAGTTGTTGTACTTCTCAATCAAAAATAATGTATTCTTGTAAACATTTTGGAAATGTAAACATTTCCAAGAACTACCAACAAACTTGGTTTTTGGGTTTTTTTTTTTGTTTGTTTTTGTTTTTGTGGTGGTTTTTTTTTTTTTGTTTGTTTTTTTTTTTTTTTTTTTTTTTTGGTGTTTTTTGTTTTGTTTGTTTGTTTTGTTGGTGTGATTTTTTTTAAAAGTTGTTTTTCAGAATTGTCTTAAATCAACAATACAAATCTGCCCTGAGATCAAATAATGTATTCTTTCTCACCATTCATTTCAGGCTATAATTTGTTCCTTGTTTCTTTCTGCTTAAATTATTTTCCCTTTCAAAGCAAGAAATCTAATTGCNTTTTTTTTCATTCTAGAAGAATTAGTGTGAATAAGAAAATAGGAGATGGTCCTGATTTTGATGCTTAGATGTACTTTTCTTTTCATGCACTTATCAAGGCTTTTGAGTGAATTTGAGACAATTGGCCAATGTCGTTATTTAAAAGCCTCTTAAGGAGACATGTTAATAAAAGGAACTATTGCTGAATTAGTGGAATGAAGAACTCAGACAAAATTGAACAAAAAGTGCTATCAGAAACTACTGCAAAAATTGAAGGATAAAAAGGATTGATTCTATGGAATGAGGAGGATCTGAATATAAACGCTTTGGAATCATAGAAAAATTCTCTCAGCTTACAGATGATGTACATACACCTTTCTTAGATGACAGCTTTTTTATACTTTTCAGTTTTTGGTTGATCTAACCTGCTGAGAGATCTTAAATATATAAGAGAACATCTATTTTTAGATTCATCCTGACTATGCCCTTTCAAAATAAACCATCACACTGTTATTTTGGGTCATAATCTGCTAGACCAGATTCTACCTCTGTCTAGAATAAAGTGTAGAAACAGGTAAGTGAAGAGCTTGTAGCTTCTACCCCTTTCCAAGTAAAGAAATTTGACAAGCTCCATACATTACTCCATACAATGAACAGCATGCTGTACAATTTCATACTACTGGTAGTAATGTCAGCAGTGTGCAGTGTCAAGAAATCATATTATCAGAAAGAATCTCAGCTCTTCACTTCAACACTTGCATCATTTAAGCTGATGCTTGTAATAAGGAGGATGGAAAAAAAATTGTAATATGCCAACTGTCAGTGATGGAAAAAAAATTTGTAATATGCCAACTGTCAGTGAAAGGTGGAAGGTAATAAACCATCCTGGTCTAAATGTAGCAATAGATCAGAAAAACTATCTAATCATAACAGTTGCTGAAGATCTTTTTTTAAAAAAACATAGCCCAAGGTTTTCTCTAAATGTACATATGAATATATCTTTTTTAAAAAAAGATGTCTGTAGGAAATGGTACTCATTTTCACCTCAACAATCCATAATGCAGAACTTCTCTGTGTTGCATTCAGGAACTCCATGACATTTCAGTAAGAGTTTTGGATGACTGATAAACTCTTTGCCCTAAGCCTTCATATAACTTCACTTTGTGAAGTCTCAAATAATGGCTTGCCTTTTTTTTTTTTTTTTTTTTTCCTTAAAGTTTTGCAAGTAAAGAAATGAGGTTTAAAGGGTATAGGAAAAACTTCTTAATTTATGGGCTTGAACATAATTGTTGATAGGTCCAGGAGCTGTTGTTACACAGAACTGACTGGGCAATCATTGTGACACCCTTTGTGTTTGATGTAGCTGCAGCACAAGAGCTACAGTCAGCAGGCAGCTCCTGCAGTAAAATATATGTACTATGATGTGTGTAAGTCTGGGCACTGCACGGGTGAGCCTTTGGCTGATAAACAGGGGCAGAATGGAGGCTCTAAAGGACAAATGGATTTGTCTGCCCATCTGTGCTTGCAGAGAAAAGCAATTCTGAGGAATTCTACATTGTACAAGTACTGAGGTGGAAAACTGGCTTTATGGAGCTGTTCTGGAGCTGGACAAGCTCCTGGCTGCATGAGTCACAGGGGTTCTCTCTGGTGTGGACTTCTGAGAGGATTTGATTCCTGGAATTGCCCTGCAGGAGCCGGGTTTGACATTCACATACTTGTGAATTCTAGAAAGAATATGCACTTTGGTGGGGTGGGGATACTTAAAATATAACTTCCCCTTGTCAGCAACAAATGTAGTCTCTGATACATGGGAACACGGTGAGATAATTGATTACACTGCAAGGTCAAATCCTGGTGGTCAAAAGAACTAATTTTCATGAAATTTAAATAATTGTCATCTCATTAAACTACTAAAACCATGATAATCACTTTTTAATATCTAAGAGGCAGAGACATGTCTTTCTTGGCTATTCATTGCTATAAATTTTTCCACCATTTTCAATGTTTTGGTACGTTTGAATTATCATTTGGTCCATTTTTGTTTCTGAATATTGTGTTTGTAGAATAAACTGATAATCTCATAATTTTTTTTCTCCTCACTCTTCAGTATCCTGCCTACCTACAAGGAATTTTACTATTCAAAAATATTGGTTGGCATAGTCTTGTTGATAATATGAAGATCTGAAATGAATCTTGACATGGAGATTTCATTCAGAAGTTACTGTTATATTTCTCATTAAGATGATTTTCAGTACTTTTTTTCCAGAGATAGAATTTGAGTATCAATGTATGTATTTGGATAAAACAGATATTTGCAATGGTGTATTCTTTATTAGCTATTAAATTTCTTTTGGAAATGTGAACTTTCACATTTTGCATTTATTGAAAAAATTGCATTGAAAATAACTGCAAAGAATACATTCTTACTTCTTTCAAATTTATAATTAAAACACAATGTCTGAACTTTTTTTTGGTGAACTTCTGAGTGTACTAAATTTATTCAAAAGCTCTTTTTCACCTCAGTATGACTTTTTTTGTTGAGTCAATTAAAATAAAAAATTCTCTGTGAGAACAGAGGTAATTGATGGCATAATTTCTTAATATCTTGGACAAAACCCAAGACTCTTAAAAGAGGACAAAAGTAGTTTCTTCTAGATCAGGAATTAAATATGGGAATATATATGTGGTATGTGCCTGAATCATAGCATTTATAGCACGTTATAAAAATATAAACACAAGCACAAAAATGTTCACATTAATGAACATCAAGCAAAAAAAAAAAATAAATATTGCACAACCCCAAAATCCCACCACCCTCAACAACAAACACAACAAAGTCTGTCACTCAATGGAAAAGTGATTGCAATTAATTTGGGATTGTTAGAAAAAAGAATTTATAGGTCCTGTATATTTAAGGTTGTCCTTTATGATATTCTTACCTTACTGATTTTTTTATAATTTCCTCACAGTTATGACTGAACTTTTCTGGAATTGTGGAACCTTTTCCTGTGTTGTTTTGGCTTTTTACTTGCCTATTTATTTGTTTATGCTTTAACTCATGCAGCCATTGAATCTTATATGTAACTATGCTCGTCTCTACAAAGATAATATAAATGTGGGCTTCTAGAAGAGCCTAACTGGGATGTTTTCTGATAGTTGTTTTCTATATTTTGGAACTCTGCTTATGGAGTTCTTAGCCACTTCTTCAGCCAAACAAAGTATAAGGCAGGGTAGTTTTTAACAACTGTCAAAATACAGTTCTTCTTCTCCTTTATTGCAAATTTATTGGAATATGCTTTATTTTATGGAAGGTTTTATTGACTTTTTGTTTATTGGAAAGCCTAATGACATCAAGAAACAAAATTCATTATTTAAACAAAACTATTAAAAGCATTTTGGAATGGTCTATTATGATAATAGAATAGAAAAATTAAAGAACTTCAAGAGTTAAAGAAAACAGAGATAAGAAAGAAGACAAAATAAGTTTAAATTCCATTGAAATTGTCAGGGTCATATATTTCAGAATGTTTGCAAGAAGTGTAGAGTAGCATTTTGTAAATTACATTAAAAATTATGGCTTACTCTATAAGAAGAAAAAAGTCTCTACAAAAGTCTGCTTCTGTACAGAAGAAAAACTCCTTAAAAATATGTATTAATGAGTATTTGGGGACTATGACTTTTCAGCAGTTGGGTTACCCAGCTAATAACAACTCAAAGCTATCCCAGCATTTCCATGAGATTCCATTTTTTGAGTCTGGTTCTGCTGTTCTGATGCTGTCTAACATTAAAAACTGGCTTAGCAATCACTTTCATTAAAGTGATAAGCTAAAATCAAGAAAAATTGGTATCACATCTGTTAAGGGGTTTTAGATTTTTTTTTTTCTCTTCCTTTCACCTCACCTGTTCAAGACATGAACAGTTATAAAAGCACAAGAACTAAGCAGCAGCTGTGTTTCAGATCTCTTAACACTGATAACAGGTCAGTAACAGGGTCCTAGGCCTAAAGGTGGAGTGTATGGAGAATGTGGAAAACAAAGGGTCCATGTGAACTTCAGAAAACTTCCCGCACAAGCAGAGCACTGAAACCTTCTGCATGAGAGATTCCCTTCTCTAATGCAGTGTGCATGGAGTCCTGGTGCCACATCCCACAGGAAGTTATCCATCTAAGGCTGCAACTGAGAAGCAGCATTCCTGGGCACAGCACATTCTCAGCCTTATTTGTCCTCTGAACCCAGAGGAAATTAACTGTAAGCCAAGGATTGTGAAAAAGGATAACAAATGCAGCCATAAATACAGTAGTCAGAGTTGCTAGTCATGAGAGGTCTGGGTTTTTCACCTGAGGCATGTGGAGCTACAGTATTCCTATGGATACAGAAAGCACTTCAATTTGTGTTTCTTTTTTCTACCAGACACTGGCTAGAAGCTCTTTCACCCTTGGGAATGCATTTTGCCATAGGAAGACTGTTGATCAGAACATTGCTGTTGATTCTGATACTTTTTATATTGCAGAACCCTTTGGTGCCTTTAATTTTACAACGGGGTAATCCAGTCTAAGGCTTGTGCCCCCAAATGAAATGTAGAATAATGCCATTCACGTCAGCTTGATATCTTTCCAAATGTGTGTGTGTGTCTGCCTGCAGCAGCTGGCTCAAACACTAAACTCAAGGCCAGATCATTTTTCTCAACACCTCAATTTTTTTTCTCTAATGCAGAAAAAGTTAAATAACAATCAGTGTATTTAACCTTAGCTGTGGCTTTTGCAAAACTTTGATTAAATATCAGGTTTAGGTTAATTCTATAAAAGAAGGTTCAGACACACTGGATCAAGGGAAAAGGGCTGTTTGATGAAATAACTGGCTGGAATGTAACTATTTTTCATTATCTTAGAAATAGTGACATGAAAGCACAGAGTTAACTATGTTTGCTACTTTGCAATCAATTCATATAAACCCTTCCTGTCCTCTGAGTCTGGGATAAAAGTGTGTGCATGAGATATGAAAGTGAAATTCGAGTTAGCTTTCCTCAATTTAGTGAGTCTGCAACACACTAATTTTACTTCTAAAGGACTGAAGTTTAATTTCCCTTTGCATCTCTAAGATGTAAAGGGCATTAGCTTTTAATTGAGAAAAGTCTGTAATGAATTAATTCTTCCAGTATTAAGTCGGTCCATGCAACAATTTACAAGTGTCTTTTCAGTTGAGTATATTTTTTGAGTGGCTTGATTTTGTATATCTTTTTTGGTGATACAAAAACTACATTTGCCCTTTCTGATCCTTTTCTTTTTTTTTTTTTTTTTAGGATATTCTCTGTGGCCCAATTGAATTCTCAGCATCCTCTCTCTTTAGGAGAATATATCAGCTCTCAAGTGTCCAGTAGTCCTTTTCATCTGATGTGAACTCTTTAAAACCCACAAGCATGTCCAGGATATCAGATTATCTTTAAAATGTTGCCATTCATCTGCTCGGTTTAATGCATTCTCAGTCAGGACTTGCTGTGTTTGCTAAAGGCTATGCCACACTGCAGCTTAGAAAATGAGAAAAGAAAGGCAGCCAGGCTCGGGCTAATTGTGCCGTTAACTTTCCTTCAGCCTGCAATATATCAGCAGAGCATCAGACTTAATCATGTGGTCTGATTTTTGGGTTTTGGGTTTTTGTTTTTTATTTTTTTGCAAATAACGATCAGGGATATTTATTCAGAAAGGAGCACCACTTATTCCTCTGGAAATTTGCTGTTCTCCTAAACATGATATGCACTGACTGCCCATTAATTGTGTCATGTATTTTTTTCTCTTTACTTTTAAAAAAATAAACTATGCTTTGAATGCCCAAGGAAAGGGGAGAGGGGAAGGCTTTACCTGTAAAAGGCAAGATAATGCACTTGGCTAATCCAGGAGAATATCTAACATAACTGGTGTTATGTTGCTTTTCCTGCCTGTGGATATTTTAGAACCCTGTATATTGATTAACTGGTGATGCAAACTATCTCTTTTCTGTGTCCTATTGACTGGATCTGTGTTGTACTAGCTAATACCTAATTGGATCTCAGGGCAGTAAAGCTTGCATTTAATTTATAGACAGTTTGCTTTTATTCCAACCACGTCGGGAAAATCAGGTTTTAAGTACCATGGGAGCACAAGATTCAAAACTAATCACCTGTAAACCTTGAGAAAAAAATTGGCTTGAGGCAGGATCTCTGCAAAATATTTAACTACTAGAAGGAGTGAGGAAGTGAGAGAAACACCAGTTCACTGGGGGATTTTTATGTGTATGATTTATGAAAGATACCAGGTAAATTCAGTAAAAATGACAACAGTGAGCTGCAAATGAATTTCAGCCGGAATATGCATTTTAATATATTATCTGTTTAACCAAAGCATATGTTATCTGCAAAATAGATATTAGCTGTCAGAGCTTCAAATTTGTATTTTAGTTTAGAACTCTACTATTCAATTTATTTCAGAAAGTAGAAAGCCAGCTGACTTATTTTGGGCAAAATGTAAGGACTTTTCATTTTATTTTGTGAGAATAAATGTGTGAGTAACTATCAATTATCACTCGTATAAAACAGATCAGCAAGCAGTATTTTTTTCTTCCTTTTCAAATGTACATACAAAAGAAATGTATTTATTTCTTTTTCAAATTTATTTCTTTTCAAACTTACAAATCACTTGTCTCTGTGAAGAAATACTTGAAAGGTAGTACATAATTTGGTACATGGCCAGATGTGTCATGTGTCACTATATTGCAAGTGTTCAGTGACATCACTTGAGGCATGCTCCCTAGCCTAATGATTAAAAAAAAAAACAAAACAAAACAAAACAAAAACAAAAACAAAAACACACCACCAACCTGTGGCCACCAGCGTCCACATGAGAGTTGTTTCCCAGGCAGTTCCCATGTTGCTCTACGCATGCCAGGGGAGAGGGACGCAGGGATTCCCAGGTGGGCAAGAAAAGCTGCTGAGCAGCTTCACGAGACCATTAAAGACCAGTCAACCTTCACTGCTCCTGATTCATGGTTTGAAAGCTGCAGGTGGCTGCTGGGGTAGTGTCTTGCTGCTGCTGCTGGCCAACCTGGCCAAAAGCACTTCAGGAATATCCTGCATTCCTGTTTTTCTGACTGGGCTGCAGGAAGCCACATCATGGACTCCCAGAGGGCTCTCATGAGGTACTAAGTGTCAACAGGGAACATGAACAAAAAATTACAGAGCTGCCAAAATAACGCACACAAACTCCCCCACGCTTGTTCCATAACTCGCCTTTTCTGCATCTTTGGTGCAAGAGGAAAAAGCAAGGAACTTATCTGACTAAATGTCAGTCTTGACACTGTGTAAGAAACAAGCAAGCTTACACAGGTAATTGTATTTAGAGTCTTGGTGCTAAAAAGAATATGGAGGTGAAAAGAGGTGTTTGAGTGTTTTTTTTGAGATAGTAGAGTTGTATTTTTACCATCATTCTAGTAACTACAACTCATTCCTCTGTTCCTTAATACAATCAGAAAAAATCTTACAATTTTTGAGGCTTTCCTGTTGGTCGCTCTTGTGTTTTGTATCTGTCATCCCCATCGTGCAACCACTGCTCTCAGTATGAGAAGTACACACGTACCTGTGGCTCATTTTCTCCTTGCAAATCTACTCTCTCGAGCATGGGTAGAGAAAAATGACACACTGCTGGCAGAAAAACACTTATCCTGGCCCCATTCTCCCTGAAGGTTTAGTGACATGCTGACACTACAGACCTTTCTCCCCTCTTGGATATTGACTTCTTTTGGTTATGGTTCCAGTGCGGCACAGTCTGTGAGTGTGCCTGGACTCTGCTGCACAACCTACCTGCAAATAATTTTGCTGTACAACCTACCTGCTAATAATGTCTGACCAGATACATCTGTTGACACCTCTTGACTTTCCCCTTCCCTCCTTTTTGGTGATAAAACAAGCTCAATGAGATTTTATATCTTCCCACTACTAATTAGTAAGAAAAAGTTTTTCTTCATTTCAGTAGCTTAAACTTGATATTTTTCATTCTTCCATTTTTGTACTGACCGTGTGTGTTATAAGGAAATTGGTGAGGGACTGGGAAGGGTCAAAGGCCAAATGTTTAAAGGATGATGATGTGAGAAAGTTGCAGGAAAGTGCCTGACTTCAAAAATGGAGTAGAGCTGTTGGAGTGATAGTGAATGTCTAGAATGTTGGCATAGAATTTTTTGTGGCAGCTCATGAAACAGGTCTGTCCCATTTTTATTCTTCCTCACAGTCAGAAACAAGGAATGGTTCAAGCAGAAGGCCTTCAAGGAGCTGTACAGCCAAACTGCTTCATTTATTTCCTTGATGTCTCTTCAGAACTGGGAGCCATGCAATTATGAGTGCAAAATAGTTTCCCACTAAACAACTGTTGCAAAAACCTTATCATTCTTTTTTTGAGCTGTTTGCCTCAGCCCCACCCAATCCCCAAGAATACACTTATCAAAGCTCTAATAACACTTGTAATCTATTCCCAAAGGCAAATAGGAAGTGAGACTGGGATGGGGAAATATGGACAGCGTTGTCTTGTGCCACAGTGAAGTGCAGGTATCTTCTGTCTGTGTGCTTTTCTTGTGATTGCTACTATCCTGGGGATCTTCTTTACGTCTCTGCTGAGCAACTGCTCGTTCTCAACTAGAAGCTCTCAGTGCTCTGGAAATATGAAATACCTGCTTTTCTATGTGCTCCCTCTGAGCTGTTTCTGTGAGATTTCTCGTGGTGGCCAACACCACAGCTGTGTATTTAGGGATTTGGCCTTTATTCACTTGCCTTAATCTGCTCCCTGTGTGTCTGCAGCACATGCTGAACTGGAAGGGGCTTTTGTCAGAGGCATAAGAAATGTAACGTAGGCAAAAAATGAGAGACAAAACTATATCTGTATTTGTTTCATAAAGTCCATTTCCCAAACCTCTGTAGGACTTTTTGTTTTCAAAGAAATTCTTCTCCCAAAGTGAGCTCTTTCTTACTTCAATTCACTCACTTTTAAAATTAAGAAAACTTTTATATGTAAGAAAAAAACCTATATATGAAGTTATAGCTATGTTTTTTAACAGTTAGCTTTTTATTTCACTAAACTCCACTTAAAGGAAAAAATGTTTTATTCATGCAGATCACTTATGTATTACGATGAGTCTCAAATAAATATTGAATATTTAATATAACCTCAATACAGTATGTAATTCATGCTGGAATCCTTTTCCTTTAAGCAATTAGGCAGTTATTAGAGAGCTTAAAAAAGAAAACAAAGTATCAAGTTGATAATTTATCTTTAATGGCTTACTCAAAGTAGTATTTTGCTAAGCTTAATATAAAAAAACCCACTGTTCTGTCTTTATTTCCTCCATACAGCCTCTAGTAAAAATGTGTTTGAAAAACCTTCATTGAGATGATCTTGAGAAAAGAATTTTTTTGTACTTTATATATATTAAAATATATCTTTTAGTACATGTAGGAATGGACAGCTGGGAAGAAATCTCACTTCATTTACACAAAAGAGCAGGTACACCATTTCTGTGTGGTTCGTGATTTGTCAGAATAAACTTGTGGCTTGTTCAAATTGAGAGGTTTTGTTGCTGAAGAGATTGCTGAAGGATTGCAATGGCATGCACTGTTATCTTCTAATGGACTTGGAGTCAGGGCTGATATGCAGACTATCTGATCAGCCAGGCTAGCAGGGAATGAAAGGTATTGATTTGAGGAAATGCTTAAGGGAGTAACATTGGCCATACAATGACATATCTTTAATGAGAGGGCTTATGACTTGCCCATAAAAGCCTTAACCATATCCCTGTGTTACTTGGGCATTATTGTTCCAAATAAGTTAAGGGATTTTCTGACTAGCTTTAAGTGCCTTAAAGAAAATTGTGTTCAGGTACAATTATAGTCAATATGCTTAACAAGTGTTTCTCATTGATAAAGGTCTCCCTTCGTTAGCAGCTTAATGCAGTATTAAAGACAAGATTCCACAGAAGTCTGGTTGTCCCAAATCTGGGATTTTTCACCCAGGGTTCTTTCTGATCTACATCTGTCTTGCCATAGTTAACAAGGACAAAAATCTGAAATTTCAAAGGAAGAAAATGCACCTGTAAATCCACTCTACAAAAGACGCATTAGGAGTTTAGTGATCCTGAGAGAGAGAGGCTTGCTAACTTCACAGTCCTTAAACATTGTAATTACACCTGCAATAGTGAGTAGATTTAGAAAGTTCTGAGACATTGCATCGTAAGAGGTATAATTCCTGCTCCAGAGACATGTCAGCTTGGGAGCACTGCCTCATGTTGCATAAAGCCTAATCACTGCTGGAGTTGGAGTGAGCATTAGTACTCTTGGAATGAGCACAGATAAAAGTACACGCCTCTTTACCTTACACATGTGCTGCCCATGGGAAACACATTCAGTCTTTATCTATCATTTAAATCCCATGCAGCCAAAAGCTCCTTAAAGATGGTTAAATTTCCTCTTGGGGAATCAGCGCTGTGAAATTCTCATGTAGCACTGAAGTTGCTGTCTGAGATGTGGTTCTGCCTTCAGTGTGTTTCAGGTTTTATAAGAGCAAGAATAGCAGAGTGTGGGAGCAGGGAAATGTGTCTGTTTGGGTGCTTCATTGAATTCCTCTGGGAAGCCTCAGTCATTTTCAGGCTCTTGCTTTCAAGCCACAAATTTCCCAAAATTATTGAGATGGGTTCTTCTGACTAACGCTGAGTAGAGCAAAAGTTCTGTTATTGTAGTTTATACAAATGAAGAACAACTCACTAAATTCAAAACACTGAAAAAAACCCCAAACTCTGTTTTATTTCAGTAGGTGTATTGTTTAAGACAAATGCCTCTTTAGCCACTTTTGAAAGCTCCCCATGCAATCAACCTGTTAACTGCAGGGCCACAATACATTTTTCACTTAGTAAATATTTTCCCAAGCCAAGGGAACTATAAATTATGAATAAGCCTTTAATGAAAATACATGAATAGGTAATACCAGCTACCATCTCCTATTATTAGCAGCACAAGATATTGCCTAATGTTATATTTAAATTATGCAGATCAGAATAATTTGGTATAATTTGGTATCAAGTGATAAATTATATTGTTCTGTGCCATCTTAATTATATCTTTTGACATGAAAGAAGCTATCTGAGTGCTTTGCTAATTAATCTTGTCACTCTTGACCCAGAAAAATACTCTGTGTGGGTTGTTTCAAATTGCTGCAGTTAAAAATGCTAAATATATAATTTAATTAATATTGATATTAGAAGGCTTTCAAATCCATCCTGCTGTCAAGGAAAGTTTGAAAGCTGGTTGTCTCTACACGATCATGCAAGTGAGGGATGTGCAGAATTTATTTATTTCATATAGAAAGGTTTTTACTTTATTGCACTTATTGCTTTCTGTTGCAGTGACTCATCATTCTTTTTGTCCTATCAGTATCCAAGATGATCAGGCAGTTTCACCTGTTGTGAGTTTTTGTTTATACCAATGTCTCATACCTGTAAAACAAATCTAACTTCCTATACCACTATCTTTAAAAAAATATATTGTGCAGTAGGATCTCCTTAAAGATGTGGTACTTTTGCAAGTGCAAAAGTTATGCATTTGAGACATAGAACAAAAGCTTTATTTTTTCTCAAGCTTAGTATATAAAATAAATGGGAAAGCCTCTTTAACTTCAAGCCCTCATTGTGCTGTTAATAGATCTAACCATTTCTAACACCTTAGTTGTATGAAATAAACACATTGCTACTTAATAGGTTATTCAGGGTTCCCTTATCAAGGAGTTATCCTCCCAGACCCCCTGGATATAAAGCAGACCCTTGTTTCTTTTCTGACCTTAAAGCAGAGACTATGTTTATTTTTTTAACTGGGGTCACCATCTCCTCCAGTGACAAAAGGAGTCATTTATTCATTCTTGTAATATATAAATGGACTTTTAAATGTAAATGCATTCTTAGAAATAACTTCCTTGCCAGACGAGGGGAGTTTAAGATTCCTCAAACAGGTTTTAGGGAAGATGATGATTCAGGACATTTAGGTGTGTTTCTCTTTGGCCCACAGCAACCCCTCTCTATGTTACACTTCAAAGCAGACAGCCCCCAAAAATACAGTATATGTAGTACAAAATCTTTCTGGTGAATATCTTTGTTCTTCTCTACTGTCAAAGTTCAAAACTCATATTTTTACTTTTTTTTTTTTTTTTTTTTCGCTTTGCCTATGCTACCAAGGTATATCTACCTTGAAATTAGCTTGCTTTTGAAATAAGTTGAGAAGAAATTTTAATATCCCTGTAAAAAATATTCAAAACTTTTTATGGTAATCCAAGAACTTGAAGTAGGAAATCAAAAGAATTGGTGGATTGCATGGAATTATATTGCCCCCTGTATAGCTGGTTATAAAACCTAGTAAACAGCTTAGAGCATTATGGATCTGTTTTAGTACTTTTGCTCTTTCTCCTCTTACCAGGGGTACTGACACCTCCACACATTTGAGTAAGAAACACTTTCAGATGCAAAGACAAGGAAACTGTCCCACATGTCCATGAGACAGCTGTTGTGGTAGCATCTGCTTGGCCATTAATACACTGGCTCACCTAAAATTAATGCTATAGAGGTTTTCTCATGTTCTTATTTATGCATCAGTATTTTGGGTTTTTTTTCTGAGAAACTTCCCCTGGGGTATGAGAGAAGGCAGGAATCCTGCCAAACACAGGGGTTTGGAAGATCTTATGACTGAGAGGTTCCTTGATGACTTGGAAGGAATTCGAAGCAGTACAAATGCAGGCTGGACTCTTTTGAGGAATTTTCCTACTTTGCCGTTCTCTTCAGTTGGAATTAACATCAGATAAATGCCCAGAATGGAAAGATCAGCGTATCACAAGGTTGAACTCTTGAAAGAAGATCTAGAGTTTTCAGTGTGAAGGTTTTTACTGGCACTAAGATTAAAGGAGCTGCATTCCCCTTGCCTCAGTCCCTCAGGAAATCTGCCAGGTGCTCTTCCAGCCGTGAGATGTCTCTGCCTTGGCCATGAGAGCACACAGGCACAGGATTTAACAATCATCCAAGCATGAGACAGACTAAAAGGAAGGAGAATTCGGGTTTTATCAGTCATTAATGTTCCTGCTTGAGTTTGGTCTTGCTTTCCTATAGACAACAGTGTTAATAGTGCATGCCTTGATTAGAAAAAGCTGTGAAAAACTGATACAGAAAATCTGGATTCTAGCATGGGTTCTGATGCTTTCCATCAATTTCTTTGCCAAAGGCAGCCAAAAGAAACAGTTTACTAAAGTCAGGAAATGGCTGGTGAGTGAACTTGTGCTCTAATTTCATTAATTTCTCTATATTTAAGTTAAAACTGCATAATATTTTATAAACTCCTGTGAAAAATATTCCAGTATTTTATTCAAAAACCTTTAAGCCAAACCAGTTCTCACTGCAGATAAAAGCCTATGTAGCCCAGCTATGTAAATTTTATTTATCAGAATGAACTCAATAATAATATAGCTTACACTTCCACATTTAATTAAATTTCATTACATGATAAATTTTTCTTAAAAAGAAATCTTTAAAAACATCACAATCAAGGTGCAATATTAAATTTCTCTTTATAAATAAATGATTCCCTGTATCTAAGTGGTCACAAAAACATTGTGTTAGCTATAGTCAGTGTTTATTCCAAGTCAATAATGACTACTCTTAGCAGACAGCAGTTTCACAGAATCACAGAA
>VWZU01003084.1:36933-73369 GCA_013397095.1 Sterrhoptilus dennistouni | reverse complement strand
GGCTGCCCGGGCTGACCAAGCGCCCCAAGCTCTCCTCCACGCCCCCCCTCAGCGCCCTGGGGCGCCTGGCAGAGGCGGCCGTGGCGGAGAAAAGAGCCATCTCGCCCTCCATCAAGGAGCCGTCTGTCATCCCCATCGAAGGTGAGGCCTCGCTGGGAAACCTCAGAGAAAGAAAACTCCTCCTTTCTCTGGAGTCTCATCCCAGGAGTCTTTCTGGATGCTCACACAGTAGTTATGTGCTATCCTCGAGGGTTTCCTTCCCTGGGTGCAGGGATGAAGTCAAGGTTTTCTCTTCTGTTGGGACTGGGTTGTGTTCATTCTGTCTGACAGCTGTTCAGTAGAATGTGAAATACGTCCTTGAGGAAATCTCAAAGTTTGGGTTGTGGTGTTTTAGTCACATACTTCTTTAGCAAACTCTGGGTCCGGATGTTGCCTTTTGAATTGTCATTCCGTTTTGATGTTGGATACATCTGCAGAGGAGTGTGCTAGCATGGAAAAACAATGAAGGGGCATTGTCAGTTGTGAAACAGAACTTTTAATGGCAATTGAGTATGGAAAAGCTGTTGCAGGGGCTAAAAGTGAGCTGGTGTGTGCTTTGCTGTCCCTTGTGACTGGTCCTGAAGCACCTCAGGGTGGTTATTTGGCTCAGGGGTAGATGCTGATGCCTGTGTGTTGGTGGTTGCAGTGGTCCCCACGGTGCTGCTGGATGAGATTGAGGCAGCAGAGGCAGAAGGCAACGATGACCGTATCGAGGGGGTGCTGTGTGGGGCTGTGAAGCAGCTGAAGATGAACAGAGCCAAACCTGACACCACTCTGTACCTGAGCCTTATGTACCTGGCAAAAATCAAACCCAACATATTTGCCACCGAAGGGGTTATCGAGGTGAGGACTCGCAAAGTTACTGATGGATCCTTCCTGCCAAACTCTGTGAGCAGAGCTGCACTTTCTCTCAGGCCTGTGTGTGATCTGCATGGCTTTGTAAATACCAGAGCTCTGTGGCAACCTGCTGCAATTTGTCCTTCTCTTTCTGCAGCTTCTCTGCATGCTTTCTCAATAGATGACTTGTTTATGATTTTATTTTTTGTGGATGTTATTCCAGGCACTGTGCAGCCTACTCCGAAGAGATGCCTCCATCAATTTCAAAGCCAAAGGGAATAGTCTTGTGTCTGTCTTGGCATGCAACCTTCTCATGGCAGCTTATGAAGAGGATGAGAACTGGCCAGAGATCTTTGTCAAGGTTGGTGAGCTGAGGAGGCTTCTGCTGGGCTGAGGCAGTGGTGGGCAGACTGGGTTGGGAAATGTGGATGTGCTGGAGTAGGAGAGCAGTATAAGATTTATTACAGCTGTAGGGAAGGGTGTGGCTGGTGTCCTCTTGTCCACAGTGGGAATGCAGCTGGAGGAGGCAGAAATTGGAGTCTGGGCCCATCCTTTTAAAGAAGAGTCTCCATGGATTTCTGGAATGTAGCCTCCATTGCCTTTTGTTGCCTTATCTCTGCTCTTTTCTGAGATGTCTTTTAGAGTTTGTATTGATGTAAGTGTTACAGAGACTCCTTGCTTTCTATTTGGTATGTAGGGATTAAAACAGCCCATTAACTAAAAAAGACTGAGCTGACCAGCTTCTGTATTTTGATGGTAGAAATTGTTGTAAAGTCTTTTTTGAGAAGGTGCCCAGTAGAGCTTGGGATGTGATGATGTGTAATTTTGCTCTTGTATGATCTGTTTTTCATGCATGCACTGGTTATACTAGTTTCCTACTCTGTATATTTTTTATGGACATAAATCCATAAAAACTCACAAATCCTCCTGTAATTAACCCCATGAAAATGGGTTGTGCTCCCTGCTGCAGGTGTACATTGAGGACTCCCTTGGGGAGCGCATCTGGGTGGACAGCCCTCACTGCAAGACCTTTGTGGATAACATCCAGACAGCTTTTAACACAAAGATGCCTCCTAAGACCATGCTCTTGCATGGAGAGGTTGGACGTAGTGGAGGGGACCTCAGTGCTGGTAAGAAGATGTTTGGGAACCAGGAACAAAGGTTTAGGGAGAGGATGGAGCCTGCACTGCTTATTGACTTGTGAGAATAGTTTGGTGTTGGATGGAGTCACATAGGCCAGGCTTTGAGTTCCAGGCATTGCTTTTTTCTTTTTGGGGCTCTTTTGTGTCCAGGGGATGTTTGAGGGTGGTGAAAAATGGGCCTGTATGGTATGCAGTGTGAGAGGCTGTGGTCTTGCTGAAAGGGATCCCTGCAAGAAGCAGAACAAGCCAGAGCACAAAGGATTGATTTCTAGAGAGTGGAGTTGTCTTATGAAGTGTGCTGTGTCCAGTGATTGATCTCTACGGAGAGGAGTTGCCTCACAGAGTGTGCTGGTCTCTCTTAGGGAGTAGCCCACACCCTTCCATGACAGAAGAGGAGGACAGCCAGAGTGAGCTGCTGATTGCAGAGGAGAAAATGAGCCCAGAGCAGGCAGGCCAGCTCATGCCCAGGTACAGTGTCTCCTCCTAACACAGCTGTGTGGCAGATGTGTCTGTAGATGTGTCTGTGCTCACCCACCCTGCAGAGCTGTGTCAGGAAGCTCCTTCTCTGTGCTCCCGTGGCACCTGCTGGGGGGTGTTGAACCTCAGATAAAACTGGTTCCAGGAGGAAAGAGCAGATTTTCTTGGTTTGCAAGTCATACCACAAACAAAAAGGAGTGCTGATCTCTGGACTGGCTTTTGTGGAGATGAGTAAAGTTCAATTTGTGTGGCCCAGGTATGAAGACCTTGCAGAGAGTGTGGAGGAATATGTCCTGGACATGCTCCGGGACCAGCTGAACCGGCGGCAGCCCATGGACAACGTCTCCAGGAACCTCCTCCGGCTGCTGACGGCCACCTGCGGCTACAAGGAGGTGCGTCAGATGGCCGTGCAGAGGCTGGAGATGTGGCTGCAGAATCCAAAGGTAAGGAGAGGAGCTATTGAAGCACAGCCCTGGTCTGGAATCCAGCCAGGAGGGCTGCATTCTGTACACCAGTTACATTTCTGGTCTGTAATGGTGAGTGGCTGGAGCCTTTCTGCCCTTTCTCTGCAGTTGACCAAGCCAGCTCAGGACTTGCTGATGTCGGTCTGTATGAACTGTAACACCCACAGCTCAGAGGACATGGAAGTTATCTCCAACCTGATCAAAATTCGACTCAAGCCAAAAGTCCTTCTCAACCACTACATGCTGTGTGTCAGGTGAGTGGCTGGGTCTGTGACAGGAAGAGAAAGCACTGTGGGAGCCGTGCCCAGGGACTTGGCAGTCTCAGTGTCTCTGCACAGTGGTTTTAAATACCAACTTGGGGCATGGAGTGTCTTGTGTTCATTTAAATGGATTGCATTGTCCCAGAAATCTTTCAGTAGTCCTTTGATATTGTCCTTTGATATGTACTGTTCCATCCTTTTTACTTTTGTATGCTAAATACTTCAAGGAGAAATGAAAAGAATGTGTCCACCTGCAGTGGAATGTCAGTTGAGGTATTCCTGGTCTTCCTTTGCAGAGAGTTGCTGAATGCACACAGGGATAACCTGGGCACCACCATTAAGTTTGTGATTTTCAATGAACTATCAAATGCAAGAAATCCCAACAACATGCAGATCCTGTATACTGTGCTTCAGCACAGCTCAGAGCAAGCTCCAAAGGTAGGTGCAGTGTCTTGGATGTCTGATAGTAACCCCAGAACCCCACCTGACAGATTTAGTTGTTTTGTGGCTCAGATGAATCTTTTCACAGACAACTGTCTGATCTGTAGCATACTATTTTGAAATTATATAATTATTCTTGGTAGGAATAAACATAAATGGGCATTTCCTAGCTCCCACATTCAGGGTGACAACGCATTTTCATGAGAGAAGCATTATTACAGCTCCCCAGGGGTCTGAAGGACAGGATACCTCCAGCATGGTTTCTTTGTGTCTCTTCATTTTGCGGGTGCAGACCTAGTACAGTGCACTGAAAGTTTTCTCTCTCTGTGGCCCCAGTACCTGGCAATGGTGTTCCAGGACCTGCTGACCACCAAGGATGACTACCTGCGAGCTTCACGGGCTCTGCTGAGAGAGATCATCAAACAGACAAAACATGAGATCAACTTCCAGGCCTTCTGTCTGGGTCTCATGCAGGAACGGAAGGAGGCCCTGTATGCAGAGATGGAGTTCAAGGTACCATTTGTGACCCTCGTGCTGCTGGATGTGCCAGTGATGCACTGAGCTCTTCTGTGTCTGTTTTCCTGGCCATTCTTTCTTTTGCTCTTTGGTGTTTGAGTGAGTCACTATTTGTGTGTCTCATTGCAGCACTCCCATATCTCATTTCCAAACATCCATGTTCATCATTTTTGATGACAAAACACTTCCAGAAGGCAGCTCTGGGTGTTGCCATTCAAATTTTTTTTTCCCTTTTCTATTTTCAGGAGCGGTTTGTCATCCACATAACTGACCTGCTAGCTGTCTCCATGATGCTTGGTATCACAGCCCAGGTGAAGGAGGCTGGAATTGCTTGGGACAAAGGAGAGAAAAAGAGTAAGCAGAAGAACCTAGGTTCTCTCTGAGGATGGGCATCTTGGTAGATATCTGCCCCTGATGTTGGGAGAACATCAGCTAGGGTTGGGAGCCTGCTGTCATCCTGGGACTGACAGAGATAGGAAATGTGGCATTTGCATGGCTGGGTGCTTCTCATATCTGTGGAAGCAGTGGCTGAGAAGTTGGGGAAAGGGAGCTGTGGGTGGAGAGGCCTCGGGCCTGAAGGGGCAGCTGTAAGGATTTAGGGGCTGGGAAGACAGGCCTTTGGTGTAGCACTGACATGACTGCCCACATGTCTTCTCACAAAACTAATCCATCTGTGCTTTCTGTTGGGGGTTTTGCTGCAGCATGTGTCAGAAAGCACAGAACATAAGCTGTCAGGGCTGGGGGGTTCAAGTCTGTCTCATATACTCCTCTGGTTCCCCTTCTCTAGTGGAAGGTGTCCCTTCCTGTGGTGCAGGAGTTGGAACAAGATGATCTTTAGGGTTCCTTAAACCCAAACCATTCTGTGATTCTATGATTTACTGTTGATGCCTCAGAGTCCTGGTTACTGTCTTGAAACCACCACACGTCTGATGGGGCCCATGTGTGTAATTTGTGACCTGGCTGTTTTTCAGACCTGGAAGTGCTGCGCTCTTTCCAGAACCAAATTGCTGCTATCCAACGTGATGCTGTCTGGTGGCTGCATACAGTTGTTCCGTCTATCAGCAAGCTGGCTCCAAAGGACTATGTGCACTGGTGAGAGTCAGCCTGGTCATGTCTGTACTTAACCAGTCCCTTCCCCAACAATGTGATATGTTATGAAAAAACAGGTGTACACCAGGGTTTGGTTAGATTTCTCTCCCATTTTCGGACAGGGAGCAGAAACAGTTTTAGCAGAGTTCAGGCTGGGACTGTCTCTGTCTCTGAAATTCTTTCAGATGCATCCTCATACTAGAAACATACGATAATGGAAAATATTTCTGATTTATATTATTTGGGTCCACTCAGTAGGGGATTTTTAGCTACCTGACCAAACAAATTCCCTGTGGACTCCTTGTTTTTTCTGTTTGACATCCTTTTTAAGGCTCTGTGGCTGAGGCCTCCCCAGATAGTTCTGTCTTCTGGGGGACAGATGGTATCCTGGCGTCTTGACACGAGGCATTACTGAGGCAGTTCAAGCCAGAATTAATAAAAGCAAGATAAGTTACTGAAAGTGTAAAAACCCTCAGCCCATATTGTATAGTCCTCTCTGTTCTGAATCATGTTGTTACTATTGCTAGACTCACTTATCTGAAGGGGCTTCTTCATGTGTAGGATGGGAAGCTTTAGCAGGATTTGGGGGAGACTGGACTGTTGTATGTGTTCTTAAGCCTCACAGATGGTGTTTAATGTCCTCTTCATCTCTACAGCCTCCACAAGGTGCTCTTCACAGAACAGCCAGAAACCTACTACAAATGGGACAACTGGCCCCCCGAGAGTGACCGCAAGTGAGTGTGTGCCCCTCCCGTGGTGGGCACAGGTGGGGAGCTGCTCAAGCTGGAGGCAGAGGAATGGTTTTTTTCTGGTGATCCTTATATAGCTCTGTGTTGGAAAGGCTTGGAGCTGTGCTCAGATTTTCTTCATCTGTTACACTGCCATAAAACCGGGGGGTGTTGTACCACTCTCCATCTGTTCCTCTTCCTCCTTCATTCCTGTTCCCTGTGCCAAACTGTTCTGTATCTTGACGCTGTAGTTGTAAGGAGGACAGCCCCACAGTACCTGGGTAACTGGGGTAACTTAGGGAGCTCAGACTCAAGCAGGCTGAAGCAGAGGTACCAAGCAATGCAAGTGATACTCAGATAATAATTTGTTTCAAATAGTTTCATTTGTAGCTGGAGATCAGGGGAGGTGATGTAAACTAAGCTGTGATGTATCTTCTGCTCGGATGAGTTGTAGGGTCTCACGCTGCTGTCCAAAGAAATGTGACTGTTGTCTGGTGTCTCCTACAGCTTCTTCCTTCGCCTGTGCTCTGAGGTGCCCATCCTGGAGGACACCCTGATGCGCATCCTGGTGATCGGGCTGTCGCGGGACCTGCCCCTGGGCCCTGCCGACGCCATGGAGCTCGCCGACCACTTGGTGAAGAGGGCTGCAGCTGTGCAAGCAGATGGTGAGGCTGCACACAGCTCCCACCAGCAAGTGCTTGCTTCTGTCTCCATCCACGTCCTCCTATTGCCACCCAGGGCTGAGACAGCTCCTACCACCTACCAAACAGCCTTTGCATCACTTAAAGCATATTTTAGTCGTGATGGCTAAGCATTTGGCTCAAAGCCAGACATGTACTGCTGTTGCTTTCTCACTAGAGAAGCTTCTTATTTTCTCTTACTGTTTTTTTCTGTTACTAATTTTGTATCATGGAGTGTTTGGGAAATTATTGGTTGTGTGGAGAATGAAGGACTGTGAACAACCACCCAGAGTTTTGAGTCAGCGTTTTTAAATTCAATTTAGTCCTTTGTACGTACAGTAAAATGAAATTTATAGGCTATGCAAGAATGGAAGGATTGGAAGTTAAATTAATTAACCAATTGTGTGCACTTCCCAAGTCCATTATTGGGATACTTAGAGAACAGCAGTTACAAAAGCAATCTTTACTCTTATCCCTTTTATGAATTCGTTCAGCATTTGTCTAAATTCCTTCATTGCTGGGAAATACGTCCATTCAGCTGAGCTGTATGTGTTTGTGGCAGAATTGAGGATGTTGTCAAGAGTTTGATTCTAAATCTTACGTGCTCTTAGTGCTGACTGGTTAATGGCAAAGAGTGATCTTGAGCTGCTCAGTGCTTGTGGAAGGATCTCGACTTTGCTGCTCAGTATCTTCTCAAAATATGTCCAGCCTCTCATATAGATTTTTAAATCCTGCACCATTTCATATACTGAAAGACTCAGAATTAGAGTGAGTCTGAAAACTCGCAACGAAGTTGAAATGCATTTTTAGTTCCTCTGAGCTCCAGAAGTTCTGATCAGATTTGTTGCTTACCTGAAGGAGTGTATCCAAGTTCTGAAAAAGTTACAAGTATCATATTTGATGCATTTGGGGAAAAAAAGTACCCTTAAGAGGAAAAAAGTACCCTTAAGAATTTAGAGCAGATTGCTGCTGAAAAGCTCCATATCCGTATATATTGACTTATAGGATTTTTTAAGTGTTGTTGCTCTTTAAATGTTGATTTTTTGTTTCTGTAATATCATGAGAGCAAGCCCACAATAACATACTTGCTTGAAGTAAAATTTGTTTTATACTATGATGCTTGAAGGACTTTCAGGCAGGTAGACAGGTCAATAACTTGTTCAGTCTTTTCTTCTCCTCCAGATGTTGAGGTCCTGAGGGTAGAAAGAATCCAGCTGATCGATGCAGTCTTAAATCTGTGCACTTATCACCATCCAGAGAATATCCAGCTACCCCCAGGGTAAGATTTATCACATAGATAATCTTGCTGTGATCTAGCTCACCTTCACCTTGTGACTAACATTGCCAGCTCACAGATTTTAAGATCTTTTCTGAACTAAAATTTGTAATAACAAAATTACAAGGAAGACTTTTCAGGGTCATGGTGGGTATTTTTCTAGAGCAATCAAGACCTGAGTCATGGAGTGAACTTTGGTCTGCAAGCACTGACCTTTCTGCCCCAGAAATCTTCAACTGAATCCTGCTGTCCCTCCTGAAAGGATTTGTGTGTGTGTATGTTTGTCTGTTTGTTGGGAAGAGCACTGAACTGGCATGACTAAATCTAAATAATGCATGATCAAGGAGAGAAGCAAACTTGAGATGAGCTTAAGGAACCAAACTTGACCACTAATCTCTATTGATGGCTTTTGCAGGTACCAGCCTCCAAATTTAGCTATTTCTACTCTCTACTGGAAAGCCTGGCCTCTCCTGCTTGTAGTGGCTGCATTCAATCCTGAAAACATTGGTGAGTGTGGACATTTCTCAGGATACCAGATCTGCTGCAAAAAATTGGCCAAGGTGCTTTCTGCAGAAGTCTGGTTGCTTGTGTGCAAGGCCTGTTGGTGGGTTGGTGAGGTAACTGCAGTGAAATAACTGTGTATCCCCTGTGAGTGAAAAATGTGTGGGTTTGGGATTTGGACCACCATGTGGCTGGAATCACCTTGTTTGTGCTCCAAGTGTTACAAGCTGTTCTCAAGTGAGTTTGTGTCTCCCCACCTTGGAATGTGTTAGAGTATATATAAAGGCTCTGGTTTTTTCCTGTATTTCTTATTGTTCTTCTCTGCTGCAGGTCTGGCTGCATGGGAGGAGTATCCCTCTCTAAAGATGCTCATGGAAATGGTCATGACCAAGTTAGTATGGTTAAATCCCTACATATATCAAATAGACCACTAAAAAAAATCACATTTCGGAATTAAGTTTGTGCCATGCGACTCCTTCTTTCCAGTGGGACTTGTGTAAAATAAACTGGAGTTAGCACTGCAATTGGAGTGGGAAAAGTGCCTTCCCTCTACAAAAATATTATAAGCAAGGGAATAAAGCTGAGAAAAAGGGGGAGGGGAATGACTGCTGTGCTTGCTGAGGTCTCAGTCTCCTGGCTCCACTGAGAAACTACTTGTTTTTTTCTACATTGTCTATCAGAGCTGGGGTCCTGTGTTCTTTCTGACTGTGGTTTGTGAATTTTGAATAGAACAAGATAACCATTTCCTTTTTCTAAACTTATTTTCTCAGTAACTATTCCTATCCTCAATGTACCTTGACGGATGAGGAGACACGCACAGAGATGATTAATCGTGAACTTCAAATCTCCCAGAGAGAAAAACAGGAGATTCTTGCATTTGAGGGTCATCTAGCAGCTGCATCCACAAAACAAACAATTACAGAAAGCAGCAGCCTCTTGCTGTCCCAGCTGACAAGTTTGGACCCTCAGTAAGTAGCTTTCTGCATTCTGGTACCATCATGAAATCCTAGTTAACAACACTTCACAGGAAATCCTGCTCCACCACAGGGTGGTTGATGTGGGGAAGAAGAGCCCTGTGGTCTGGTAGCCCGTGGGATCACAGAATGGTTTGGTTGGAAGATCATCTGGTTCCAACCTGCCTGCCACCTTCATATAAACCTCTCACACACTACAGAACTGACTGATCCTCATCATATCAGAGTGAGTCTGTCAGCCTGTGGGTAACTTGCTGTTTCTATGACAGGGGCCCCCCTCGCCGACCTCCACCACATGTCCTGGAGCAGGTGAAGAGCCTGAACCAATCCCTTCGCTTGGGCCACCTTCTCTGTCGCAGTCGCCATCCTGACTTTCTTCTCAACATCATTCAGAGACAGGTGGGCTGTGGGGGGACTGGATCCCTTGCCTCTGATACTTGAGCAGAGTGAGGGGCAAAAGGAAGCTAAGTGGGATTCGGGGGAAGGTGGTTTGCTGCTCAGGAATTAAGTCATCAGTGTGCTGCATCTGTGTTCTGCTGATCTTGTTGCTCTCATCCTTCCCAGGCCTCATCACAGTCAATGCCATGGCTGGCAGATCTGGTTCAGTCCAGTGAGGGCTCCTTGGACGTCCTGCCTGTGCAGTGTCTTTGTGAGTTCCTGCTTCATGATGCTGCTGATGAATCGACCTCAGGTGAAGAAGAAGAGGAGGGTGAGAGTAAGGACCAGCGTGCCAAGAAACGCCAGGTGAGCAGTCTCTTGGGGATCCCTTCTGTTACCTACTTTCTGTGCATCCCAGATTTGATTCCACTGAACTGACCAACTTACCACTCCACAGAGACAACAGAAACAAAGGCAGTTGCTTGGACGTTTGCAAGACTTGCTGTTGGGACCCAAAGCAGATGAACAGACAACCTGTGAGGTGCTCGACTACTTCCTGCGGCGCCTGAGTTCCTCCCAGGTGGCTTCCCGGGTCCTGGCCATGAAGGTGAACAGAATGAGAATCATCTTGACTAGGGCCTGTCTGAAGCCCAGGGCAGAGCCCTAGGTTATCTTGAGTCCAGAGCCAGCACAGTGAAATTGTTTCATGTCATCCTCCTCCAGTGACTTGTCTCAATCTCCAGACCCTATCAAATACACTTCTGCTCCCTGCTGCTCAGAAGTTATTGTTCAGCAGTTAAGTTGTACTTAAGATAGAGCTGGATTTTACTGTTTCCTGTAAAGTTCAGGTGTAGAATCAGGAGATTGCGTGGAGTAATTGGCAGAGGCTGTTGTCTGTGAGGAGTGTGAGTGAGTGCCTGATGCTCTGGAGCATAGACAAGGCAAAGAGAATTGCAGGGAGCTCAGAAAGATCATGCTTAGACTGAAACTTCCAGCAGGGTATCTGTTAAGAAAACATATCATATGAGCTGAAACCTGTTATGTGCTGCATTTGGATTGTTCTGTGATGTTTAAATCATGTTTCTGTTAAACTCACTAGTATGAAACTAGCAGTCCAGCTGTGGCTTCATATGCACCAGCTGTAACTGTGTGACTTGTGCAGGGCCTGTCCTTGGTGCTGTCAGAAGGAGGAATGCGTGATGGGGAGGAGAAGGATCACCCCATGGAAGAGGACTCTGGTGATTCTGAGCTGCTGCAGGGATATCAGTGGCTGCTGAGAGACCTCCCGAGGCTGCCACTGTTTGACAGTGTGAGAGCCACCACAGCTCTGGCCTTGCAGCAGGTGGGTGGAAGCAGCTGAAGGGAGAAGTGTCAAGCTTGTTCTTTTTCTACTAGTGCTGAAGCAGATTTAAACAAACTGAATCTGGCTGTGATATTGGCATGGTTATATGCTTGCAGAAGAATTTTGCTTATGCTGGTGTTTGTTTTCATTAAGTCCTGATTTCTAATGGAAGGAATTCTCATTCTAGGCCATCCACATGGAGACAGATCCCCAGACCATCAGTGCTTACCTGGTGTACCTCTCCCAACACGCCCCAGTGGAGGAGCAGGGACAGCACAACGACCTTGCTCTGGTGAGAGGAGGGATTGTGTGGGGAACAATGGCATGGGACTTGCTGTACCACCAGGATGAGTTTTGGGGTGTGTGCTACTTCGATAACTGCATGTTTGTGTCTCTGTATATGGATTGAAAGGCAAACCTGTGTCTTTGGTTTATGTAATGAAATGGTAATCAGAGCAATAACCTCCAGTGCAGCAGCCCATCAGCTGGAATGGGGAATGCAAGAGTGGATAGTGTTTCATAAGTAAGCAGGTGCTAAACCTGCTGTCATATGTATTTGTGGAGAGAATGGGAAGTTAGGAACTTTAGTGGTAGGATATGTACTCTCCTGTAACCAAAACTAGATTTCTGGGTTTATTTGTTTGTGTGAGTTTTTTTCTTTTTAGAAAAGCTTTTGGTGATTTTTTTTTAATAATGATTTTTTTTTTCCTTTTTTCTCCCTGGGTGCTTTCTTTGTTGCTTTTAATACTCATGTACTGATAGTGCCTCTGTTTAGATGCATGGAGGAGGCTGAATGATAAGTGTCAGTACATCTTTTTCTTCAGAGAAATGCTACATACTTACTTTTTATTGGGGTGCATCAGAATGCATCTGTGCTCCACTGGGGCGCTGTAAGATCCGTGCAAAGCACTGGCCTTTCCCCTCCTGTGTCAGTTCTGCTCTTGACCCCACAAGCTGATCTCCAGAGTTGTGTGTATGGGCTGACGATGGGAACTGGAGAACATGATGCAGTGGAACAGGGGGACCTGGCTGTGCTTTGCAGTAAAGACCTCCTGGATGTTTTTTTCCCTGCAGGATGTCGCCCGGCTGATCGTGGAGCGCTCCACCATCATGTCCCACCTGTTCTCCAAGCTCTCCTACAGTGCTGAGTCAGATGCAGTGCTCGTGGCTCTGCTCTCCATCTTCTCCCGCTACATCAAGCGCATGCGGCAGAGCAAGGAGGGCGAGGAGGTGTACAGCTGGGTGAGTGCCTGCTGCCTTGCCCCAGCAGGTCACACAGACTGGGCAGGTTAACAGAACAGAAGCCCTTCATGGGTTACTCAATTTGAATAAACCAAGTCCAGCACAAGATTTCTCTGATCTGAAAATAATTAGATTGGGACGTGGTATCAGAGCCAAGCCTATGTGTTTGTAAAAAGCCTTTTTAACTTTTCCCCAAGTATCTTCTGTGGCCACTGTTGGAGATATTGAGAACTATGATCTGACTAAATTTGTCCATTCTCATGTTCTCCTTTCTCTCCCCCACCTTTGCTCATCCTGTCTTTTTCTGCCTTTTTCCAGTCAGAGTCCCAGGATCAGGTGTTCCTTCGTTGGACTAGTGGGGAAACAGCCACCATGCACATCCTTGTGGTCCATGCCATGGTTATTCTCCTGACGCTGGGGCCACCTCAAGGTTGGTGAAGTATGCTCAGATTTTTTTAGGGGGTGATGGTCAATACAGGGTGGTTTTCTGTATCTGCTATCTCCTAGCAGGTCAGGCTGGTGTTAATCCTTCTACTCACAAGCTTGACCCTTGCAGTACTTGTTTGTAGCTGTAAAATTTATCAGAATATTGCTACAGAGAGTAAAGGATTTGCAGGCTGGGGTTTTTTTGTTTTGCCTTCTGCAGACAGCAGGAAATATTAAAACAATGATGTGCTCTGTGTATTGATAGAGAAGGGCAGGGCGTTCTAGCTGCTTGTGAACATGGGAAATAACCTTTTATCCACTCTTAAGCAGGGGATGGTGATTTTTACACCTTACTGGATATATGGTTCCCGGAGAAAAAGCCCCTTCCCACAGCTTTTCTGGTTGACACCTCCGAGGAGGCTCTGCTGCTCCCCGACTGGCTGAAGCTGCGGATGATCCGCTCCGAGGTTCCGCGCCTCGTGGATGCAGGTGAGCCTGTGGAATGTTTCAAACCCTGCTGAAAGGAAAGGGAGAGGCTTCCCTGCTCAAGTGTGCCCAGATATCCTGCTTGGATGCCTTTGCATGGAGCCATCTATGACTGTTACTTTTATAGTAGGGGAGTGAGTCTGAATGGATATTCCCCTTTCTGTGTATTTTAGAGGGATGGGAGGCTCTGAATTGAGGTCCCAACTAAGCTATTCAGTCACCAGACAACAGGCACAGCACTGTGGAAAGCTGTGCTTAAAGGATGTAAGCTAAACCTCTGGTTTTTCTGGTCCTCATTCCACTTGTCAGTGCTCTCTTTCTTCTTGGTATTCAGAGCTTTCATCCCATTTTACTAATTAAATGACAGCTGTCTATAGCCAGCGATTGAATTATTCAATAATTCCTGCCTGCAGCCATCAAGAGATAGGGTGGAAGTTATTTTTTAATACGAATGATTGCATTACTGAGGTTCTAATAAAATTAAACAGAAGATCAGATTAGCCAGTGAGTGAATTAACTGGAAGATGCAATAAGGCAGCAATGATTTGCAGAGGAAAGAAAATATAGTAGGCAGCTGCCAGACTTCTGGCTTTAGGCTCTCTGCAGCCCTGTCATTAATGTGTCACTGTTGGTCCAGACAAAAGCATAAAGATCAAGTAATAAAGATAACCCTCCATGGGGAGTTCAGAGGTCTGAGGACTTAGTGTTTGTCTATTTCAGCCCTGCAGGACCTGGAGCCACAGCAGCTGCTTCTCTTTGTTCAGTCCTTTGGAATCCCAGTTTCCAGTATGAGCAAACTTCTGCAATACCTGGATCAGGCAGTATCTCATGACCCACAGACACTGGAGCAGAACATCATGGACAAGAGTAAGAACTACAGATGAGGCTGACTAGGCATTTAACTTTTGCTCGAACAGTTTCCATGCGTACCTCCCGTGACTTCCTTGGAAAAATCCAAGCTAGTTCAGCAAACTTTGTGCACAGGCTGATTTGGCAGCTTGTTGAAACTGTAGACACCTGGGTGGCCCTTGGCTGTATTTCCCAAAATAGAGGAGGATTTTTGGATTGGAATGTACAAAGTCAAAAAGCACTTTGAAAGATACTTTGTAAAAGAAACAAAGTTTTTAAGGCATCTTGTTTACAAAGTCTGTGGGGACAGCAGATTCTCTTGTCTGTGGGAGCTGTACAAATAGCCAATCCTGTCCTGCTTTACTGAAGAGGGTAAGATGCTGATGTGCTCTTATTTCCTCCTTTTTTCAGACTACATGGCTCATCTTGTGGAGGTTCAACATGAGAGAGGAGCAACAGGAGGCCAGACTTTCCACTCTCTGCTTACTGCTTCTCTACCAGCCCGCCGAGGTACTGCCCAGGATAGCCTAAATATCAGTTGTCTTCTGAACTTCCCTCCTTGGTTGCTGTTGAGAGGAACAGGCAGAAATGTCTTAAAAAGCAGTTGTGTTGCAATAAACCAGCAAGCTACAGTTAGACACCAGTTCTTGCTAGATTTTTTTGCTTCTGGCAATGAGAGAAACTCCAATATTTTTGGAGTTTATTACAGCAAGTTTTTCTGAGTCATACGGAAAAGTAGGTCTTGCTTGGAATTAAGAGAAAAGCTGCTGAATTCCTCAGCAGTTAGAGACTGTAAAGCTGAAGGTGATCTGGTGTTGGGGCTCCAGATGCTATCTACCATAACAGCATTTTCCTTTCTTTCCTTTCATTCCTCTTGCAGACAGTGCTGAGACTGCAAGGTCAAAATCTAGTCCTGAAAACTCTCAAAGTCAGAGTCGGATCCGGGCCTTGAGCCAGGTCCGTGTTCTGGGCCCAGAAGATGATCTGGCAGGCATCCTTCTGCAGGTACTATTATAACCTCCAGCTGGGTAGCTGCTTCCCTGCAGCAGCTTTACAAAATCCATTTCTCTCATACTTGCATCTTGTGACTCCTTATCCTGCAGTGTTTGCAGGCAATAAATATGAAAGCCCTGATGCAATGAGGCTGTGTCATTACAGCCTGGTGGAGTTGATACTGGCACGAATTTTTTCTAGTAGTTGGAACGTGATGTGGCTTTTGATCATGCCTAGTACTGCCAGTACCTACTAGCATGTTGCTGTCTCTGCACCTTGTTTGTTCTGTGCATAGTGCCTTTCCTCTCAGCAGTGGATGTAGGATTTGTGAAATGCTCACAGGGCCCTGGCAGCAAAGCTGTGTGCAAACAGCATTTGTACTCTGGCTTGTCTGCCTACAGAGCTTCCTTCCCTCCATTGACTGCAGAAGGAGCCTACAGGGAATTAATTGGCCAAGTCGGTTGTTGGTATTTGGGTAGTAGATTCCCCTGCAGTGTCAGTGCTGATAGTCATGTTGGGGTTGTAGAGATGCTGCTTATGTTCATGTGCCAGGCACTAGAATATAGAAAAAGCTGTATCAGAAGGTTTTTGTTAGCAAATCAGCAAAACTGTCCAAGGTAAATTGCTCCTCTGCCTCGGGGTGTTCATGGTACATGGCACAGCAATCCTTTCACTGTCTGTCATAAATGTATTCCCTGTTATGTCCCTGCAGCTGTTCCCACTGACCCCGGACCCACGGTGGCAGAACTCCAGCCTGCGGCCGCTGGCCCTGGCGCTGCAGCAGGCGCTGGGGCAGGAGCTGGCTCACATCCGCCAAGGGGCTGCACCAGCCAGCGGGGTCACGGCCACTGGGGTCACAACGAGTGGGGTCACAGCCAGCGGAGTCACGGCCAGCGGGGTCACAACGAGCAGTGTCACAGCCAGTGGTGTCACGGCCAGCGGGATCACGGCGCGGCTGCTGCAGGCCTTGGCTGCGCTGCTCAACTCGGCTCACAGCGGTGCCCTGGTCATGACCATGCACCGCCACCACTTCATCTCCTGCCCGCTCATGCGCCAGCTCTACCAGTACCACGTGAGTGCCTTTGGGAGCGTTTCATAAAGAGGGGTGAGGGAGAAGCAGGAAATCTGATCGGGAGCATTTCATAAAGAGGNCGCCAGCTCTACCAGTACCACGTGAGTGCCTTTGGGAGCGTTTCATAAAGAGGGGTGAGGGAGAAGCAGGAAATCTGATTGGGAGCATTTCATAAAGAGGGGTGAGGGAGAAATGGGAAGTCTGTTTGGGAGCATTTCATAAAGAAGGGTGAGAGAGAAATGGGAAATCTATTTGGGAGCATTTCATAAAGAGGGGTGAGGGAAAAATGGGAAATCTGCAGTGCATCTGCTCTGCTTTGTGCACACTTCGTAATGCTCAGCTCAGTTTCTGTGGCCATGGGCATCTGGATGCAGACTGGCCACATGAGCCTAGCACTGCTGAGATTGCCTGCAGTGTTAGTGTACCTTACCTAGCCTGGTAACCGTTTTTTGGATTTGCAGCTGTAGGTCTCTGCTGGTTTTGGGATCTCTAGTCGGTGCTCTAGAACTGATCTGTAGCGTTGGACATGTCTTGCAAGCCAGGGCATTTGCAGACAGTTTGAGAGCTGAAGTCTAATTCATAGATCATAAAATGGTTTGGATTGGAAGGGACCTTAAAAGATCACCAAGCTCCAACTCCCCTGCCATGGGCAGGAGCACCTTTCACTAGGGCTTCCTCCAAGCGCATCCAACCTGGCCTTGAACACTTCCAGGGATGGGGAGTCCAGAACCTCTGGGCAACCTGTGCCAGTGCCTCACCATCCTCACTGTAAAGCATTTCTTCCCAGCACTCCATGCCCCAGGACACTGCCTTCTCCTCGCTCTTCTTCAAAGTGCTCATGCAGATGCTGCAGTGGCTGGAGAATCCCGCGGTGGAAGATGGTCCCCTGCGAGCTCAGCTGAAGGCCTTTGCTGTGCAATACTCCTCCAGGCATAGGATCAGTGATGGTACTGGCACTGGGCAACTTATGGGACTCAGAGGAGACAAAGTGAGACAAGAAAGAGACAAACAAAACTGCACCTGGAGCAGGAAGTGTCATGGGCAGTCTTTTATAGAGGTGTCATAAGGAGTTACAAAAGTAACACTCTGTGCTGCAGAAACTCTTTGAGGCTGTGAACAAGTGCCTTAACTCTAGGGGCTTGTAGTAGACACCTGACAGCATCTCACCAAGCACAGCAGATCTCTCAGGGAAAACTTAGAATTTCTCAGGCCAGGAATTCTGTGTGTGCTGTAGTTTTGGGGTTTTTTTGTAGTTTTAGCATGTTTGTTTTTTTGGGGTTTTTTTTGGGTTTTTTTTTTGTGTGGGGGGGGTTGGTTTGTTTGTTTGGTGGGGTTTTTTTGTAATTTTAGCATGCAGGAATGCCTCTGGAACAAGGTCACATCATGCCTTGTAGAGTTGTTTATCATCTGCCATCCCTTGGAGTCTAACCAAGAGCTTGGGCATGGAAATGGGTTTGTGGTTACAGAGCCTTTTCTTAGCTGCATGTCCCTGTAACATGCAGGAAAGCTGTCAAGGGTTGTGGTGGCCATAAATGGCAGTTGAATGTATATTTGTATGTTTGAGTAGCTGTGCCCTGGAGCCACATGGGGAGTCTGTAGGAGGGAAGTCTGATGTGGGAGCTGGCTTGTCCCTGTGATGCCAGTGCTGTGATTTTGTTACAGTTCGAGGTGGCTTCCTACACCTCACAGAAGCTCTTTCTTTCCGTCGTGACCCTGATTTGATCAGCTCCACGGTCTGTGCCATCATTGCAACCCTGAAATCAGGAGAGAAGTGTAATGTGGAGCCAGAGCTCATCAGCAAAGGTATGGATGTCATTCTGCTCTCCTTCTTTGCAGCAGCAGCTTGAACTTCCAGCCCAGCAAGGCAGTGCCTACTGTGCAGGCTGTGGGAATCTGCCTTCTCTCTGGATCAGAAAATGTGAACTGATCTAAACTCAGCCCTATCTTGTATTGCCTCCTTTCCCCCACTGTATGTGGATTTATAAACTGTGATCTAGGGCTAGGATTAAGTCTCTGAGCAAACTCTTGGTTTCTACTAACCAAGAGTTAGTGGAACTCTAACAAAAAGAGAAATAGAAACCTGCTATCCCAGATAAAAATGGCTTCCCTATTCTTCATTGAGCCTGGCTATCAGGAATAATACTTGCAAGGTTCCATACATTTCACCTCATCCTGAAGTTAATGAGTGGCATCTTTCTCCCTCTGCTAGTCCTTCAAGGTCTGATTGAAACCCACTCTCCGTACCTGGAAGAGCTCCTGACTGTCCTCTTCTCAGCTACTGTTGAGACCACTGCCAGGTGTCCTGCCATGAAACCAATTGCTGTGGTGTGCTCCTTGTTGCTCCAGGACAAAGAAGAAACACCAGTAAAGAAGGAAGTGGAGAGTTGCAGGTGAGCCAAAGCAATGATGGGAATTCAGGGGTAGGTCTGGGTCCGTGGTACCACCAGTGACACTGGCCTTGCTTTGTCCACAGTGCTGAATCAGCTTGGCCAGGGCCTGCCTCTGGCCTTCTCAATGACTGGCTGGAGATGTTGGACCCAGAGGTCATCAGCAGCTGCCCTGATCTACAGCAGAAGCTCCTGTTCTCCTGGAACAAAGTAAGAGTTGTTGGGCAGAAGAACTGCTGTGCTGGAACAACTTTCTGGGGTACTGACTTGCACTTGGGAACTGGGCAAGGGGTAGTTTTATGTTTTGCCACATGTTACTGTGTAAGTTCCAAAGCAGTACAGGCTGACTAGGAGGATGGTTCTGTGCAAGGCTTACATTTCTCTCTGCAGGGCTTATGTTTCCTCTTATCTTTATATTTCTTCAGCTGTGTTCTTTTAAGGACTTCAAAGTGCTTTACAGACACTACACAGTCCCATAACCCAGCCAGCTGTGTTTCCATTGGTATTTTTGCAGACAGATCAATAGCTTGCACAAAGTGCCATGCCAAAGTTAAGGCTGAAACTGAATTTCACATCTGATGCCACGTTCTGTCAGATAGTGCTGCCCTAAATCCTCTTGCTGTCTGTGGTGTTGCCCTCCTGGATTGTCATCCTTCTGCAGTACACATGGCATTTCCTACACCCACCTTGTTACCAGGATCTGTTCATTACATCTCTTCCTCTTTTGGTGCTTCCAGGCAGGGTCCCAGGTGCCCTCCTTCCGCCCGTACCTCTTGGCTCTTCTGACTCACCAGTCCAGCTGGAGCACACTGCACCAGTGCATCAGGCTTCTGCTTGGCAGGAACAGGGAGCAAAGGTGAGTCTTGTTTGTCAGGCCTAGCCAAGGGACTGAGTTGGGCAACTCCTGTCTGTCTTGAGAGAGAACAAGACCTGCCATGTTCATGATGTGTCTGCCAGGAGATGTAAGTCAGCCAAAAATAGACTCTGTGAGGAGGATGCAGATTTCAATCCTTCTGATTTGTGTACCTTGATATAAATGTTACCTACTCTTTGATAGAAGCAGCACATAAAGATTTGGCTGTGTTCTAAACAGGAAGTGCTAACTGTGGGTAATCCATCTTGCATTGCCCTTGTTGATAATCTTTATGAACACAGGGTTTGCAGGTTGGCTTGGATAGCAAACTGAGGGCTGTCTCTGTACCTGGGCAGGCTCTGATGGATCCTTTGGTTGTACTAAACTGCATTTCCAGTCTTTCTCTAACCTTTTCATGACATCAGCCTCCCAGTTTTGATCTCTGCAGCAGCCCTAGTTCTCAGCTCCTACACACAGCTTTCAAATACTGAAGTTCCAGTGTAGTAGTATTGCTACAGTAATGGACCAGGAAATGCTAACGCCTAATAACAACAATGCTTCTAGAACTGGTAGCATTTCAGTTTATTATTGTATTCTTAAATTCTTGCTCAAAATTACATTAATTTCTTAGTTCAAGATAAGTGCTGTGATAGGGACAGTAAGGTCATTGGTCTGATTGTACCAACTGTTTGTGGTGATGATCAACTCCTGGCCTTGATGCAAGGCTCCACGTAGCCCCCACACTTGCTGAATGCCAGTTGTTCTGCTCTGTGCCCTGTGCTGTGCTTATTGCAACCACTGTTTAGTCATAATCTGGGAACAGAACCAACCCCCTTCTTAGGACTTAATAGATCCTATTTTTACATTTGCAGATGTTTCTTTCTTCATAGCACTCATCATGTTTAGTGATGCTTCCATGTGTTTGTGTGCTGCCCAAGGGTTGTGCTGACTCTAATTGCAAATCTATCTTCTTTTGTCTTCTGGCAGGTTTGACCCAACTGCATCCTTGGATTTCTTGTGGGCCTGTATTCACATTCCTCGGATCTGGCAGGGAAGGGACCAGAGAACTCCTCAGGTATTGCTTCAGTTCTTCCAAGATTCCTATCTGGATGGAGTGAGAGGCAATGTTTTCACAGTGCCTGATTGTTCTATGGCCAAGAGGTGGCTGGAGTGATTCAGGTGTAGTGTGCCAAGTTTGCTGCCTGTACCTCAGCTGGTTACTTAGCTGCTCTGCTGTTACATATTACAGTGGCAATTTAGAGTCCAAAAAGCTGATAGGAACACATCGAGTTTGCCCACTTGGCATTTCCCCTGCAGCAATTGCCACAATATCTGGTAAAGGCACAAGGCTAGAGTGGCAAGCAAGCTAAAACCCAGCAGGGGATAATTGCCATTTTACAAAGAAAAGGAGGCTGTGTCTCTTCTTCACAGAATTTCTTTGGTTTGATGACTGGATTGTGCTTTTTGACACATCACACATGCTGAGATGGAAGTAAATGAAGAAGTAGGGGAGGGGTAAAGAGCTTTTATTTGGGGCTGTGATGCTCTCAGAGCTCTAGATCTGGGACCATTCTTAAGTCTGGTTCTAAGATGCTACATTCCAGTCGGGGAAGGTGTGACTAGAAGGAACTAAGGATCTTGGGATTTGGTGTGGAATCATTTGGGGTGTTCTCTGGCATTACAGAAGCGCCGTGAGGAATTCGTGCTCCACCTGAAGGCGTCAGAACTGATCAGCATGGTGGAGCTGATCCTGGCTGAAGCAGAGACCAGATACCAGAACACTGACGAGGCCTCCTGCACACTCATCCAGTCTCGACTGCCATTACTGCTCAGTTGTTCTCATGGAGACCTTGAGAACATCAAAAAAGTAACAGAATATTTGACCAGCTGCATCCAGCAGTGGGGAAGCAGGTGAGGCTGCAAATGAGGAGCATTGTCTGCTGGAATTGTAGTTCTGGGGCACAGGCAGGCAGGCAATGATGAGACTTGCCAGTATGTCTTCATTAGGAATATCATGTTCCAAAGCCTGTATGAAAAGTGCACACTATCCTTCCTGAGGTTTGGGGGAATAGCAAGTGGTTTTAAGTGGTACTCAGACCAGGAAGCTGACTTCAAAAGAGAAATTTAAGGGCTTTTTTTAGGACTTCAGAATGAAATTCTTGAGATACTTGGGGTTTTTTCTTTCGTTCTTTAAGGCAAGAGTTATTTTAATTACTAGTTCCTAACGTGGGATTTCTTGTCTACTCATCCCTTGAGTCACTGCTTGTAATACATCCTGCTTCTGACTTGCTTTCAAAGCTGAATGGAGACCAAATTGTTTCCTAACAGCTATTTTAGGACTGTGGAAAGAACAGGAAGATGCTGTTTTTGTGGCAGTGAAAGGAACTGACCTAATTCCAACCTTGCTTATCATGATATTAGGAAAGATTCTGAGTAACCATTGCTTTCTACTGCCTCCTAGTACAGCCTATGTCAGGATCTACAGGGGTTTCAGGTGTGTAGAGAGGTTTCAAGTTGGTTAGTCTGAATAGTCGTGGTTCTGACTTCTTTTCCAATTGGGATGGGGCTGACCATGAGTACCACATGCAGGAACTCTGCACTGGAGATGTAAGCAGAGCTTTCTTGTCCTTTGCAGTGGAACTGCAGTTTTTTAATTCCAAATGGCCTCATGAGGATCCCCATAGACTCTGGATGGATCTCTGTAGAAGGTGAATGATTTGAGTTGTTCAAAAGAAGCAAAGATTTAAAAAGCACTGGTTGGGATTAGTGATATCTGTTTGTTTCACATTCTCCGTTTGCCACATGCAGGAAGGCTGTGACTAATCTGATGGGTCTGGGATGTTTGCTGGTTGAACTAATGTAGTAGCCAATGGCTGACCTCTCCCTTTTACCGTTAGCTCTGTGGGGAAATGCTGCCAGGACCTTCTGCTGCAGATATACCTGCAACTACCAGAGCTCCTTGTGCCTATGCCTGAGATGCTTCTTACTAGTGAAGGAGCCAGAGACAGCAGTACTTGCAAGGTAAAGTTAGAGGCATAGGAAATCCCCTTTCCAGTTGTGTATACAGAATAGATGCTACCTTGATGCCCAGTTTAGAAGGTGAGGACTGGCAAAAGCTTCCTAGGTGACTTTGGCTTCTTTATTTTGCTTTTCTGTTACTCCATCCCTGCCTGCACTCTCCAGAGCAGAGAGTTCTGGTGTGGTTTATTTTGCAGTGTCCTTCTATAAAATAATATAAGCTCCACAAGCTTCTGTGTGCCAAAGGCTTCTGTAAGGCACAAGTGTGCAGGCATCTGATCCTGCTTTGATGTCTGTAGGGACTGTGGACTTCAGATCCCATGCCAGCTGGAACACTGCATCTACTCACAGATTCTACCTGAAAATAATTTCTGTTAACCCCCCTGTGTAGCTGGAAAGGAATTGGGAAACACTGCTGGAGAGCCAGGGGCTGGTTTGTACATTAAACTTCTTAACAGTTTGCTCATTATTTTTCTTGCAGCTTGATGCACTGGTTCACAGATTCATTAACCTCCTCGCAGACACCAGTGACTCCAAGTCATCCGAAAGCCGCGTGTGGGATGCCAACATGGCCTGCAGGAAGTTGGCTGTGGCTCATCCCATCCTCCTCCTTAGGTACCTCTCTGTCCCTGTGTGTGGCTGGGGTTTATTGAAAAGCATCCACCCCTGTCCTAGAAAGGGAACGAACTTGCAGCAATCACAACGGTTGTGAGAGAATTCACCTTCCTGTACTGAAGTCAAGAGAAAAGGCAGCAAAGTTGCACCTTTTACAATGAGGCAACACCTTGTGTCTGTCAGGAAATAATCCTGGAATGGGAGACTAGGGAACACAATATGGGTGGGAAATGGGGCTTGCTGAGTCCTATTAATATGGGGATCAAGACCAGAACTCTGAGAGAGGATAAGGGATTTTGCCTTCCAGGAACTGAGGTAATGTGTAACTTTCTTGAAAGATCTAGGCCTAGATTTTCTTGTTTGGTGTTTCAGGCACTTGCCAATGATTGCAGCACTGCTGCATGGCCGCGTTCACCTCAATTTCCAGGAGTTCAGGCAGCAGAACCACTTGACCTTCTTCATCCACGTCCTGGGGATCCTGGAGCTGCTCCAGCCGCAGGTCTTCCAGAACGAGCACCAGGCGGCACTCTGGGACTGTCTGCTGTCCTTCATCCGTCTGCTGCTGGTAGGAGAATCCCTGCTTCCCTTCATGTACCTGCTGCTGGCCACTAGATGGGGAAGCTCGTGTAACACAGGGCCGACCTTGGTGCTTCTCGTTTGAAGGGAAAGCCTTCCTAAATGCCTAAGAACAAAAAGGTGCATTAAGCACCTTGGAGAGCTTGAAGAGGAGACAGGAGATCAAGAAACTGCTCCCTGGTGCCCAGAGGTGCAGGATGGGGCAGTGCATTGCTGCTTCTTTTGGTTAACTCTCACCTTGTTGATCCTTTCCCAGAACTACAGAAAATCGTCGCGGCACCTGGCTGCCTTCATCAGCAAGTTTGTCCAGTTTATCCACAAGTACATCACGTGCAATGCCCAGGCAGCTGTCTCCTTCTTGCAGAAGCACTCGGATCCACTCCAGTAAGCTTCCTTATGCCTGTTAGCCCATGCACAGTCAGACTGCCAGGAGCTAATCAGACACAAGACAGCAAGAGGATGTGACAGAGTAGCTGCTAATATGGCACTTTTTCACCCTTGGCTCCCTTAAGTCTCCATTGAAATGAGCAGCATATCTCTTCTTTATAGGTGAAAACTGAGCCCAAGGAAGTCACGTAATGACTTTAACCCACATAATGGCCTAAATGTTATATTGAGGTATTATAGTGCCCTGCAGCCTTTCCAGAGAGGCAGCTGGAGAGTCTTTCCCCAGAGCAGTGGCTGCAGGGTCCCACCTACATATATGTGGGGAAAATGCATTTAAATTCCAGTTATGAAGAAAGGAAAAATCTTGTTTCTCCTTCTGAGAAGCTCTTTGTTTTAGTGTATATATCTATGCTCATGCCCTTATTGCCATTGAAAGCCAAACACACCACCTCTTTTTCTCAGTGACCTGTCATCAGACAACAGTGACCTGGCAATGCTGAAGTCTCTCCTGGCTGGGCTGAGTCTGCCTAGTAAGAGTGGCATCTTGGACAGGGGCTCAGATGAAGAGAAGGATGGTGAGTCTGGGTGGGAGAAGAGTTATTCCAGCTGGTGAACATGCAGTCTGTTTTGGAGAATAGGTGTTTTTGCGGGGTGTATACTGTGCTTGTTCTTGTAACAGCTCAGTGTGTTTAGAGTGGAGAATGGCACTTGTATGCTCAGCAGTTGGGAAGCACTATCTGGGATGGGTTAATTTGTTTTCCTGCCAGTGGTATCACCACTGGAGCAGAAGAACAGCCCTTAACAAGGGTGCGTTTCCTGGTCGTGGATTTTCCCCTTTTAATCCACACTTAAGGATTGACCTGTTGGAGGGATTCTAAGGGTACAGCCACTCTTCCACTGTTTACAGCTTGCACAGCTTGCATGGGAAAATTATTCAGTATTAAAAGAGCTTGTGAAGCTTCCTCCTCAGTGTCAGCTGAGGGGGTTACAGGAGGTGCAGTGAGATTAGAGACAGTGTGAGAGCCAGGAATTGTATCACAGCATTGCTGGTGGCTCCTGATACAGCACTGCACTGGTAAGTAATATTGGCCAGTCCAGAGGCTGTCAGGAGTGCCCTGCTCTGTCTCTCTCCCCCCAGATGAAGCAGCTGCTGGCTCTCTCCCCCTGGTCAGCGTGTCCCTCTTCACTCCCCTCACGCCGACTGAAATGGCCCCATATATGAAGAGGCTCTCCAGAGGCCAAACAGTGGAGGGTGAGTGAGGACCTGCAGAGCTGAGCAAAGACACAGGGCGAATGCAGACATTTATGAACCTTGTTACTTATCTTTCAGCAGCAGCCTGGTTTCCTGTTTCAATCTTGTGTTTGGAAGTCACCAGCAGTTACGATGTTCCATTTTTGGATTAACTTGTTCATAACCTCCTGTGATTCTGTGGCTGGGGCTTCCTATGATTCTGTTATCACTTAGCTCAGCAGTGCTTCAATGGCCTCTGCTTTGAGGCTCTTCAAGGATCTTTAAGCATTTTGGGAGATAGTATTAGTAAATCAAGGAGTGTTGCAGTTCGAGCCAGGTCTGAAGTGCTGATAGGAATAAAATACCAAACTGATGAGAAGCAGGATTTGTTAGAAATCCCCAAATGGCCTTCGTGGAAAAAAACCATGTTAACCTGTCATATGGGAACAATAATCTTCTCCAAGGGTCTTCTGAAATTACAGGTGTCCTGTGTTCAAACTTAAGTTGTGACAGTTTTCCTTCCAAGGTAGAATAGGAAAAAAAGTCCTGCCTGTACCCTGTTTCTTAAAGAGACACTCTGTGAAGTTCTTTAGTTAGAGAAGAAGGTGTTCTGGAACTGAAACCTCTCACCCCATTGCATTCCTTCCTCTGTGTGGGCAGGTTGGGATGTGTTGATCTGACACATCCCTGGTCTCCTCCTTTCTGAAAAACTGCCTTCATTACACTACCTCTGTGTGCAAGTGGGAAAACTTGATGGCTTGGGAGATTGCTTTTGTATGGAAAAAGAAAAGATTCTTTGCTGGATCAGTGAATTTCAGTCACCTTTTCAACCTATGTCTTCTCCCAGACATCCTGGAGGTGCTGACAGACATCGATGAGATGTCCAGACGGAGGCCAGAAATTCTTGCCTTTTTTGCTGTGAGTATTGGTGTCTCAAACTGCCACTGGAAGGAAGAGATTCTTTTCACCAGAATCTGTTGCCAGCTTAAGCACTACCCTTCCTCTGCTTTTTGGGTGGTTGTTGCAGCACCTTAGAAGAAAAGTGTCCTCAATTAGCCCAGTATTTCCCTCCATTGCATACTGGCTCAACCATCGTCTGCTTTATGTCAGAGGAAGAATTAAACCTCTGTCCTCTTCCCAGGGCAAGGAGAGAACAGAACAGCTCTGTTGAATACAGAATAAGCTGGAAACTAGGGAAAACTCAGCTGTCCCACATGAAATAAGATTACAGAAGGGTACTTTAAAGTATTCAAAACCAGGATAATCTGTCTTACAAAGAGGGATTTCTGGGGTCAGCCAGTACCTGCTGGATTTGTATTGGGCTGGATTGGTGTGGAGGGGGAGTAATGCCAGTCTGAGGAGTTTGTGCCCCCTCAATGGTCCTGTGATCCATATTTGTTCATCTTTCAGACAAACCTACAGAAGCTGATGAGTTCATCAGAGGATTCCTGCCGAAACCTGGCCTTCAGCCTGGCTCTGCGCTCCATCCAGAACAACCCCAGGTGAGCACCAGTGGAATTGAGGGCTGTGCTGGCTGGTCTGGGCTGTGCTGACACTGTCACGTTTCACTCCCAGCATTGCTGCAGATTTCCTGCCCACCTACATGTACTGCCTGGGCAGCCGAGACTTCGAGGTGGTGCAGACAGCACTGAGGAACCTGCCTGAATACACCCTCCTTTGCCAAGGTAGGTGGGGATCAGCCACCCTCGGGGCATGGTTGGCCTCACAAGGCTCAAAGCTGGGATCCTGTGCTGGGAACAGCTCCCCTGGGAAGTTGCCATGTATTGCTGTTACTTAGACCAGGCCATCAATACCAATAGTAGCTTTGGACTGAGCTTCACAAGGGGGATTTGTCATAGAGACTAGGAGAGCTTCCTTGAGGTAAATTTTCTCCCTTATGGTTTTCTCTGAGTTGTGACTCTCACATGATCACAAACCCACAGAGCTGTTAGAGGGGGGATTGTACCAAGTTCTTATGGAAGGAGAGATTTCTCATGCAGCTGCAGATGCTCACCCAGTGGTTGTTGGTGGATTGCCCTCGAGCCAGTCCTCACTGTGCCTTTCCCTTTCCCAGAGCATGCAGCAGTGCTGCTGCACAGGGCCTTCCTGGTGGGCATGTACGGCCAGATCGACACCAGCTCTCAGATCTCTGAGGCCTTGAAGATTCTGCACATGGAGGCCATGATATGAACATGTGGTTCTGGGAGTTACACTTCCAGAGAAATTAATGGATTCATCAGCTGCATTACAACCCTGTAAGAAGAACAGTGTATTGCAACCCATGTGCTGGAGGATCAAAGAGGGGATGTGGCAGGCCAGACTGTGCTGGAAAAGAAGAAGGTGCTGACTGAAGATCAGAAAGGGACAAGGATCAATCTGGCTGGCTAAGAAGCCAAATTTGTGGGAGACAAATCTCCTGAACATTGTGCCAAACAGGGACCACTTCCTTCATGGGGTCTTGGGGCAGTGGCTGTCAGTTTGTTTTTGGGTTTTTTTTTTCTCTCCAAGAAGGCAGAGCAGAAGGGAGTGAGTGATGGCCCTTGCATTTGAAGTGTCTGCACTCTCTTTGTTGGAGAGAACATGCAGATTTGTGCAGGGGGAGAGACCACTTTGGTTTCTGGGGGTGGGTGGTTTTTTTTATTTTATAATTAAAATTATCTTTGTTTCCATTGTGCCTTTCTCATTGTGCCTACGCTCCCTTGGGCGTAGCTTGACATCCCTCTCCCCCTGTTCTTCAGTCTCTTGTCGTTCTAGACAAAGCATCTCTGGAAGACCTGTCTCCATGGCCAAGTGCTCACAGAGCTGTCTTGGCCTTTTACAGGATATCCAAGAAATGGAGCAGATTTGGAAGGGTCAGTGGGGTACCATGGATGAGTTGGTTCAGCACCAACTGCTGACAGGACAACTTTTAAGAGGTTCCTTGGAAAACTTTTGTTTAAAAAACAAATAAACTTCTTGGTCCATCTGCAAACATCCCAGCAGCTGGCTACTGTCACAGTGGAGGCTTTGAACAAACAGCTGGGTTTCCTCTTTGGGATCTGCCAGTTCCTCCCTGTGACTCTTCTGACCACTGTTCTTTGGTCCTTGCCTGCTGATGTGGGTGATGGTTTTTTTGCCAGCTCTCATTTGAGGACAGGAAATCTTCCTTTCCCCTGCTCCAGAGAAATTACTGCTCCATGTGCTTGTTCTCCAGCCTCACTTAATTCTCATCACCAGTTTGTTCTCATGTCATTTGTCTCTATTTCTCTGGTGCTCCACTTGTTAGTAGAGAAACACTGTAGTATATATAGTAAAGACACATCCTGGAGGAATTTTATCTCCTTGCTGGTGGCAGGGACAGTTGTGACCTCGTAGGTGGCTGGGTGGGGAGATATTGCCTGTTCTTGCACATCAGGAATACCACAGCTGAACTCTTTAGCTGGTGTGTCAAAATATGAGTGAATGTCCAGCTGGCTTTGCAGAGGAATGGAGAAGAAAAGGGGGAGAATTGAACCTCCCATCAACTCTAAGTAGCCTTGTCTTTAAACAGAGATTAGAGCCATCAGTTATGGATGCAACATGCTCTTTTCCTCAGCAGCATCTGCTTTGCATCCGGAGCCACTACTGTGGCAATTAGCTCCATATAAATTATGTGGAGGAACAGCTGAAGGAGATCAAGTCAGTGGAATGGGTTTCCTGAGGGGCTCAGCGACAGCAGGATTAACACCAGTCCAAGGGGAGCCAGTAATCTCACTGGGAACCCTTACCTTAGTCCCTTATCACACATCATTAAGGCACTGCTCAGTTTGTCAGAGCAGGGAGGTAGTTCTGTTGGTGCTGCTGGGAACTTGTGTGACTTCCTGGAAAAGGGCTTTCAAGGACTTTGAGTCAAGGAGCAAAGAAGATGTCTCAAGACTGTTACTGTGCAAAGACAGTGAGTCAAACACAGTAGTGGTGCTTTGGTGAAGATCCTCTGCAGCTGGGGCTTTCCAGAAATTCCATTCTGGGGCTGCAACTAAAAACATTTACAGGCAAAACCAAACAATGTGGTTGGTCCCAAATTATCCCGTGTCTGTTTTGCAATGCCTGTGATGAGCAGACCTGCTCCAGGATGCCTGGGTCACAGGAGCAGGACATGCTTGGATGTTGGCAGAACTACTTCATGACCCCTGAATCCCGAACAGACAGGCTTTGCAGAGCTGTGTGGAACGAGATGTGTCTGGGAGGATGGAAGGAGCATCTCTTTAGCAGCAGCAGCAGCAAGAGCAGCAATCCTCTTTTGGGAGATCAGGAAATGAAGTCGAATGGAGATTATGTGGGTGGAAGTAACTCTGCAGAACTGAGACTTGCCACAGATCTCCCAGAGCAAAACTCCTCATCTGTGATTTGTTGATCTCTCCTTTTTGCTGTGTTGAAGGTTCCCACGTGTTTTCTCTGCTGCTTGGACCCAGTGGAGCTAAGCAGGTTGCCTTGGCTTGAAGCACATCATCAAAACCAGATCAGTGCTGAAAACAGGGCTGTCAGAGGGTGCCTGGCTGTGTGGAGACAGCTCAGGGCAGGAGCCCATCCCTGCTGTCGGGGAAGGCAGCTGTGACAGCTCTCAAAGGGTTGGTGACAGTGCTACTGATACCCTGACACTTGCCTGCCTGTAATCTGTGCTCTGTAACTTTCATCTCTGCCTGGCTGAGCACCTCCTCTCCCATCCTGGCCGAGCTGACAGTGTCACCCTTCACAGCTCTCCCAGGCTGCTCCTGGGGCTGGGGCCATCTTCTGTGTCTTCAAGAGCTTGTGCCTTGATCAGAAGAGGAGTGGTGAGGAGGTTTGCAGGGTCTTTCCTGGCCAAGCCCATGGGGATGACTCACCCCATGCAAGTCACTGCTCCCATCTGCCTCACAGGCAGCACAATCCAAACTGGTGCAAAATGCTTGTTTAGACACTTTTCTACCATCATCTCCTGTAGTCAAGAGTTTTCTAAAGAGAACTGGGCTGCCAGAGCTGATGTCTGGGGCTGGGGAATGTGCTTAACACTGGCTCCTAAGGGAGGCTTTTTGTCTTCTTAGATACACTGGGAATCTCTTGCCAGCTGTAGAGAGAGGCACAATGGGGAAGAAAAAACTGGCCAGAGGTTTGTTTCTCATCCTGTGGCTGCACCCAGCTCAGGGCAAGGCTGGCTCTTGTCCAGCAATCACATGATGGACCTTCAGTGCTTGGCTGGGCACAAGTGGGCACCTCTAACCTGGCCATACCACACACCTGCCAGGCCCTGTGTGCCTGGAATTGTGGCCCCTCACATGTGCCAATGTCCTGGAGGTTTGTGGCTTTTTGACACAGCTCTGGGCAAGGTTGTGCATCCCAGGAACAGTGAGGGGTATCCTGGAGCAATATGTAGATTTGGTTATGAGCAGGGCATGACTAACCAGGCAGTGCCTGCCTGTTGCTGACTCAGTGGCTGCAGCCTCTGGGACATGCCTGGCACTGGGGAGCTGAAGGAGTCCCAGCACTGAGCTCAGAGGAAAATCTGCCCAACCTGCTATGCCAACAGTGGAAGTGCAGGGAAAGGTATGCAGGTAACAGCCACCAACTGGCATTTCATGGCTAAAGGCTGATGTTGTGCCAGCCATGAGAGATGAGAAAGGGTGAAGAGAAGCCTCACCTTACAAGCAGCAGCAGACAAGAAGTCTTGTGCAAAATAAAAAATAATAATTAAAAAAAAAAAAGAAAAAAGAAAAAAGAAAAAAGGAGAGGAAAACTCTGTCTCCATTAGCTCATGTGTGAGTGGAGTCTATTCCCAGGACTGCTCCCTGGGGCCCTGCCATCCCTTCCTCCAGCCAACCTCATCTGTGACCTCCATCAGTGGCAAATGCAATCTTGGCCCTGCCTGCCCTCAATTAACTTCCTTCTGGCCATACCACAGTTCAGGACAGTACAGTTCACACTTTACTCGAGGACTTGTTTGCTAAAAGCTAAAAATGGTAAGACTTTTGTTAACTTCAGGACTGTCAAAGCCAGCCCCATGCCAGCTCAGTAGCCTGGCTGCTCTAGGGGTAGCATTTGCCTGAGGTGGACTGTTCCCTGTGTTGCCGGTCCTTATATTTAGATAATTTGCCCCTAAAGTAGCAGAATACAGAGCTGGAAATTTCCCATAATTTTAAAATCAGAAGACCTCTATAATAATATATCTGTCTGTCCTGTGCTGCTGGTGGTGCTTTGGGATCAGCCTGTTTGCAGGAACACCATCTCTAACATGAGAAGATACCGGCAAAAAATGTCAAGACCCCCAGCAACAATTAAAAAATTAATTAAGCTACAGTAGCCCAGTCATTGCTGGGTAATTATTAAGCTGTAAGAATTGCTAATTGTCTTATTAGCATTAAGCAATTATGCAAATAATGGAAAACATAGCATAAGAGTAATAAAATTACCTCCCTTTCTCTCTCTCTCTCATTTTTTTAACCAATAATGATATTCAAAATCCAAAGTGATGCATGCAGTTTTATTGTGAGTATCTTTGGAGAAGAGTGAGACCTCTAAGGGTGCTCAGCTCTTTTCAGGCATCCCAAAACCCTTCTACCATATTTTCTTGCAGAGCTTGTAGTGCCCCACACCAGGCCATCCCCTGGTTCTGCACCCACCAAGGCACCAACAAAGGGACACAGAATGGGCACCCTGCTATGCCAGGACTGGAGAGTCCCAATTTTACACTGTCACAGATGTTCCAGGGGAGTCCCTGTCTTCCCCCTAAAAAAAGCACATAGTGCTTCAGGTTTGGTCTGGGTGCAAACAAGGCAATTTGTAGTTTTTCCTTCAATTCAGTGCAAAAGTGGACAGTTCTGGCCTTTAGAGTTACTCTGTCTCAAGGATTTTATTGCTATTAGGTTTATAACCTGAGGTGAGAGCTGGCTTCTTTTCCACGTGAGGTTGCAGCTGGATTTCAAGGTTCAGAAATAAGCTGAGCGATGAGCAACCATTTTTGTGTTCTTTGAAACAAGAACAAGACCTCACTTACCCTCACTTCCAGAGAAAGGAAACTTCGCTTACTCATGTCTACAATGAGCCTGGAAAACACCAAGTGCTTTTCTGCTTCAGCACGTTCATACTGTTAATCACTAACAAATTTTATTGGTTTTACAGGCTTTAAACTCTGCTCTACTGATAAGACACAGCATTTTGAAGTGCCCAAGCCAGTTCCTGCTCCAGGGTGTGTTCTGCTCCCATGGTGGTGCCTTGATAAATCTGGTGTCACTTCACTCCATGATCCAAACAGGTTTTGGGCTGCAAAACACACCTTTGCTTTTGCTTTCTGATAAGAATGGGGATGTTTGCAGCTCCTGGAGGACCAGAGAGAGTGTTCTGCCATGGCAGTGCAAAGACCAGGGATCGCCATCATCTGTTTCCCCTCTTTGGAAGACAAGGGGAGATCACTTTATGAAATAAATACTACCCCCAACCCTCTTGGAGAGCTCCTTTCAGCTCCCCGAGACTGGTGAGCCACCAAGCTGCTGTTTATGCCTTTTTCATTTTTCCTATCACCTTATGTGTAGGATGCAGGATGTGAGGAATCTCTTACCTTTGTTGCCTGGAAATAACTTTCTGAAATCCCCCTCTAGCCTGTCCCTCATCTCACTGCATTGGGGGACAGAAAAGCCAGCAGGACATCTGGCTGGTGGGTAGGGGGGACAAGGGAGAGAGACTTCTTTCTGTTTTGATGTGATATTGTATTATACCTAGGTGATAGGACACTGTTCTGATGCTCACTGATTTTGGTCCTTTGAGATTTCAGGATAATGAGTTTATCTTTTATGAGCTTCTCGGGGGATGTGTTGCAGAAAGATCTACCAAAGAGCCTTTTCCTGTAACTTCACATTTCTCTTTCATCTTCTTGGAAGAATGGAAGAAGTGGAAATTCTTGTTCAGACTTGAATTTCATAATAACTTTTTTCTGCTACTTTTGCAGGTCAAACTAGTCAGACTCTGAGGGGAGGCAGGTATCATGTGGAAGCATTTCTGCGTGAGTAGCTGTGAAATTGTTGGGGCTTTCTTTTCCCTGTTTGGGGCCTTTCCATCTCTGTGGAGTCAGCCTGGCTGCCTTCTGGGAAGAGAGCTGATGAGGCATGTTACTGATGAGACAAATGCTTTTTCCTTCTTGTTTTAAATCCCTCAATTTAATTCAAGCTATTGGCACGGGGATGTATGAGAGCTCTTGGCTACGACACACACTTCCTATTGTTGGGAGTGAACAGCCCGCAGCAAAATTATGAAGTAGCTCAATTTGATCAGCTGATTTCTCACAATAGTTAAAAGATGTGCTTTTTTTTCTATGATGTTATGCTCTCTTATGAGAGGAAAACAAAATGCATCTCTTGATTCTCAGCTTATGAGGCCCCACATTTCCTGATACAAGGAATCAGCCCTTCCTCTCCTGGCATCTTCAAGCTGACAAATGTTGGTTGGGATTTTTTGGGCTTTAGGGTGGCCTAGTCAGATATTTAAGTTTTTTCTCTACTAATAGTAAAATCCATTGGTTGCTGCATGTGAGAACCAGGATAAATTTAAGAGGTGATGGCAGAGTAATCCCCACTAGTCATAGTCATAGCAACTGTCACAAAGCAGTCAGCATTTCTCCAGAGCAGTCTGGTATGTAAGAAGAGAACTGAAAAGGAATGAAGAGAAAGAAGAGTGTCTATAAGTTGGGAAGAATAAATCAGCCCATGTCTGTGGACTGCTGCTCCAACAAGCTTCCAAACACTCCCTGGGAAGGGAGCTAGAGGAGCAGGCAGTGTGCTGCAGGACACACTTTGCTCCATGAGCCAGCTGTGCATCACAGGTAGGAAACCTCACCCAGCAGCTCTGGGAAAAGCTCAGTGAGCAGGGGCGAGGTCTGCAAAACAGGATAAGGACCTACAAGGCTCCCTCCAAGGAAAAGATGTAGAAAGGAGAGGTACAATCCAGAGTGAGGATGTGTAAACATCATCCCCTGAGGAACCTGGGAGAACAGCAGCTGTGGGTTATAGGCAGCTGCACAAGCAGCTCTGCTCCCTTCCTGCCCCCTTCCTCTCTCAGTGTGTTAGTTTACCTCTTGGTGCATTAAAGGCTCATCATAGCTGCAGACTCCCACAGAGCTCTCCTTAATTCACCAGCTAACACTGCACAAGTCTTTGCCGCTTGTACTTTGGAAAGCCATTATTGGGCCAGCAATAATGCTCTTACTGTATTAGCAAACTCCTTCAGAAATGTCATTTTAATCACCTAAGTGGATAACGTGGACCTGATTCCTCTGGTGTACCGAGGGCTGTACCTCCAGACTAACCCTCTCTTGGGATGCACAGCTTGGAGCCAGCAACTAATAGTTTCTTCTTCTGGTGTCTGCAAGCCTGGATTTGTGGTATGACCATCCTGGTGAAAAGCAGCACAGTAAGGGAGGGATGAGGTGGAACGTGGAGGCCTGTGATACACAGGAAATCACAGCTGCTCTGAGCCCAGCCTGGCTTGCCACTCCGTGGGTCTCTGTCCCCTGCCACCCAGCCCCAGCTGCCCCTTCCCAAAGCACGAGGTAATGAGAAGGGACTAATGCATGGAGTCATTAAGCTGGGTTTGTTAGAAGACAGATTGCCATGTTTAACAAATATATTTAAAAAAAACCTAAGTCTCGTTCCCTGGGCCGTGCCCCATCTGGGCCATTAAATCTGAAAGGGGTAAGTACAGCTGTGTCAAAGCTGCACTCAGGAGCTGATTTTCACTGTTTGTATGACTGGCAACTGGCAACCACTCCATTTCCAAACCTCATTTCCTTCTCCTCTTTTCCCAGTGCTGCACTGTGTTGATTGGAAGTGCAGCAGGGGATGCACACTGCTACACAGAAACTCCACAGACACATTTCATAGACTCAGTGCTTCCTCTTTATTTCTCACCAAGGCCTAAGATACCTGAGGATGGGAAGGGCTGCTCATTGTTAGTCAGGCTTTTTGTAAATTATACAATTTTATCAAAGGTGGTGTGGATATGTGGGACAGCTCATCTTACAGGGCTCCAGCAAGCGTCTTTTTTGAGGGAAGTGAGGGGTGAAAACCTAACTTTGAGTTAATCCAGCATTTCTTTTGATCGGTCCCTTGGTAGTCTGATTAATTTTGAGTGCAGATGTTTCTGCTTTCCATCACAGAATACACCCAGGACCTGGGAGCAGCCTCACAGTGCCGTATTTCCTCCTCACCACACCACTCTTGTTACGGTTCTGCAGCAACATATGCTAAGGCCTTATTACAAGGGATTCCTATAAATGGCATAAAGGATTAATAATGTATTTATAACACAACTTTGTTTTAGTATAAAGTGATCTATAAATTTGTAATAAATGTTTCATAATGTTTTTGTAGCCTGTTATAAATGATAAATGGGAGACTATAGATGCCACATCAAATATTCATGCTGCATTGTGTGCATTATTATGCCATTACTGTTCAGGAAACCATTAATAATAAAGTGAATGGAGATGTAAAAGTTGCTGACATGACCAGCAAGCCATTTATAATGAAATGTATAATCCTTACCATAAAGTAAATACATTGGCCAGTGATTGTTGATGAAATGGAAACACTCTGAATTATTTGTGAGGTATTTATATATTAATGTATATTATCCATATCATGTCGCAGAAATGCCGTTAATATATTATATGTATTATTGATTATTTTTACTTAATTTATAGGCAGCTGTTTAAGTGTTACCTTGTCTCTTCTCATGTTTTGCCAGCTGCATGAGGTCTGGTGAGTTATTTTATGGGATGCGTGTGCTGTGGGGCAGCTGTTCCGAGCTGGGTGTCACAGCTGGAGCGAACCCAGCGGGGCAGGACGGCAGCGGGGCCTTCCTGACCCTTCACCCCACACTCATCTGTGGGGAGGAACCTGTGGGTCTTTTCCAGGCTTGAAACCATTCCATGATTTCATGATGCGCTGCCCCAGCAGGGACAGACCCCCTGCTCCCGGCTGGCCTCCCTCCTCCTGCCCAGGGAGACCTCTGGGCAGTTCTGGGCAGGGTCTGGGCAGTTTGGGCAGTGTCTGGGCAGTTCTGGGCAGTTCTGGGCAGGGTCTGGGCAGGGTCTGGGCAGTTCTGGGCAGGGTCTGGGCAGCGTCTGGGCAGTTCTGGGCAGGGTCCGGGCAGTTCTGGGCAGGGTCCAGGCAGTTC
>VWZU01003084.1:4823-35687 GCA_013397095.1 Sterrhoptilus dennistouni | reverse complement strand
CGTCCCGGGCCCCTCCCTGGGCTGTGGCCATCCCACTGTCCATCCAGCTGTGGGCCCCGTGTCCTCCATCCCCACAGAACCCTCCCTGGGCTGTGGCCATCCCACTGTCCATCCAGCTGTGGGCCCCGTGTCCTCCATCCCCACAGAACCCTCCCTGGGCTGTGGCCATCCCACCGTCCATCAAGCTGCAATCCCTGGGTTCTCCATCTACTCAAGAGCCCTGTCCAGGCCGTGGTCGTCCCGCCATCCGTCAAGTTGTGGATGGGGCTGTAGCCATCCTGCCATCCATCGAGCTGTGGACCCTGGTCTTCCACCTCCCCTGGGCTCTTGCCCTCCCTGTGGGCACATCACCAGCAGCATTCTGCTCACGCCCACGCTGAGAATCTCCAAGAGAAAAGCGCCGCTCTCCCAGCCTACGTGCTGGGTTTTTCCATACATTTTTCCTTTTTCTCTTTTCTTTCCTCAGTAGCTGGATTATAAGTGTTCTAAATGCGTCCTTTCCATTGCAGAACAAGTTCAGTCACAGATCTTTGGGGCAGCGTTTCCTTCTTTGCTGCTGTGTTTGCTCTGGCTGGGCTCTCCTCGCTCAGCCCAACATCAGCTCAGCGCTCACAAGTCGCGAGGCAAGGGCTGTTTAAACAAAATGCAGTAAAAGGGCAGGGCCCCAAGCCACTGGATTCCTGCACATCCTTGTTTTTCCCATCTGGAACTCTGTCCGTGGGAGGTTAAGTGCTTTCCACACTTTGCTGGTGCCACTGCTGGTGCCCTGTGGGTTTTGAACTGTCCCTGCCCAAATGGTAACACCTGGGAAGGTGAATGGCCAAAGGGAGTCATAGATCCTGCTTCATAGTTGGGGTTTTTTGAGTTTGATTTTTTTTTCTGGGCTCTTCGAGATGGGAGGATTGAGGGGGAAAGATGGAAGCACTGGAAAGGAAGCACAAGGAAGCACTGGAAAGAGTGCCCAGGAGTATTGATTTAAGCATTAGGTCTTTCCTAGTCAGACGTGCCCAGCTGGGTGGAGAGCAGATTGAGTGGTCTGTACTGCAGCTTTCCTCCTGTCCTATGCATTCTCCCTTTTTCTTCATGCTCTAAGGACAGCCTGCCACATGGGTTTGTGTGCAGACATCCCTCTTGCCAGGTGTCTGGCTTCTGGTTGAAGCCAAGAGAGGATCTCTTGTTTTCTGTCCTCTGTTGTCTTGAAATTTGACAAAAACCACAGCAGGCTGGGGCAGTGGGGAGGTTAGTTCAGGAGCTCCAGGCACACTTTGTTGTCCCAGTGCTTGGGGCAGTTACCGTGATGTTGCCATGTATGACTTCCTGACATGTTGTCATGTCCATGTGACTCCAAGTATTTCCTTTCCTTCCTTTGATTCACAGTCCCAAAAATACAAAACTCCAGGGCAGAAAGGTTGAGGTGTTCTCGTGGAGGGGCTGTGACTGTTTCCTGCAGCTGGCCCATCCGGAGCACGGCTGTGCACAGTGGCTCAGCGATCTGAGAGCTGGAATAATCCTGTTGTCCAGTTTAGTGAGTTGTTTATAATCCTAAACTGTGCAAAAGGAGTTGTGGATAGACATCTCTTAAATAAGTTTTCCTCTGCTGAAGAGGGAAGATGTTCCTTGAGGCATCTCTCTCTTCCCATTTGTTTTCTTTTATGGTGGACGTTCTGCCTGACTTTATTTGGGACATCACAGAAGCTTTTTCTGATCCAGACCAACTCAGCAAGGGCTGCCTGAATTTAAAGTAAGAGAAGCCTTTATTTGTGACCTCCTCCATCAGTGTCAGTGCGGGAATACAGGAAAGCACCACGTGTTCCATGGGCTGGGCAAAGTCCTGCTGGAAGGAAATGGTGCTTTCAGGTGATTGGTGGCCAGAATTGCCATGTGTCAGATCCTGGGGCAGAAGACTTGTGCAGATTCTCCATGTATCCCTGAAAGCTTCTCTGAGAGTTCTTGGTGCAGGGTATAACAGTGAAGTGCAGCTGGGTGCACGTGTGACTGTGACTTCTGCTTCCCAGGGGTCCATCCTGGCCTCCTGTCCTTGCTTCTGCCACAGATCCTGGTTAAAGATCAAATACATCAGACTGAAAGTAAAACTAGAAGAGGGGTGTTTGGTGTTCAGATTGCTTGGTGTGTTTGCAGCAGCTCTGCTGCATAGATCCCTTGTCGAACATGATTCAGTCACAGCATCAGTTTTTGCAACAGTGTTTTCTGTCTTGGCTTATTCAAATGACATTCTTGGCCTGAATTCAGGGGATTTCTCCTGCAGAAGCCTGATGAATTACCAGGAAAACTTCAAGCTTAAAACATGAACATAAACATGGGCTTCTTCTGTGAAGTATGTGGTTCAGAGGACAGGCTAGTGTGGGTCTCTCCTTCCTTCCTGTTTTCTTGCTGGAAAACATATGGAAAATACGATAACCTCTCAAACTTAGCTGGTGTTGGCTTGTGTGTTACCAGTGAACAGGGCAAGCTGTGTAAAATTAGAAATGCATTTCCCACTCACTTCCCACTCAGGCAAGGATTCTCAAGGGGAGTGGAGATCCATGCTGAATTACCATGGAAATCCACTTCTTTTTTGTCCCAGATGAAGAGTGCTCCAGAGCCAGTCCCAGCTGGGCACACACGCTGTGTCAGGCAGGCTCCAGCCCGTTCTCTGGGATGGTTGTAGAGTCTGGGGTCATCTCTTGTCAGAGGAACACAAGCCTCATGGCAGCATGGTAGGAGGCTGAGGTCAGCAGCTGCCACATGTGATGGTGAAGGTTGTGCAAGTTTCAGCCACGGTTTTAGTGGCCTTGTCCTGAGAAATGAGTTAGAAGAGGCAGGGGAGCTGTGCATGCTCACTCAGATATTAATGCCAGATGTCAAGGAAAGGTTTTGATTAAGATCCTTCTCTTCATCCAGGATCTTGCTCTTTCCCAGACTGCAAGCTGGTGTTCTGGGAATGAGCTGGTGGTGAAATCCCCCTTGGCAGCTGAGCAGCAGCAGTGCTCTTTCCTCCAGCAGCATTTCCAGGTCACTGTCAGCTCAGCAGGGCAGGATGAGGTCACGCTGGCCCTGCTGGGGATGGGCTGTCTGCAGGCTCTCTCCTCAGCAGAAGGCTGGGGTGAAGAAGAGCTGCCTGCTTGGCTTGGTGGGTCTGTGGTTTGTGTGACAGGCGTAGGCAGGGGGAGGATGGCTCAGGGTTAATTTCAGCAGCATTCTGGCACTTGCCAGCCAGACCACAGCAATGTGGGGTAGGCTTTCCTGAAAGGAGCATGAGCAGATCAGGTACATCTCCTGCCTGGAATTCCCAGCCTTGTCCCACCTCCCCAGCTTTGCATCTCCAGAAAGAGCGCAGCTGAAAGGTTCTGTTCCCAGCAGAGCATCCTGGATTTGAGGCCCCTGTTCAAGGACTGTGAGCTGGCAAAGGGTACCTCACTTTTTTACAGTGATCCTTTTGACTGCACATCTTATTGTCTGTAGATAAAATAGCACAAAAGTGCCAAAAAGTAGAAACTTTTTTGGTGCCATCAAGGCTCTGGGGTGTTTTGTTTTTTTTTCGCTCAGTCTGCTCCAAGGTCAAGTTTCCAATCAAGTTAGTGCTTGCAGCAGCAGAGATTCCTCCTGTGGAAGCACATGTGGCATGTTTGTGAGTGCTGGGTCTGTGCAGCTGGAGCAGGGGGTGGCTGCGGAGATTTGTGGGCATGAGAAATGCTCAGCCACTTGTTTGCTAAGGGAAGGGTTTTTTTCAGAGCTAAAAACTTCTCTGCTATTCCTGTGCTAGTGAACTCCACTCTGATTTGTTTCCAGCACTGGAGGCCTCTCTTGGGTCACATTTATATTTCTCACATTTTCCAATTAATTCAGTTGCCTGTGTTTTCTCAGTGGAGAACTCCTACTTCCCTGTTTGTATTACCTTTCCTGTCTTAGGATTACATTGGTCCAGAGAGCTTTGATATTCCAAGATAGGAGATGCACCAGCAAGATCAATTTCCAAAAGAAATATTAGATGTAAGCAGTTCACCTGACTAGGCAGGGAAAGAATGATGCTGAGAGGTCAGGAGACTCTTGAAATGACCAAATAACCTGGTTGTTTGCACTTTCTTTTGAGGAATAGAAGGGGATTTGAGACATTCACCATCAAAAGATTGGGGGTTTTAGGTCTCTGCTGCATGTCAGGGTGTGTACACACCATCACAGCAAACAGCATTGAGTGTGGCTGAAGGCCACTAACAGACAATAAATAGTAATTCCAGTGTCTTACATGTCAGAATGACCAAGGAAGCTGGAGCTCCTCTTTGTTCTTGCAGTGTTTTGCTGCATTTCCATGCTACAGAGGCTACTTGGGAGCAGAACTGGGAGTGAGGCAAAGAGCTGAGATCACCTCCTTCAGCTGGGTCTTAAAAAAAAGCCAATTTTCTGGACTGACTTAACCCAAGGATGGTTGTATCTATTGTTTCACTGAGACATTTTTGGTGCATGATTATTTTTGTTGCTCTTTTTAATCCATTGTCTCAGGGAAGGGAAATCTTTGGGCAGGAGCAGGTTTTGAAGAAAAACCTCTGCAATTCCCTTTGATTTTGCATAGGAAAGAGTCTGTGGTTTAGAGGTGGGATGTGCCTTGTCTTTACGTGCTCTTTGGGGGAGTTTAACCTCAGGGTCTTATCTGTCATCCTTTCCCTCCTTATCCCACACAGCAACACCAGATGTGGGAAGCAGGGAGGAGGCATAGGCTGTGGCATGATGAGCAAGCCTGTTTAAGGTGCCTCTCTTATTTATGATGTAATGCTCCACTTTCTGTGCTGAGTAGATAAAGGACCTGGCTTGCTCCTTGCTGTTACAAGCAGTGGAAAAAGTTCCCCTGCTGCGATACAGATCTTGTGTTTCTCTCATGAATAGGTCGCTGTGAGCCAGCTTTGCCCTGGCTCTCAGAGTTACCCTGGCTCATCCCAGAGGAGAGGGATGGGTTGAGAAGGTGGGTCCACACCAGTTATAAAGGTGCTACATACAAAAATGCAGAGTTGGTGCTGTTTTCTGTTTATCAGTGAGAATTCCCTCTCAGGTTTCAGCCTCTCGCTCAGCTCTGTGCCAGCAGGCACAAGGATTGTAAGGTGAAACAGGGTTATCAGAAAGGAATTGACCCTGCCAACTTGCCTGGGCAGAAGGAAGCAGAGTTGAAAAGCAAGGCTGCCAGCCAGCAGCCAGTTTTGTATTCCCTGTTTAGCAAGTGCCCGTCAGTTTAAAACAAAGCTGATGATGGCTGTTTCCTAAGCAAGGCACACGCTCTGCTACGGGTGAGGGATCGTGCTGTGTTGTGGCTCCACTTCCAGTAGCACAAACTCTCCCCTTTCAGCCCTGCCCCAGCACATCCCAGGTTCTGAGTTCCCAGCACAGTGCAGAGAGAGTGGGATCTGGGTTGGACCAGGGAGAGGGAAAGCAAATCTGGGGAGAGCTGAAGAGGGAATTGATGTCTGGGGTCAGCAGAAAGGAGTTGTTGACTTTGGCTTGGATTTGTGAACAGTAATTGTCACTTCCTTTTCAGCTACTGGTTATGATCACAAATCCAAAGTTACAGCCCTAGGGAAAGCAGAGTAAGATTTCTACTGGCAACTTTGGTGTTGTCAGATGCAGTATGGTATGGGCAGAGGTTTTCCCAGGCAGATCCCTGCTGCTGGTTTTGTGGAGTTCTGCCAGAGGAAAAAAGAGGTTTTGAAGCCAGAACTCATGTGCTGGTGGACCCTGGAGCTTCTGAGATCAGAGGATATGGTGTGTTGGAGAAGTGTGTGATATGTGCAGTGTGTGAGGGATCCATGAGAGACCTCCTTGGAGCTGAGCTCTTTCTGTGGGGAGAAAGCTTTCAAGACAGGAGAAGAACGTGGATGTGATTGGAAAGTACTTTTGGAGAGAGTGTTAATACCTGGCCAGCAGGTTGTTTTTTAGGTGGGAGAGAAGCAAGGCTTTTCTGGGGGCCAAGAAACCACCCCATGAATTAGAGGTTGCTCCCGGATGTCTCAGCAGAACCCCTCAATCTGCCTGGGATGTTTTTGCAGCAACATGGCCTGTCCACAGGCAGCTGTAGGAGTCAGCCCTTCAAAGGTGGATGTGCCAAAATTGTCTTGTGCTGCCTGTGGCAGATGCTGTGCCTGCTGCACATCTCTGTCCTGGCTGCAGCAGGTCTGTGACTCTTGGGTGGGGTCTGCCACATTGTCCTCTCTGGAGCTGTCCAAGGGTGAGATGGGCTCTGTCCCCTGAGCCACTGAGGCTCTGAAAGGTTTGAGAGCTGGAAGTGGAGCAGCTCACTCTAAATCACCAACCTGAGATTTTTCTCTTTCTGTATTTCAGAAACTTCGACTCCCTCAGAAAAGAAAATGTGTACGAGAACAACAAGTTGGTAAGTGACTTTTAATGTTTACTTTTGGTCTAGTCCATGACCTGGCACTTTGCTCATGTGATTCAGCCACAGAAACCCTGCAGACACAGTGTGCCCATTGTGCTGTGTTCCAATCCTTTGCCTTATTCTGCACCTTCCAGCCTTCTTTGAACAGCAATGTCCAGCCTGGCTGGCTGCTTGAAAGCACCTTCAGACTGTTCGTATTTCTTAGCTGGTCACACAGTGATGCCTGTCCCAGTGTGTCCTGTGGCAGCAGGAGCTCAGGGAGAGGTAGTAGAACTCAAAACATGGACACGTTGAGTATGTGATGCTCCTGAGGGTTAGAGCAGGAGCTGGGAAGAAGCTGGTGTGAGAGGGGAAGCAATGGGAGTATCCTCCCTCTACTGCTCCTTCCTGGTGCAGGGGATCAAGCTGGATACATCCTGAAGTTGGACACTTCAGCCTAGTATTGAAGTTTCTCATGTTCTTTCCACAAAGGAAATAGAAGCTAGGCAGGCTAACTCCCTCCTGCACTGGATTCTAGCATGGTCTTAGTGATCCAAGGAAGGATTTTCCTATCCCTCTCTCTGTCAGAAAAGGAGAGGCAGCCAATTATAACACTTCTCTTCCCTTGGCATTGCTCCACACAGTTTCATGGCTGCTTGACAGGAGCTTGGGATATGAGCAAACCATGGCAGCTTACCCTTGTCTGGGCTGGAGGAATGACACGCTCTCAGGCGGTGAGCTGGCTGAAGTGCTTCTTGCCTCTGGAAGAGCTAAACCTGTCCCCCCATGGCTCCTTGGCTGCTGCTCCCCTTTCATCCCTGGCTGTGTCAGCAGCTCCCACGACAGACCCTCTGTCCCCAGGCTGGGGCTGCAGACTGTGGGCAGTCAGTGGCACTCTGGGGTTCAGCCTGTGTGTTCCTCTCCTCCAGGGGAGATTCAGACCATGAGTTTTGCCCTGGAGGTTTGGTGTTTGGCAGGAGTTGGGCCTCTTTGCTATGGGAGCATATCTTGCCTGAAGTGCTGAGGATCCCTGAGTGTTGCTCCTTGTCCAGCTGGGCTGATGGTGTCTGCTTGTGTCTGGGAAATGAGCTCTGCAAGCTGCCTCTGCTGATTTTATTAATGAAAAGCTTCTTTGTGCTTCTCACAAAGAGTTGCTCCCCTCCTTTGTTGCAGTCTGTGTGTCCCCTCCTCCCCCTTTCTTAGTTTCTTTTATGTCCTTTGTTTTGCTCTCTCCCCCTTACTCCACCTGCTGTGGGATGACTTGTCTGTGTTGTCCTTTCCCTGCTGGTGTCCTGCTGCCTGGGCTGTGCTGTCCCTGGGATTGACCCTCCACCTCTCTGTGCTGCTGGGCTGGGCTCCCCCTTGGGCTGCTCTCCATCCGAGCTCCTACACTTCCTTGCTCTGCCTGTCCTTGGGATACAAGTGGGCCTGATTTCTCCCAGCATTATTCCTCTGCTATTGTCCAGACCCATCTTGATGTCTTACTCATTAGAGACTTCTTTTCCCTCTTTACAGAGGTCTATATTGTGCATGCAAAACAGCCTTGTTTGAACTACAGTTTTTCATATAAGGTTGTCTGTCAAGGAAGAATGTGTCACTTCTCAAGTGCCACAAGACCAACCCCAAACCCTAGAAAAATTTCAGTTGGTGGCATTTTTTTGCTAGATATTTCAAAATTATATAAAGAGGAGGACAGTTTCTAGAGGCCTTAAATGGTGGTGTGGTGTAGCAGGTGGAGCCTGTGCCAGGCCAGCTCAGGTGGCCTCGAGCGTATCACTTTCCCATTTTGCACGGATATGGCAGCAGTGGCACTTCCTTCCCCTGGAAAGCACTTGGAGCTGCACTGATGAAAAACATGATGCAAAACCAACATGTTGGTCCTTTAAAGGCCAGGCTGGGCAGGCAGGTAGAGGAGAAGTGTGACTGGGTCCTGTTAGGTGGTGATCCTGTTGTGAATCCAGGCAAGAGCAGTTCCCAGCAGCACGAGGATGCTGCAGGCGCAGGGGACACCATGTCCTGATGCTGCTGTCTGCATTGCTCACCTGGCTCTGGCCAAACCAGGTGAGTGCACAGAGCATCCTCCTCTTTGTGGCCCAGGCAGCCCCTCACTCCTGTTCTGTGCCCCTTGCCCAGTGTCACCCATGGCACAGTGTGGAAGGAGGTGGCATGGCCTGTGTTCCCACTAAACCTCCCACCAGGAATGTCCAGCAGGAAAACTCGACTGGTCAGACCAGTTGTGCAGCCAGTGCAGTGGGGAACACTCCAAAGAATGTATTAAGTACCAGTTTACAAGACAGCAAAGTGCCAGGCTGGGCTGGCAGCTGGGATGAAACAGCCAGTGGTAACTGGCTGAAAGCATTTTTAATGTCCGCTCTGTTACATTTTTACTGGGATACCCAATGGAAAAAAATGGTAATTATCTCGCTGAAAAATAGTGGCTGTTTGTTTCTTCTAAGCAGGAATGGTTGGCTTGTACACCAGCACTGTGTGTGTCCATGCCAGAGGTCAGATGCAGAGGGGTTTAATATATTCAAGGGGTTTTTTTTGACCCTTTCACTGTGGACTTTAGCAGTAGCCTTCCTTGTGCCTCTGGTGTTGCAAGTGCTGTTTTCCTTTGCTGTATTGGCATTTCAATAGGGATGCTCCAAAGGGGGAGAAAAAGGATTTTTTTTGTATAAATTGGGAAGGAACAAGGCTGGAAAAGGGCCTTAGTAAAAGCCTTAAGCTGAGCTGAGCAAGGGTGAAGTTTGGATGTTGCAATTTTTTTGGTATTCTATTAAAGGCTTTTGTTCAGAGGCAGGAGAAAATAGCTTTTGCCTCCTTTACCTGCAGTTTCAAAGCAGAGGATCCCAGAAAGAGGAATACTCACCCCAAATATACATTAGGCAGCGTGGAAACAGTTAAACTGGAAGGAAGCTATCAGGAATTATTCTGCATTACACCTCTTTTCCCCCTTTATGGTCTGGGAGAGCAGGGTCCCTCCTGCAGCCCAAGATTTCCCATTTTCAGCTGGAGAAGAGCAGGCAGTAGGAGGCAGGAGGCTTTCACATTTGCCCAGCACTCAGAGATGAAAGCTGCCTGCAGCCCCCCGTTAATTGGGGAGCACTCCAGGTTGGGCCGGGAGCCTGGAAACGAGCCTGCCAGCCTGGACTGACACATCCCCTTCTGCCAGGCCTGCCTCTCTGCAGCTGTGCACTCACACACACAGCCAGGCTGGAGGAAGAGCAAGGGAAGCCCAGGTGAGTTGCTGTGCAGTGAGCTATGGCCAGCTTGCCAGGCCAGATTTTTGGCTTCTTGCCTGGATTTCTCAAGGCAGTGGCTGGAAGCCATGACTCCGTTGGTTCCTCCGATGTAGGAGTTAAACTGGTGCAGCTGTTCTCCAGTAGAGTATGTATTTGAGTGGGGCTGTTTGCAGTGCACTTTCTTACTTATGATGAGGAGCAGCTCTGCTGCCTGGCATGGACAAGACCTCTCTATTTTATTTTTTTTCCCCTTCTCCAGGCATTTCGAGTTGCAGAGGAGGAGCTGGGGATCCCAGCCTTGCTGGATGCAGAGGATATGGTTGCTCTGAAGGTACCAGACAGGCTGAGCATCCTCACCTATGTTTCCCAGTATTATAACTACTTCCATGGACGGTCTCCTAGTAAGTACCATATTCCCTGGAGGGGTTGGAAGGATCAGGGCTTCATTTCATGCTTTTCCTTGCCTCCTAAGAAGCTTTGGAAAGCAAAATAGACTGCAGAGAGGCTTTTAGGTACCAGAACTATTTCACTGGGGGGATCTGAACTTTTTGCACAGCAGCCTACAGTTGCATCACTGCTTTTGGAAGGGTACAAGGCCATGTCTTGTCTTTGAAACTACTGCCTTAAAATTTAAAATACAGTGTAAAATTTCTTATGGTTCAGCCAGAGAGGAGCACTGAAGGTTCCATGTCCCCAACTTAGCTTTCCATTCTCGAGCACCTCCACCCCTGTTCCAGTCCTTGCCACGCCTGAGGACTGGTGAGAACATGGAATAGAACAAGGCTGAGCTTGTCTGTGAGGCTGTGCCAATGTGACAGCATCAGTGGTAGGGCTTGTACAGCACAGCAGCACTGATACAAAGGGGGAGAAGAAAATTATCACTCTAACTGACATAATTGTGATGGAAATTCTGTCAAACATAAAACAGGCCACAGAGCTGCCAAGGCATTATATTCACATACTGGAGAGTTTATCTGGGCTCACAGGAGCATTATTGTAGTCTTGGTTTATATTTGGCTTTAAGCTCACACAAAATGAAGTAACATGATAAACCAATTTTGCAGGTTCCTCCAGAGGAAATTTTAGAAAGTGGGACATGAATGACTTAACTGGTTAAGGTGAATCTAAATGGAGAGATATATATTGAAAATGTCCTACATGTTGGAAAGAAAGCACAATTCACTCAGAGCTGCCTTTAATGTTTAAACTCTTCCTACTTCTCCACCTCTTTACACATTTAAGCATGCTTTTGTTCTCCCTCCATAACTTCTTCCTTCCCCTTCTTTTTTATCTCTTGTTTTAAAACAGTTCTGATTGAAATCAAACAAATTCCATCATGTTTGTGCCAAGTGGTGAGAAACTGGGTTATGTTGGGGTCTTTGCCCCCTCCCCCCTGCATCTTGTCATCAAGCACAGCACATTTTTATACTCTCTAGTGTCCCACAAAACACTTGGGCTGCATTCCTGTTGCTGGGGTGAATGTGAATGTCTGAAAATGAGCCCAGGCTGGAATGTGCCCTCTGACACCAAGCACAGTCATGGAATCACAGTCATGCCCTTCAGATGGGTTCCAGCAGGACCATGAAATAAGCAGGACACAGGAGGACAGGGAGGGTGAGCAGACAGTGCTTTAGTGAGATCCTGCTTTTGTGGACGAGTAGAGTTGAAGCCACCCATCTTTGTGTGGGCTTTGGGAATTCAGTAAATGGCACAAGTGGGAGGTGAGGGGGCAGTCTGAGCCTGAACTGTCCCCTGGTCCCTGCACTAGGAGCCCTGGGTGTTTATTTGGCTTTCTTGAAGGCAGACTGCTGGGAACTGGGAGCAGAACTCTCTGCTCCCTGCCCTTTCTGTGTTTACTGAGCAGGGTATAATCTCTTTTCAGATGAGTGGCCATTTAAGTGTCACTTGGAAAGTGAAGCTGTGACTCAAATATCCCACAAGGAACACAGAGACATCTCATTCAGAATGGGAAGTGGTGCAAGAATAATATCCCTGTGAGACACTTGGGGTTTGTGTCTGTAAAAACTTTGCACAAAGCTTTATTTCCCAGGGAAGCCTCCTTGCACTTCTCAGGGCACAGGGCACCAATCCCTGCTTGACTGAAGTGTGTTGGAGAGTCTGTTTTCTCCACTTGTGAATTTTGAGGGGTTCTGTTTCATCTGCAAAGAAAAGAGAATTGGGCATTTCCAGGCTGCTTGTGGCAAGTCTTGGTTTCTACATCAGCACCTCTACGACACCTCCAAGTCCTTGCAAAATTACCCATTTTTAGTGGTCATTTCCACATTCAACAAGGTTGTTTGCTCTGAGGGAGTCCCAGCTGGGATGTGGACCCTTGCAGCAGTGGATGTTCAGGCTGTGTAGGAAGTCTGGAGCACAGCAATTTGAACGAAGCAAACCCTCTGTGCTTCAGCTCCTTAGCCATAACACCTCTGCCTGTTCCAGCAGGGCCTGTTTCAGTCAGGATCAATTCCAGCCAAACCCTAGGCTGGAACTGAAAATCCAAGGTCTTGTTCTCACCATCGATGGATGGTGATTTGCATTTCTTCACTTCTGCATTTCTCTTCATGAAATTCCCTGAGAAGAGAAAAATCAGCAATTTCAGGATGTCGTTCAAATTCACTTGTTGCCTCTTGCCCCTCAGTCCAGTACAGCACTGCTCATGAAGGAAATCTGTGTCTCCTTGTGTGCTTTCCATGTTACCCACCAGGCACCTCTGAATATTCTTACTTTGTAAATTATTCCTAAACATGTGAGTTTTCATTATGTTTCCTTTAAAAAAATTCCCTTCTTCCATTCTTCCAGTTGGAGGCATGGCTGGAATCAAGCGTCCTTCCTCTGAAACTCCAGAGCAGCATCCTGAGAAGAAAACTGCTCCAGAGCCTCCTAAGCCAGTGCCAGCAAAACTGCCTCCTGCCCACCCACCAGCCAGAGCTAAGCCAAAGGAAACCTCCCCTGTTACCATGGTAAGAAATGTGGGTTTGGGTGTTCTTCATTCCTTAAATCTGTTCAGTGAGATAGAGAGCACTGGGCTAGTTCAAGGCTCCTGATGGTAAGGACTCAGTCTCTAAATTTCTCTTCACTATGAGCAATTTAATCTGATGTAATCTAATCTGAGGTCTGATTCTGGCATAGATTGAGGTGGGACTCACTGGAGAACCATCAGTCAGCCTGGATACATCATGAACAGGACGTGGGTGTCTTAGGACATGGTTATGTTGTTCTTAGATAATGGGGATGGAGATTTTTGCGGGATGTGATATTATTTTTGCTAGAAAACACTGATCCAATTATTGAATATGGTTTCAAAGCAGAGTAGGGATGACAACAGAGTAGAAGCCCTTCCCCAGCTATTTTAAATCAGAGACCTTTGCCTATAGGCAGAGAGAGCACCCTGGTCCTCTGGCTCTATGGGAACATATTCCCCATACTCTGTCCTTCTGAGGGCTGTTCCACTTCTATGGCTTCTGTGACAAGGGGATTAGAGGGAGAGGGGATATCCTGCATGTCACTTCTCTGTCCTGGCTGTGCATGCCAAACACTCACCTTTTTGGGAGATTTGTAGCTGTGTCCAGGGCCATGGTCTTGTCTGCTCACCCACTGCTTCTCCCCACAGAAAAGGGTCCTGGCAGAGAGCGGGAATGTCCCCAGCAGCTGCTGTGGGGTCTGTGGGAAACACGTGCACCTGGTGCAGCGCTACTTGGTCGATGGGAAGCTCTATCACAGGAACTGCTTCAGGTACAGCAGCTCTTCAGAGCAGGGGCACAGCTCTGGGGGTCACAGAGGGCCAGGCTTTGTTCCTTTGGCACTGGAGAGAGTGGTGTGGCACGTTTTTTTCAGCGTGGAGGAAACTTGGGCTTGCTCTTGACCTGTGTGTAAGGGAAACTGTCTCCACAGGTCTGTTTTCATCTACACCTTTCCTGCTTCAGGCTGTGCTAACAGCTCTTGTTCTGGTGCCTGAAAAATGTGCACACTGGGTCTGCTCACTGCCAGTGTGGTGCCTTCACCCTCCTGTGGATGGTGGAGTCATGCCTGCACTCCCAGCTGTGTGTCTCCCAGCACTCTGGAGGATGTTTCCTGAGACTTTTGTATCCACAGGTGCAGGCAGTGTTGGAACTTGCTTCTTCCTGGAAACTACAAAGCTGGGCCTGAGCCCGGTACGTTCATCTGTACCAGCCACCAGCAGCCAGAGAATGTCCAGATCTCTGGTCTCCACAGTACTGGGAAAAAAACTGACAGTGCCCCAGCCCCTACTGCTGCCAGGGCGTTTCAGAAAGCAGCAGAACCCAAGAAACCAGAGCAGGTGTTGAAGAAACCCAGCCAGGAAGGCCTCACTAATTCAACCAAGCCATCTGTTTCATCTTCTGGAAGCTCTGGCTTCAAAAGTGTAAATACTCCGTGGTCCTCCTCAGCTGTAAATAAATCAGATGACTGCAAAGGTGCCTCATTGGGGAATAAAACAGATCCCCATGAAGGCCCCACAGTGAAGCCTCCTTGGACATCCTCCACAACCAAAACACAGCAAGCCCGAGAAAATTTTTTTCGGTCTTTGGAGTCTTCCAGCAATAAATCTTCTGACACTCAGAAACAAGTCCAGTCTCCTCATGGTCCTGATAAAACTGCCCCTGCCAGAAGCCCTGATGAGGTCAGTCGGGTGAATGCTGGGAAGGATCAGGCACGTAACCATATTATACAGGCTCTGTCTGCATCAAGCACTTCTCCAAACAGGCCAGGAGGACTCAGCTCCACCAGCTCCTCAGCACCTGGCAGGTAAGCACTATTTCTCTTTCCCTTTTTATTGCCAAGGTGTTGCTTGGGATAACTTGGAGAAGCCCCTGCATCTTTCTTTGCTTTGTCTTGACTGCTCTTGTGGCTCAGTTTTGAAGGCATGTAAAGGGACACATACAAATCATTGGAACAGAGGCAAATAAAAAGGTCCATCCTTTCATGAAGACTCACTAAGTTGTTCTTTTTTGCAGTGGCAAGTTTTCTTCCGCCAGTTCTCAGAGTCCGGTTCCAAAAACAGAGTCCAGCAAAACAGGCTACACAGCACCAAAGCAGGAAAAGGTTACAGACCCTGTGCCCAAGAGCCAGGCTGGCAGCAAACCTGTGGACTCTTTGCACAAGCCAGAGTCAAAAGGCATCAAAGGTGAGGATGGATGATTCACACAGTTCTGCCTCGACACAGCGCTCCACCTTTATGCCTTCCTCTTGGACCAGTACAGCACAAGTGTCCATGACTCCTGTCCTTTGTGTCTGTACCACCACATAAGGGTTTTCTGAGCTGTGGGGCTCAACACACCTCCATTTATCCCTTACAATTCCTCCTTCTAGCATGGTGAGTTCTACTGCTCTGAGAATCTCCAGGTATTTGAAGTTGTACTTGCTGTCATCAAACACTGGGATCATGGTGGCTTTCAAAGGCTTAGATTTTCCCAGATGGGAGACCTTGCCAGAACTTTGGGATGATTTTTTGATTGCAGTTGCAGGTCACCCTGCCTCCTTTTCTGTTTTGAGCCAAGCTTCCATCATGGTGACTTAGCAGTGGGCCAGGGGATGATATTCTGGGGGTTCCCAGTGTCTCAGGCACTTTCAGGTGGCTGGTATTTTTTCGGGCCAGAAGAAGTGTCCTTTTGCAGTTTGCTGTGACTTTGTGGGGCTTTTTGTCTCTCCCTCTTCCTGCCCCAGCCTTTGATCTCTGAGATCTGAGCTGTTTGTGTTGTATTGCTGTTGAATGTGCCTGTTCATGTACTCTGTGGCTGAATTTCTGTAACTGTGTAGGTTTTAAAGCATTTGATCTGCAAGGGACAAAATGCCACTGAGATTACTTACTACCTATTGTATGTGAATCTGTTCATGTTAAACTTGTTGAGCTGGTGCTGGTTTGCTGCAATAACATCATAGTACCTGCCCCAGTGCATGGCTTATCTCCTAGGATTCTCCTGAGACTCAAATCTGGCTTGTTACTTTTTATTGGATGTTTTTTGTTCTTGTTTATTTTTATTTGCCTTGCTGTGTTCTTTTCTTCAGGAAGCACAAATGTTGCTGACAACAAGTCTGAGAGCCCAGAAGGGTGGAGATCTCGGCTGAAGCCTGTAGCCAACAAGTGAGTGTCTTTGGAGCTGGTGGGTTTCCATGGCAGGTGTGACAATCCCAGGTGGAGATCCACACCAGGATGTCCAGAAGTTTTCCTGTGGACCATCCTGCAAGAGGGATTGTTTGTCTTTTTTCTTTGCAGGGACCAAGATGGCTCCAAGAAACCTACTGATAACTCCCAGGTGGGAACAGGGAGCCCAGCACATGAGGAGCCAAAGGCAAAGTCATTAGTTGTCCCACCAGCAAAGCAGGATTCTGGTATGAAGGATAAAAGCTTTGCCTTCATTTTGCTTATCAGGAAGGGGGCAGGCATTGGTACTGCAAGGCCCATGTGAAGAATGTGTTGTGGAGGCTGTGCCTTCCTTTCAGGGGTCTTTGCTCTCTGCACCTGCTTTAGCCTTGTGGTGCCTTTATTTTGTGCCTCCCATCCTTCTCCAAGGAGAGGGACTCAATTTCCACAGGGTTCCTTTCTTCTGCAAGACAGCCAGCAAGATTTCACTTACCCTCTCTTGCATGATTGTGTAATGTTGAGAAATCTTAGTGATGGTTCCCAACTGTTTATTTGCCTCCCAAATGTTTATTCTCCACTTACTCTGGCCTTGTAATGAGTGGTATTTTTCCCTGTTTACTTTGGGCTTATGCATTTCATTATCATCAAAAGAGGGGGACTAGGACTAGAAATGGAGTTTGGTAGTGGTGAGTGCCAGAGACATGGGGCAATAAAGGGATTTTTATGAGATGAGGGTTGAAATTTCTTACCCAAAAGCTGTCTGTGCTTCTTAATCCAGCTTCATCTGGTGGATTCACTAAGAAGTTGTTGATTCCCAGCTCAGATCTTATCAGGAGCTGTCAGAATTCAAAGCAAGACTGGAAAGATCCTGGAGGGTCTGCCAAGAAGGAGGAAGATGGCAACCAGTTGAAAACAAACATTGCTACGTGTAAGATCTCTTCTGCCTACTAAAGTCATTCTCAGGGAACAGCCTGAGTGGTCAGTATGGGACATGTGTCCCAGAGTTTTCTGTGGCTAACCCTGTGGCTGCTGTCATGGGGGGCAGAATCTGTGTAATTAATTTTTATTAGCCAGCTTGGCTTAAGCAGGAAGCAGCAAGGCCAGAGAATTCAAGGCCAAAGTGGGAAAGGAAGAAATTGAAATAGGAATTTTTCAAGGTCACTGCCCTGTCATTCTTTAGACTTAGTGCTATGAAGAGAACCATCTCCTAATTTGGGGAACTGGGATCTAGTTGATGTCTCTGTTCCTCTTCAGTTGAGTGGCTTTAGAAAATAAAAGGAATGCAGAGATCTGTCACCCAGAGACTCACAGGAGCAGGAGCCAAAGCTGCTGTTTCTTTGATTTTCAGATGTCCTGATCAGTTTGTCCCTACTCTTAATCCAGGTTCTTACTTCTGTTTGTTCAGGCACAGCTTTCCTGTGCACCTCTCCTCCCATGCCCAGTTATCCTTGCTCTGACATACTCCACTGCAATGCTAAGGAAATTTTCTGGAACTAACCTGATGTTGCTGCTGTCCTGTTTGCTCAGCTTCTTTGTCTCCCCTTTCCTTACCCCATCTTGCTGTGTCTTACCTGTCTGGAGTAGAAGATTTTCACAGCAGGGCTCAGTCCTTCCCCTGATGTTTGTCTTGGAGCAAGCAGGATGGGTCCCGATGGCTCAATGGCCTCGTGCTTTATTTTTTGTCAGCTGGTTCCAGCATTGCCCTTAGCCAGCACCTTTGACAGCTACTAAACATTCAATCTCCAGTTGTTTAGTCATTTTTAAGAGTTTGGTGTGCCTCCTTTGCCAGCATTTTCCTCAAACTTTCCACCTCCTCAGACTCAGCCCCAGGGTTCAGCAGAGTCTCTCCCAGGAAGTGAGCTGTTCAGATAAGGGAGGCCGGGTTTATATCTCTCTTTCTAAAGGTTAATGATTGCCATGGGGGAGGACCATTGGGAAATTTTCCTGGCAATCTTCCCCCACTTTTCCCCAGCTGAAAGGCTGGTTCCTGCTGCTGTCACTGGGCAGGCTGTGGATTAGGGACAGAGCTGTTGCTCCTCTGTGTAGATTGGAGATTTTAATCTCAGCACTCAGAGAGAGCTGTGAACAGTCAGCTGCTGTTCCTGCCCTCAGTCCTGGGGTTGTGTTGAGCTGTGGATGGTGAGCATTTCTCTAGATCATTGGTGGTAGGTGGTGTTTTCTGTTGAGAGAGGAGGCTCCAGGGTTTTCCTGCCAACTGTCCTACTTCCAGCTTGCTGGCAAGCAGCCAAGCCATCCTGTGTCTGTCAAGCCACAACCTGAGGGTATCAGGGGATATCAGATCCTCAGCTGGTCACAGGGTGTCATTTTACAGGCTCTTTCCCTCCAGTGACCGTGGCCTTCTCCCCATCAGTGGTGCAGCTTTCTGCCTTGGCTGGAAGTGTTGCAGAGGCCACTTGGAAGGAGCCTGGAGAAGCAGGACTGAGCTGTGAGAGGGAAGTGTTGTTTAGGCAGACAGCTGGAGGCAGGACAAATCTCTCTTTAAGAGAGACTTTAAGAATCTTTAAGAGAAGTGTGAGCTGCAGGCAGTGCAGAGGCAGCAAACCAGTAACATCCAGAGGGAAAAGATCCCTGACAGAGGCCAGCAGTGCAGGAACAGCACAGCCACATCCAGCATCTTCTCCTTTTGCACTTTCCTAGAAAGCACAATAGAGCAAGGGCTGGGCAACTGGAGAGCTGTCCTTGAGCTCTTCCTCAATCTCCAGAGACTCTCAGGAGGCTCCCCCAGTCAGTCTGTCCTGTCTTTCTCCTTGTGTGTGCTGAGCCTGCATCGCTGCTGCCTTTGTTACAGCCCTGCTCTTTCGATAGTGGAGTTTTCCATCCTTATCACATCATCCACTCATGCCTCTGTTCTCTCTCTGTGGTAATTATCCAGCCCAGCCCCTTGGGTATTCAAATACCTCACACTCTTCTGTAGTTATCCTTGCAGCACAGTTGGGCAGAGGAAGCTGAGGCACAGTGGAACAAATACACGTTGCTTAAGGATTGATTTTAATAGGTGTCCAGGGCCTAAATAATGCTGTGTAGTGGGGCCTAAGGGACTTCTCACCTAGGAAGTGTTTTGTGGGAGGAATTGAACCTTAGTTTCCTGAGATGTACACTGAGGTCCCATAGACCATCTTTGTTTCATCAGTATTTACTGATACTCCTTTGTAAAAGAGCACTAGAGGCACATTTTTAGTATGTTTCAGTGTTTCCTGTGACAGTAACCCAGTCTTTCTGTGCTATCCTTTAGAAGATTAATAAGGAATGGCTTTTGCCACAACAAATATCTTTGGGTTTTAACAAGATAGTGAATGAACATGGAAGTCAGTATTCTTGGGTGGAAGTTCCAAAGCCACACCTGGATTAGGTGACTGTCTATACCCTGGGGTTGAAAGCAGCAACCTGTGACCTGAGTGACAAGCCACAAGGAGTAAACCAGGCTGTGAGGAAATGTCTCTTACTTTGGTCAGGCATGTGGATGCATGTGTAGCATCTGTGACCTCTGTTAGGTAGCTGGGACCTGTTGTGCTGTGGTGGTATAGGCACTGTCCCACATCACAAAATTATTTAAAGGTTGTTGTGACATTCTTTGTTTGATTTTTTCCCTCCCTTCTAGTTAAACAGCCTGTTCAAAAAAGCAAAGACAAGCCTCAAGTGGTGTCCCCAACCAAGGTATGACTGGAAACCAGGTGTAAGGGGGAGCAGGCCGGGGTTGTTAATATTTTTCAGGAGTGCTTGTCCAGATATATCTAATTTTTTCTCATTGGGAGGGTTTATTTGGATACCCAGGGAAAGGGTGAAAGGCTCTGGGGCAGAGACAAGGTGGAGAAGCTGCTGGTTATCTTCCATGCAGGGAGACAACTGGAACTGGAGTGAGACAGAGCCAGACAAAACTGTGGTAGACATTGCATTCCCCACAGAAGGGGGAGAGTGTCTGCAGAGTGACAGGTGTGGGTGGAGTTGCCACTGACAGCAGATGTGTCACAGCCCTGCAGTGGCCATCGCTCTGCTGTGAGCAGCCACCTCTCCTGACCTGCCCTCCCAGGCTGGGGCTCTGTTCTTGGGCTCCTTATGCCCTTGCCCATCTCTGCTGTGACCTCAGCAGGCAGTCTGAGGGTTGCTCAGCTCTATTTGGTCCTCCATTTTTTCCCCTAGCTGCACCCAGACTACCTCCCTGAGGAGAAAATCCAGGAGAAGGTTCGTGACATTGAGAAACAGCTGGACGAGCTGGAATTGAAAGGAGTGGATCTGGAGAAGCAGCTGCGTGCCTGTGAGGGAGGTAAAGGAGACCTGGTGACAGTTCTGCTCTCGTGGGGAGCTGTGGGGCTCAGGTCCTACCCCTGGGCACTCCTGGCTCCATTTTTAGGAGCCCAGGCTACATGTGAGACACCAGGTTCCCAGAGGTAGCTGGTTACAATGATAAAGCCTGGGGAATTTGGAACCTTCTCTGGCTGTTTTGTAACATAGTTTTTGAGCAAGGTCTGTGTTAATTTGGCTGAGGATCAGAGAGTTTTGGGAATCCTGTAGCAGAGTATCCATAAGCAGCTTCCTTGGATCTACAGGGAGTGACCTGCATCCCTTGTGCCCAGGAGCTCCAAAGATGACGTGTTTTCACTGGAGGTTGCCTGGGGCTCACATAAGTCACCCTAGGCTCACCCTCATGAGATTGTGTGTTTGAGCCAGGGAGCCTGAACTGATGCAGCTTCTTGCCCTTTGTCTCCCCTGTAGATGAGTCCGAGGATGCCCTTATGGTGGATTGGTTCAAACTGATCCATGAGAAACAGCTGCTGCTCAGACAGGAATCAGAGCTGATGTACAAGTGAGTACAACCAGAAATTCACCTGTCTGCTTGTGCACTTCCTGTGAGCAGTGAAGGAGAGGGAGTGTGGCAGCCCAAAAAATGATGTGCCACTTGGTGGGATGAGAAGGGTCGAGGGTGTCTCTGAGAGAACTGTCATCATTATGATGTATTAGCTGGTGGGCCTTTGAGCACCCAGGGTCTGTGAAGAGTTTATGAGGAGGGAAACTTCAGAAATGTGATGGAGGAAGATTTCCCCTGACCTACCAGCCCCTGCCTAGGTGGTGGGCAACACAGAGATGAGGCTTTAGCATGACAAGAGAAGGATCCAACCCTGGGGCATGGCAGGGCAGTAACTCATCACTTCTGTCATTCCTTCCAGGATGAAGCAGCAGAACCTGGAGGAGCAGCAATGGAATATTGAGATGGAGCTGCGAAGCCTCATGGACAAACCAGGTAAGGACTGGCCCCACTGGGAATGCTGCTGGCCCCAGGAGCCTCCACTCTGTGTGCCAGCCCTGGGATGTCCTTAGATCTGAAGGCACTGCAGGGATTGCCAGGTGCACTGTGGGTGTCCCCTGGCTGTGGCTGTCCCCTGTCAGGTGCAGACTCCCTGTGACATCCAACCCACCTCTGCTCTGTCAGGGCATGCAGGATGTGCCCCTGAGTGTGGGGATAGTACAGTTACCCTTGCTGGGGCAGGGTGGAGGCAGGAGGCACAGTGGGGAGGTACTGCCTGTAGTTGTGAGATGGGCTTCCTTTGTCTTGTGCAGAGGCGCTGAAGACACCCAGGGAGAAGGAGAAAGAGAAGGAGCTGCTGGAGTCGTATCTTAGCACAGTCAATGATCGCAATAATATTGTGGATTGCCTGGATGAGGACAGACTCAGGTGAGGGTGCTCAGATGGTGGGAAATGAGCCAACATTACTATATTTCCACTGCTGCCCAGGCTGTAGGGGTGGATGAGTGGCTGTAGTCCAGACTAGTGCTCCATGAGAGTGGGTGGTCACCTATCATCAAACGTCTTGTTCTAAATGCTGCTGTCTCTGTGTCCTTGGCAGCTGTTGGAGAGAGATCAGGACCACAGCCCTGTTCTCTCTCAAGCCAAAGCTGCTGTGAGAACAGGGCTGTGAAAATGTGGAATGCTGGGGAAGAGAGGGAGAGGCTGGAGATTGGGAGGCTGGAGGCAGCATGGGAGATGCAGGAGGAATCTGGGAACATGAAGTCAGGAATGTGCTTATCTGCTGCAGCAAGTGAAAGAACAACTGTAGCCAAGAACTGGATCCTTCCCAAAGGAAGACTGCTGTGTCAAGTAGCTGGATTTGTTCCTCCTGATGCTGAGAGCAGCCTCCATTTCTTGACCCCAGAGCACCAGCTCCTGCTTGTGGATTCTGGTAGTGCCCAGGACAAGGTGGTGACAGCAGTGTGCTTGTCCCTGATGGCAGTGAGCACCTCTGTAAACACCCCGGGCTATTGTGTCTCAACTTCATTCATCTCCTCGGGTGTGGTGGTGTTTCACCACTCCATGAACTCAGATGATTCATCAGCCATCTGGGAGAATGTCTGGAAATCCCCACATAGGCCCTTGCTTTCAAGGGAACCAGATGGAATTTGCTAATGTCTAAGACACTAGCTGTTGGGGTTTTTTTTCCTCCAGCCTTCTCAGGGTATGCTGTGGAGATGGGTAATTTCTTACTGGGGAATAAGAGCAGTATTTGCATGAGCTTTGGTATCTACCAGCTTGTCATGAACAGTTTTCTAATACCATGCTGTTCCCTTACAGAGAGAAAGAGGAAGATCAGATGTTGGCAAACATGATACAGAGGTTGGGTAAGGGCCCTTTCTCCTCTTACAGAGCAGCACTGGGGCCCACTTGGGGCTGTGGCTCTCAACCTGCTCTTGTGTCTGCTCCTTCTCCTGCAGATGGATCTCTTGAGAGCCAGGAGCCAGAGAGGAGGAAGAACAAATTCCGCTTGTCCAACATATGGAAGCAGAAAAAACAAGAGTAAAGCTCTGGAGCTTGATGTTCCTTTTCCCCATGGCCCAGAGAGACCCATCAAAGGTGTGGTCCTTCCTCAGTGCTGCTTTCTTGGAGCTGTGCAGGACTGTGAGAGGCCCCAAGAGGCCCATCAGAGGTGTGGTCCTTCCTGAGGGCTGCTTTCCTGGAGCTCCTGGACTGTGAGAGGCTCCTCTGCTCCCTGATGGGGAGACTGCAGGTTTGCTGACCAAAGGGACAGTGGGAACCCCTCTGGCCCTGGTATGGGGCCCAAGGATACCTTTCCCAGCACATGGAAGACTGTTTTCCTTCTTTGGCTCTGGATCAGAGCTGGTTCAGCCTTGTTGGCAGCTCAGGAGGGCAGAGCTCAGTTTTCCCACCCAGTGCTCAGGTCAGGACAGTCCTGAATGCAGGAACATGGCCCTGCATGGCACCCCACAGTGTCCCTTACCTGTCACCAGGGCTGCACCCAGGACACTGCACTGGGCTGTGGAAGGGCCATTGTCCCTCCCTTCCTCCCTCTCTGCTTGTGCTGTGGCTCTTTGGCCAGGATCAGAGATGCAGAGAAGGAGATGCTACAGGGCAAGAGGGATTGATGGTTTCCCTCTTATCACACCAGTGCAAACTGGAGGCTCCATGTCTGGGGGGAGCAGAGAGCAGAAACACCTCTGTGTCTGTGGTGTGGGATGTTCTCGACCCACAGCAGTTTCAGCAATAGTGATTTGTTTCCAGACCTCTTTTGGAAGTTGCTGTAGGCTGATTTCTCAAAGCCATGAGAGGCTGCTCACTGCTTCATTCCCTCTGTGGGGGAGATTTGTAGCCTCCTTATTTCTCTGGCTGCTCAGTGGAGCAGTGTTCTTATTGTCTGTGGCCTATCCTGATGAAAAGGAGCAGAACTATTCATTTAATAACCTGGTGCTAACTGGGAGCACAAGGGAATTCATGGGTTTGCTTCACCCCTGAGTCTTCTGCATGGGACCAGTATTTCAGTTCCTGAGCTCCATCCCTGGACAACCAGTGCCCTCAAGGGGTGTTGTGGGTTACCTTGGGGAGACCAGGAGTACTGGAGCATGTTCTGGGCTGTTGCAAGGAACCTTTCCACTTTTCCCCCAGTCCAGTGTCTGCCCTGGGTGCACCCTCTCTTCCCAGTTTGGGGAGCAGGGATGGAGACAGTCACGGCAAGATCAGATTAATTCGTGTTGCCTCTGGTCTGTGCGGATCTCCTCCCTCCAGGCCAGGTACCCGATGTTTCTGCGGGTCCCGCTGCCCAGCAGGAGCGGGATTTTGCTGGGGGAGGTTTTCTCCCGCTGTGCCGGCGGCAGAGCCGAGGCGATGCGTCCCTTTCCCACGAGGTGGCAGTGGGACTCTCCGGCCCGGGCAGGCTGTGCTGGGGTGGGACCCAGTGCCCGAGGGAGCGCACAGCAGGGACCGTGTGTGTGCAAGTGATGGGATACCCCGGACCTGCGTATGCTTTTGCCCAATAAAGAATTACTGGAGCATATCTCAGCATCCCGGAGTGATTTGGGATTACTGGGGGTATGGCTGTCCTGGTCACTGTGAGTCCCTATCTGGAGCTCGGTGTCCCTGTGATGGAGCAATCCTTGCCCAGACCCTGCAGGGCAGCTCCACGTGCTGGGGGAGCCGTGGCACCAAGGGGTTTTTCACTGATTTTGTTCAGGTGTCAAACTCACCCCTGCTCTCAGGTAAATGCAATTCCCCCCCCTTGCTGCTTTAGCATCACACACCTCCCAAAGCCTGTGGGGTCCCAGCCTGGCCAGCAGATGTGGGAGAGACAAGAGGCAGAGCTTGTTCTGCCAGAGCTGACCCGTGGCATTGGTGACCCGAGTGGCAGAACCACAGGGACACTGGGGAAAGGCTGATGGAGACTCTGCCAGCATTCTGCTCCTGGTGGCCTGTGCTCACCCAGAGGGGAAGACAGACTGGTTTGTGGGGACATGCTCACCACTGGGATTGACATGCTGTGCCTTGCCATCCTGGTCTGCTTGTCAGGAAGCTCTTTCTTTCTTGGGGCTGTGTATAAACACAAAGAGGGAGGAGGGCTCCTCTTCCAGACTTGGGCAGTAGCAGCAAATCCCCAGAACTAAACCTGCTTTTGTGGGCTACCAGCTGAGGGGAAGGGAGCTGAAACCATCTCTGCTGAAGGAGAGAAATACCTTTCCTGCTGAGCTATCCCAGGCTGTCGTTATTGCTGGGCTTTCATCTTTTCAGGCTCCGAGTCTCCAGCCTCAAGAAGTTTAGTCTGCATGGATTTGGAGGATGGTGGCAGCATCATCCAAACTCATCCAATCCTTCCCCCTCCAGCCTTCACCCACCTTGAAAACAGGCAGGAAATGGACCTCTGCAGAAATGTGATAACAAAGTGCTTAAACAACAACCCCAGGGCCCTGTGGTGGCAATGGTTGGACCTGCTGTAAAGTTTGCTCTTGTGAGAAGGCCAGGCTGCTGCTGCCAGACAGCAGGCAGGGTACACCTGCTAGATACATGCTCCAGGAATAGGTTTTGAAGGGAAAACTGTTCCTTCTCCCATCTGGAGTCTGTTTGGGATGGTAGCCATGGTCTACCATGATATGAGGTGGATATGAAGGGGGATATGAGGTTCACATGGAAATGCTGTGTGGATTTAGGTTTAAGTGGTCTCTAGGTAGAAAAGTACTGAGAGTGGGAGGGGAGATAGAACCCAGCCTGCCTAACCATGCTGCTGGTGTGAGGGTGGCTGCAAGACTAAGCTCAGTTATTTCTGCGCCAAAGATGGAGGGTAAATATATCCAAACATCCTGCTCAGGATCCCAAACTCTTGTCTGTATCAATGGAATGTTGTCTGGCTGTGGCTAGGGTACACCAAAGCCAAGCTCAGTACAGCCTGTCCCACAGCTCCTGCACACCTGACAAATGCTGATGGTGACCATGAGAATGACCTGGCTTGTTCCTCCTTCCTCTGCCTTGAATTTGGGACTCACAGGATTTGCAATTCCACCATTCTCCTAATCCAATGCTTGAAACGAGCCCTTAGAAGAACTAAGCCATTGGCTAAGGTGGAGAAAGAGAATGGCTTTTCTCCAGCTGGCTGCTTTTAGCTGAGCTGATTCCCCTGCCTGACCCCCATTTGCTCTCCTGGCAGAAGCAGCTTTGCTCACCCCATGGAAGTGCTCCAGAAGGCAAAGCAAGAGGATTTGGCCTTCGGACTGAGCAGGAAGGGAGGTCTTGGGAAACGAGCTCTCGACTGCCTCTCCACAGTGGTCACTCCTGAGTAATTAGGCAGTCCAGGCACCCTCCTATAACCAAAAGAGAATCAAATTCCTCTCCTTTCTCCATGAGAAAGGGCTGTTTGTGCTCTCTGCTCCAGCCCCATCAGACGCCGAGCCCCGAGGTCAGGCTGGCAGGGGGTTGACAGATACATTGCTGTGTGCATGTGGGTGTCTGCATTTCAGTGATGACTGAGAGCTTAATTACTCTTCTAGGTCAGCTGCTCCACTTCCAAAATGGTTTTAAGGGGGCTGAGCTTCCTGCTCATTTCCTGGATGGCCTCCAGTCAGGTTCGTGGCCTCACCAGCTCCTGGATACCTGGAGTGCCACCACTGCTTTCTTTGTAGCTGAAGAGGAGTGTGGGGGCTGCACCCCTGAGCCTCTGCCATTTAGGAGGCTCTTGAGGATCCTTCTGCAGGTTTGGAGTGATGGGGGAGCTGCTGCTGGCTCTGTCACTTCCAGACTTGCAGATGAAGCTGTGATTAGGCTGTGTTTGTGTGTGTGTGTGTGTGTGTGTGTGTGTGTGTGTGTGTGCATGTCTCTCTCTCTTCTGCTGTTTTCTTTAATTACAATCTCCGAGGTAATTTCTGACGCATCATTAACAGTTCTGAGTAAACAAGGGGAATTCTCCAAATTATTTGCCATGAGCACAAAGGGAAATCGACTTTCATCGTTTCCCTCTTCATCCAAGTAAGAAGCTGATCTGCAGTGAGCATGGGGAAGAAGAGAGTGTTGTGGCTGCCCTCTGATGCTTTGAGTCTATTTGAGACAGAGCAGCAACACATCCAGCTTTTCCAGCTGACTGAGGCCAGTTCTGCCCACAGCTTTTTGTCCCCATTGCTGAGCAAAGTGGCTGGAACTTGTCACCATTGCAAATGTACATGCAAAGTGCTTCCTGCCCATGAGAGCTTTGGGTGCTGCCTTTGAGTGTTCACCTCTTGTTTCCAGCTGGATGAATTGGAACACAAGCTGCTCAGGAGATGGGACGGTCCAAAAGCATCCTTGAGGCTTTGTCTCACCTTGGAAGGTAACACCCCATCGTGGCTGTTGGGTTCTAGGGTAATACCTGAGACCAGCATGGATTTAATGAGGGAAAGAAGGAGCACTCACATGGAGAGAGTGCAGGGTTGGGAAGGGAAGGAAGGAGCACTGACACAGAAGAATTTGGAGCCAGGGAAGCTAGGTCTGGTCCAAAGCAAGAACTCACAGGGATGCTGGTGTGCTCTGTGAGAGCCACAAATACACCTGGCAGTGGGAGGACGTGGCTGGAGAGTTCATGGGAGAACATTCTAACCTACTGCAGGGCTCAAGGGAAAGGGGCCTCATTTGAGGGGTGTCTCATGGAGCTCAGAGGAGGCAGTGTCTCTGCTGGAGCATCCCTACCCCTGCCCTGCTCTGACAGCCCCTTCACCCATGCTCCAGCACGGTGGCAAAGCATCTGCGGCAGCAGCCGAGGGAGCGAAGATTATTTATATTCATGCTGCAGCTCTGCCAGCCGTGACTCTGTTATCTGCCATGCATGAATATTATTTGAATACGGAGTTTGTCGTGACTATTCTTCCGCGTGAAACAAGGGATTTGCTGTGGGATGGTAGCCCTCCCTCTGGCTGTCAGTCAGGAGGAGTTTCCTTTTCCTGTCTCGTTGGAAGCCGCGTCCCCAGCAAGGTGAGACAGTGGACACTTTTTCTCTTGTTAATATCCATGTCTAATCTCCTCTCAGAGGGGCCCTTTGTCCTAGACTGTAGCCAAGATGAGTAATTCAGGGATAGATGAGACGCTATAATTGGTTTGTGACAAATTAAAACATTTTTCCTTCGGAGCTGAGAGCAGGACTGTGGTCTGGAGCTGTCAAGCGTCACAGGGGAGGGCGATTTTCGGAGTAAGCGCATTGCAAATTGGCTCCAGATATGCCTTGGAGTCTGAAATTAAACTCCAGCTGGTGACTCTTCTCAGTTGGGGTTTTCTTTTAGGGGGGACAAAGGGAACATGTGTGTGGAGGGACAGCCTGATCAATACAGAGACTGTGACTGCTTTTTACATTATGCCGCGAGCTGGGAACCAGAGTGAGCCATGGTGGAGATGCTGGGGAGCACCCAGAGCCTGGTGGGACTGAGCAGGCCAAGCACCAGGGCTCACCACTGCCTGTGTTTCCTTCACACTTCTCTCAGTGGTTCCTCCATTACGTCCCAGAAAGGAAGAGCCATGATGGAAAGCTGCAGATCACACCATCTCCTCTCTTGGTCACAAATGGGTGTCAGCTGCAGAACCTCTTTAGGAGATGCAGGCTGGTCCTTGCCCTGTAATAGTTGTTTTACTGAGCCACAAAGAGTCCCTCATGTCCAACCAGAGAGAAGAGGACTAGCTAAAATTCAGGAACACAGGATAGACAGCTTGATGAAATACTTGGTTTGACCCTAACATGTTTATGAGCTGGTCTAGGGCGAAGGGGTGGAGGTGAGAGGAAAAAGACTTTGTGATGCAGCTGCTCAGCACAGCAGCATGGAGAGAGCTACAGCAGCAGCTCCACCTCACAGTGAAGACAGGTGGAGAATGAAGGAATGCTTGGAAAGGACGTGGGTAAAGGAGGTTTAAAAGACACAAGAGGAATCACCATGTGGGCTGGTTTGTATGTAAATGGTGGTGGGGAAGAAAACCTCAAGATCTTGTATCTGATACAGAAGAAAAGGGAGGCCCAAGGAAGGGGTGCTGTGAGTTTTCCAGGAAGGCTGTGTCTCAAAGTGAAGGAAACAGTCTGGAAGGGATAGTTGTAGTTATGAAAACAGGGTAAGTGCAAAGGCTGTCAGTGAGTTGGAAGAGTTCAAACCCTGGAAGTGTTGGGTGAAGAAAGGAGGAGATCTGGGCATCTCTTAGATATGAGGAGTAAAACAAGCAGGCCACGGTGGCAGGGTGATGGTGACGGGGACTGGGGGGGCTTGGAAGGAAAGATCAGAGGATCTGGTTTAGCAATGGAAAGTGCATAGATGCAGCAAATCCTGAAAGGCAGGATCAGATGGTGAGCTGTGACTGGTGTCACTGGCATTAAGACGTTAGCTAATCCGGTTTAAGGGGATAAGCCCAAGAAAAACTGTGGAGACCTAAATTGGAGCTTGTCACTCTCCCGTGGAAAGCAGAAGTGTGGAGGAGGACGAGGATTTGCTGAAAGAGCCCCTGGATGGTTGGTCAGAAACAGAGAGTGAATGGAGGATGGCTGTGAAGATGAAGAGTCCGGAGGAATCAGGTGGGAAGAAACAGGAAGGACAGGAGTCACCTCACCAAAAGTAGAGAAACCCAGGAGCCTCCTTGGTGTGCACAGTGTCTCATTAATAACTGACCTGTAGCCCATCCTAATGATGAAGCTGGCAAGGTAGCAGGGAATCTACAGAAACCCGGTGATTTTGGTCTGGGAAGCTTAAACGATGCATATCAAAGCCAGGATGTAAATTGCATAAGTGTGATGTAGGTCTGGCACTAAAGTGATAAGAGTCATATCAAGGGAATAACTTAATTAACTGGTCTTGATCAAAGAACTATATGAATTCAATAGCCCAGCTTTCAGCGCTAAATGATGAAGTTTAGAAAAACTGTACTTGACACAATTATCAATTTTCCTGTCCGAGGAGCTTTGAAGTGTCATTAAGAAGGGACAGTCTGTTGTTTTGTTTAGGACAACTTTCTCCTTCCCTCCAGTGATCAGGAAGCAGAGGGGCTCTCTCTCCTTTTCAAGTGCTCATTTGAAATGGGCTGAAGCATAATAAACACTGGATGTCAAGGGGAATGGTACTGTGGATTTCACAAATTAATTGTTTCAGATGTAAATCGGGAACAAAGAGCTGCCCTTTCCCTGCCATCCAGGGAAAAAAAAAAAACCAAAAAAAAGACCCCCCACCAAACCAACCACAAAACCTATTTATTTCCCTGTAGCTTTCATTTTACTCAGATTTTTGGGTGGGAAGTGGTCCCATTTAGCTTCCATCAGTCCTGGACCATCCAGTCCCTTTGACAGACCATGCTTTTCAAACAAGATAGTGGGTATGAGCAAGGAATGAGTCAGGCTGTAGAAAGGCTTCTGAAAGTCTTTGAAATACTGAATGCCATGTCTGTCAGACTCACCCTTCTGCTTAGGTGTAATGCAGGAGTTGGGTCTTTCCTCTGCTGTTACCTGGGCAGACCCCATCCGGGGATTCCAGAGAGCCATCTGCACATTTGGATGTGCCTCCTGGAAAAGGATGTCTAAACCTAAAAAAACCCAGTGATGGGAGTAAAGCCCTACTGCTTCCAGCTACTTCTACCTGTGAACAGACTTCCCTGCCCTTTTCCATTCTCTGGGCACTGTGTCCTTTCCACTGGTGAGTATCTCATTCCCAAGGCAGGGAAAACTGGGAATGTGTCTTGTCTGTCCAGTGCAGTGTGAGGCTACTCTGAAAAGCTGAGAAACCTCAGAAAGTCCCTTGGGAAATCAAAGATTAATTCAATTTCTTTCCTATTCCAGGACTTCCCTCTGCAGAACACAGATGGACTCTGAAATGAGGTGGTTCCTCCTCCTGGGCAGAGACAGGGAATGATTTCCAAAGCAAGTCCAAGTTCCTCTTGCTTGGGTCTTCCCCAGAATAAGGTGAGCCATGGCAGTGGGATGATTCCCTCTCCGAGCCACACGGCTGGTTTTTCTCCAGGAGATGGAGGGAAGCTGGGTGCTGGTAGCCAGGAGGCAAAGCTGCAGCTGGCCATGCCGGCTCCGAACAGCGAGGGCAATTAGAGATCAGAAGAGCTGGGGTGGCTTCGTCACATTTCCCTGCTGCTGTTCTGGAGGTGATAATATAATTCATATCAGAAGAGTTAGTGGGCTGAAAATGAATTGGAGAAATCAATCCAGAGGGTATAAATGAATTAGCATGTAAATGAGGACACTTGCTCTACATAGTTTAATATTGCCTGCAGCTGTAAATAATTCCAGGGATGGAATCAAAAGCCGCAAACAACTTCATTTTTGTGCTCCTCCCCCGTCCAGGAGCACCTGCAGCTACGACCGACCCACCCTTGCAGAATCATCACATTGCAAGGGAGTTAAAGGAGATTAGATGTATAAACTCTTTTTTTTTCTTTTTTT
>VWZU01003083.1:19793-34606 GCA_013397095.1 Sterrhoptilus dennistouni | reverse complement strand
CATCAACCCACCGCCACACCTTTATAAATCCCATCTCCATGTGGGGGGGAAAATGAGAAAATGCCCCCTTTGCAGGGATGGGCAGGACATCTCAACACTACCTACACTTCCAGAATTTTAGCTACAACTTCAGCTTCTTTTAAACTCCTACATTTTTATTCATGTATTTTGTAGGCCACTGTATGTTCTTCTTTAAACAAAAACAAACAAAATACTGTCTTTCTCAAAAGCTTCTTAAGCCTGGGATAGAAAGAAATACATAAGCCATTAACTCCAAAATTAAATTTTCATCCGAATTATTAAATAATTGATTTAGAGAAATAAAAAAGAAAGAGAACAAACGCTTTAAAAACCAACAAAGCTTGCTGCTGCTTGTTTCCACCATGCAGCACAAACAACGGTGCATAAACAAAATATTCATAATTATCTTTAAAAATAAAAACAAAGACTAAAAAAACTCACCAAGTAAATAGACAACAGCCACTTCACTGGTGTTTCTGGAGATGTTTTTTGGGTGCATTGGAAACAGAGACTTACACTGAGAATGGCTACTTTACTGGTGGGTGTGATGTTGTCTCAGTGCATCACACAGAAACAAACACTATAGATAAATGAGCTAAGGTTTTAGTCTGTAGTGGATCCCAGACTGATTACTGGGGACAATATAATCAATAAATAGAAGAAAAGAGTGAGGACAGGTGTGTCTTATGCCACAGGAAACATCTTAAAATCATCTGTTTATCAGAAATCTTTTAAAGATTTGGATTGAGACAATTGTATAGTAAATCCCACTAATTTTTCTGCAAAACATGTACCATCTTTCAAAGTAAGATGGCGTCTTCATGTTCATGTAGTCTGAGATTTTGTCGTCAGAAATGCTGCTAAACAGGAGAATGCTTATTCTTGATGCTTTTGTGGTCTCCTCCACTTGCCTTTTTCTTTGTTCACTTGTCTTAAGCTCTGAGTTTGGGAAGATAAATAAACAAAAAAACAGCACACATAGAGTAAATGATGAGTTAAATGAACTGGAGGATGTAGACTCAGAAAGTTGGAGATGTCATCAGAAGGTTGTGAGTCCATCTCAGCAGGACATGGGGGATGAATCAGGCAGAAGGGGTGAAAAACCTCAGCAACCTGAGATAAACCTATCTGTAATGTCAAAAATCAGTTTTCTATGAAGAAACATTTGATTGTCTTAAGTGACTGGGAAGCAGCAGGATGTTTCACACTGTGCAGGTCACTTGTGCTCAAGCCAGCAAGGGATCAAGAGTATCTGTAGATAACACTAACAAAGTCAACCTGACACAGGCATAAGGCAGCCTGTTTATATGTTGCCTATTTTAGAAAACCACCATTCATCCTGTTAAGCTATTTATACAGTGATAATATTCTGAATAGAGAGATAGTTACACTAGGAGTCTCCTTATCTTATGCACTAAATAAACATTGCCTGCCATCTTAATTGTATTTAGCAGACAGCAAATTTATTCCCAGATGACCTTGGGAAGCTATAATTCATCCCAGACATGTGAGAAATTGCCTCCTCTTTCTGTAAGGAGAACTCCATGTAGAAATGCTGCAGGATACTGGGATATTTGCCATAAAAATCACTGATGAGTAATGAGCCCCATCTCAGGAAGGTTTGACATAAACCTTTTGCTCTTAGTACAGTGACATAGTACTACAGTTCAGGACTGCATTGTCGTTATAAACTGAAGCATAAGTAGATTCTTTTGTTATTCATACTGATTAATAGCCCTCTCTACTGTATGGCAAAGGGACTAGAGAAAAATTATTAATAATTGGAATTAGAAGCTTTTCTAAATTCTTGTATCCACAATACCTAAACCAAAAAAAATTATGACATACCTCTCAAACTATGAGCAGGACAACTCACTATTTGCATTGGACGCACAAACCATATGTGGTTTGTACTGTATCATGCAATCCACTGATCATGTAGCTCCATCTCCCATAACTATCACCAGAAAATAAGGACAGATCATTATAGAGGCAGAGTAACAGCAGAAAAGCAGGGAGACAGGGATGTCATGCGTGGCTGCACACCTGTCCTTAGAAAGCAATACAATGCAAGCATCTAGATCCAGCAGGTACATTGATACCCAGATTGTACAATATCTTTTGGAACATCTTTTGTCAAAGTAATCGCAAAGCTACTTACAACTTTTTATGCTACACCCCAATAGTTGTGTAGGGTTCCAATCACTGCTTTGCCCAAGTAAATAGGGAAATTGAGGCAAAAGTCCTCTAGTGAAAAAAAAAATCAATTTAAAATTTCATGATACTAACAAATTTTTCTCAGTTGTTATGAGAATAATAGTTTAAACCTTTATTGGAAATACTATAGAAGGAAACTAAATTAAAACTAAATTATAACTGAAATGAAGAAAAACCTGTTGTCTCTGCAACAAGTGAAAATACCCTACTGAAAAATTTGGTACAAGAAAATCTTGTGCTTTCCAAAGTAGTAATTGTATTTTTATCTTTATCTATTAAGTGCCTCTAATTAGTGACACAGCTGTAATGATGGGTGAAATTACCTTCAAGAGGACAGGTGGCCATTATTAAAATCACTGTGCTATGTTCGCAGAATCTGAAAATCTCACAAAAAAGACAAAGTTTAATACTAGATTAACAAAAGCAGTGACATTTGGTTGGTAATCTTAAAACTGCTTGATGTATTGCACAAATTCTTGCAAAGAGCTTAATTTTGTTTCAAGACAGTTTGAAATCTTTTTTCTCTGTTTTGGCCTTTTGTTTTCATTTCCTCCTAAGTGTGTAGGAACAGACTGCTGAGTTCATCTGCTTTATGTTAATCAGAAATATCTCTATACAGAGCAGAAGGAAAGAAATATTGCTAACAGAAAATACTGATTTAAGGAAAACAACAAAATTATTCTAAGCATATGATAATTCTCAGTATTTGAAAACTAGTAAAACCACTGAAAATAAACTATTTAAAAGAGAAATTAAATCCTTAAAACAGAGCAGATTGAATTTTCAGCTGCTTTTGTAAAACTCACATGAAAAATTTTGCCTAATAATAAATTTTATGGAGATGCATAATTTTTCCAGAATTTTAATTCACAACCAAAGAATTTCCTTCCTTCCTTAAATTTTCCCAAAGTACTTCAGCTTGACTGAATGAAGAAGAACTAATAATGGACCAAGACTTTATAATGTTTATCAAAGCACATGACTACAATTTTTTAAAGGATTTGAGCATCAGTTAAATCACTGTCACCTTCTGAAATTTGGTGCATTTTCCAGATTATATTTTTAGAAATTATACTTTTTTGATGACAAAGGATACATTTAAGGAAGATTCTCTTTCTTCTGATGAATATCTCATCGACATTTTAGGATACAATTCAATTGCTACTGCACATAATTTGAAATGCCTCAAAAGATTTAAAGACCATCAAATAAGACAGTTTTACTTTCCTTCATAGATGCTTTCACACTGTAGAGAAGAAAGCAGAACAAAACTAGTTCTAGTTGTAGAAACTAGACCAGAAGTCTGTCGTCTCACTCTGGCACAGCGCGGAGTGTGCGCCAAAGCCCAGGACCTTTCATTTTTGTATGTAAAATGTAATTTGTCCCAGGGAAGCCCCCAGGAGTATTTGCAATGAGCTGACTGGTCTGAAGTCAAACCTCAAATCAAATGAGACATTAGTAATCAAAAAGGCATTTAAGGATGTTTTTGCAGTTACATTTTATACCTATAAGTATTTTAAAACTGTGGTATGTCACATAATTTTATAACTAAATATTTTCTAGTCATTTATTTTAAAAAGTAACCATTGTTTTATTTTTTATTAAATTTAATTATTTTAAATTTTAATTGCAGTAAAATTTTGCAATGGTAAAAATTCCCCATGCATTTTACATGAGCACAAAAAACCATAGTCATATACACAAGTACGCAAATGCATAAGTACTAGTTAAATTTCTGTGCTTCTTGTTATAATCAGGATGTACTTAGTATAATGGTACATGCAGGATAAGGTATCCATTTTTTAAAATCGAATATAATTTATCAACTATGTTATAAGAACAAATATGTATGTACGTATGTGTTCTACACAAATAAATACAGAACACTAGCAGTGATTTTTCTAGTCAGCATATTGTATCAGCCTGTGATTTTGTATATAACTAAGTAAACTGCTTGCTCTCATGGAAGGCAAGAAGGGATAATTGTGCTAAATAATTAATTAACGGGATGAAAGTGTAACAATGATATCTGAACAATAGGGCAGATTTCAAGGTCTCATCTGGAAATAAACTGTACCAGTGCTTTTGCTGATTACATTTAGATATAATTTCCAATACATTAGAGAATTTACTATGCCCTTCAAGAGCTAGGAATGCATCAACTCAAGGCATTTAGTTTTGAAAGTATTTTAAATATTACCAAGGAGACAATTTTCTTCCTGTCTGTTGATGTCCTTTTGGCTCCAGTATCAAAATCATTACATGTTTTTTGTAACCGTAAAACCATATCTGAATGCCTCATCCTTCATAAATGCAAGTTAATCTTCACTTGTGATTAAATTTGAATGAAAGGATATCGCTATTTTCTATCAGACTTGATGGACAAGTGTTGTGATGCTTATAGAAGAAATTGAATCCCTTAAGAAGTAAATCACTCTACACAAAAATGCTAATAAATAGGAGAGCTTTGTGGGATGGAGAAGAAAAGCATGTTCCCCACTGTACAAAGCCCCTGCAGTGAGGTGTAGCCAGCAGCATGAACTAAACAGTGAGACTGTTTTTCAAATGGGAAAAACAGCCTTCAGGCCTCCATCTACCTAAAATAACCTGATTTAGAGTATTGTTCCACAGAGTTTCAAAAGGGACTTGTGGCTTGTTCAGCATGGATTGAAGCTGTGCTCTGCTCAGGTGCATGTACAGCCCCGCAGATGTGAATACTAGCTCACAGGCTTCTCAACAAACAGTTTGGAAAATAAGGTTCTTTGAAATACACTTTCTGGAGACAAGCCAGCCAGAACACTGAAACCTGGAAAACTCCAGAAGCAAAAATCCTGGAAACTAAGTCCCATGCATCACTGTATTGTGCCATTCCTGGCATGTATGGGACACCAGGTATGAACCATTTCTCAGGCACCTGCAGTGCTCCTGGCCCTAAAATTGTCCTGGATGCTGCTGTTGCAATGAAACTGGTGTGGAAAACTCACAGCAAACTCAAGTCTAAACTGACAGCTAGTTCATTAGGGCAGCTGTGAGAAACAATTTATTAATTTTAACGCTTGAAGGGACCATTAGATCATCTAGTCTGACCTTCTGTACATCACGGGCCATTACATTTCATCTAGTTATGACCATATATTGCTCCATTAACTCCGTTTTATTTATATGTGCTTTTCTGTCAGGCAGCTAGATCTAAAGTCAAGACAGGGAGAGGAAAATATTTGCTGCTTTCCTTAGAACTGTGTCTAATCACTCATCTTGAATCAAGTAAGGAAAGATGTGTCCTCAGTTTTCATCTAAATAGATTGGACCATTTCCCACATGCTAGCTTGTCGTGCCTTTATGCATTGTATCAAAGACCATGAAAAATTATTGCCTGATATCATTCTACCTTCAGATTATCTCTTGAGAGGTTGTTTGTTTGTTTGTGTGTTTGTTTGTTTGTTTTCTTCTGAGCACTTCTAACTTTTTCTGTGAAGATAAGCAAAATTTATTCTGGTTTTGTTTAGAAAATAGTCTACTTATTTCAGTCCTAATATGAGTTCTGTGTTTCTTTGGGTTTTTTCAGCGATATGTTACACTGTGGAGGACTCTCTTAGTAGTCAATTTTGTACTGTACAGAGAGATAAAATTACCTTAATCTCCTCTCCTAATCACTTCTTCCTTTTTCATATGCTCATTACTCTTATTAACTTTGTTATCACATCAGTGGAATTTCTCATGTTGAATTTCTTTTTGCATTGTGACCTCTAATGCTCTTTCAGGGCCATGGAGCCCTAGTATATGTTTTCATGTACTCTCCTGCCTTCTCTGCTCCTAAGCATACAATCTAGCACTTATGTACATACCCTGTTGTATGGATCTTCTTTTTTTTTATTTTTTTTTAAATCACTTTACTCATTTGCTGTGGTGAGCAAAGGATCAAACTCTTTAGTACACTTCCATAAGTGGTTTCTTTCAGCCTCAGGTACCAAAGGGTACCTGATGATCACATTACAACTGAAAGTGCTAATGTACCACAAAGTCTCAGAATTAAAGGCATGTGTAATACTTGGTCCTGTGACCTTAAGAATTTACATTTCAGAAGTTTAAAAATGGTCAAAACCATTAAGATCTTGCATGTTGTTGCCATTCTTAATTTTGAATCCTCCACATCTGTGAGATCACATTTTCTGTACCATTTCCATTAAGCCTGAAAACATGAAAAGAAGAAAAAGACAATTCCTTATTCAAATTAAAATGTAAGATATTAAAAATGGAGCTCCTATCCTATTGAATTGGATATCCTGATGGACTTGCAGAAGTCAGCAGGACTGCAGAGAATTATGGAAATGCTTTCTTTTGAAAGGTACTATTTTCTCAAGTAAATTTAGCAAGGCTAACTTCATAAACAGTTAATGGAAGATAGGCATCAAGGGATCATTCATTTTTCATGTCATTTCGTTCATTCTGAACATAAGGTCAGTGATCCTCCTTCTCTAAGACTAAATCACGTCTCCAAAAGATATTATGTTTTGCATTTATATTGGCCACGAAGTGAAATTAGCAAACTAAGTGAACATCATGTCTCTTGCTATAAGCATATTTCCTCTAAATTCTCTTGTATATCCTGCCCTTTGTTTCACAGAGGTGTACTTTGAATGCATCATTGGAAAACAAGAGACAGTGCACTGAAGCTGGGAAAATACCATACTTCATAAATCGAGGGGAAAATCTGGCCTTCATTATGGAAAACTCAGAGTTTGGAAATCCAGACTCCACTAGAGTCAGTGAAAAACTCCCATTGACTTTACAGAGATCATGCTTTGCTTTCTAAGGTGAGTGTTGGAGAGATTAATCTATGTCTCTCATATTTTCCTAGGTTATAGGCTCACCAGCCTCCAGTCTGCAAAGCAAAATATTGAGACAAATCTAAATAATTATCTGCCCTCAATCTCCAACATCTCTCTTAGATACAAGCTACATTGACACACTTGATAATAAATCCTCATGTTCAGCTAACAGATCACAGAGCAGTGATTCCTGAACTTTTTAAACTTCTATTTTGCAAGAGAAGTATTTTTTCCCCACTCACACCAAGATTCTCTTTCACCTCTCTAAATGATGGGCCTAGAATGGAGGTTGCAGATACAGGGCAACCTGCTTTCAGCCCTGATATGGGAGCCTTTGGAGAAGCAGCAGTGGAAAAACAGCTTTAGTCTGTGATGGATGGATGCTTTCCTCAGCATATTGCTCCCAGGGCACATTATCAGAGAAAATCATGATGCCAGGTGAAGGGATGGTGTAAGAGTGACTAATGAATGTGGTCTCTTTGAATTGTACAACACTATACCAATGCTTGTTACTCTGAACATCCCATGGTTATGTACACTACTGCACATGTAGGCTGTTATCTTAAAGTTCTTTCAACCAAAAATACTGCAAAAATCTTTATGTATGAAAGAAGGAAACTTCCACTCCCTAAGCAGATCAAAGTTTGTTGAAAAACTTGAGTGCTGTGTCAAGGAACTACATCTGGATAGGGCACAGGAGGGCTGATTCTGCCTCATTTCTGGCCACAGAGAAGTATTGCAGGAGCAGAGTACAAGGGAGAAATGCTGCCCTTGGACCTGCTCCTGGTTCCCTGCAGCCTTTTGCCATGTTTGCTGCTAGATGGCTCATTGTTATACCTCCTGATTCCTCCCTACAGGAACCTGCTTAAGGGAAATACTACCTTAATAATTTCCTTCTGGATCATCTTGCTGGGTGATCCTTTTTGATTTATCAAGGAGAAAATAACAAACCCAACTCCAAGCCAGCCTAAAACATAAAATGGCACAAGACACAACTCTGGTCAACTAGCATAAAATGACATTTTTCTTGTGTTTTCAGCTGCCACTCAGAGAGATGGTGATGAGAAAGAATTCATAGTCTCCTCATGCTGAGCCAGGAATTAAATAGCATTCTTGGATGCAGAAGATCTGGCATGAAATTCCATCTCAACAACATTTAGAGCTTGGATGAGAAATTAATGCAAAGCTTGTAAAATTCTCACTTGCTTGAAGATTCTGAATGTTCTTACGATTTTAAAGTCCAAACTCTAAACAAAGCATTTTTATGTTCCAAGAAATGTTTCTTAATTTTCTTTTTCTTCAGCCAGCAGTGCCTAACAAAATAGATATAACTTCAGAAGTCACTTTGGTTGATCCAGAAGTTAATCTCTGAAGTGCTACACAAAGCAGACCAGTGGCCAAATCTCCAGCTGGTACCAGTCACTGATCCTCCATATAAGTCAGCAGGTAATGGGGGTAGACATCAGCTTTATAGTCTGGTTACTGCTGTTTCCCTCGTCCTCTTTGCACAAGCCAAGTGGGTACTATCAGACATAACAAAAAACACAGACCTAGACTTAATTTTTTGTTGGTAGTAGCTCTGTGCAGGAAAATTTAAAGGTAGGCCAGGCAAAAACCTTCACTTCTGTTGTCCAAAAGTGGAGAATGAGTGCTTTTCCCTCACTATACCTAACTTAAGAGAGGACAAAGACTAATTCTAAATTGGCTCAGGCTGTACATATCTTATTGCATCTGTCAGGGTCTCCTCGGATTCACTAGCAGTTCCTGGGACCATTGCTGTCCACAGAAGTTTTATTTGTTCTTACAAAGTGTTGCTTTAAGTTCAGTCTTTTCTAATCATTTGGATAAGGGATACACATAATGATTCTGCTTATGATGACTGAGAGCAGTTAATTGTGTGTTGTCATGAATACTGGCTGCCCATGGGAGCCCTTCCTTGGACACCATGAGTCTGAGAGGTGTTTTCTGCATGGCTGCTTTGTACAAGGCTGGAGAGCATACAAGGTAAGGAAACAAACAGGCTGGTGGAAGGACACGAGGTAGCCATGACTGGTGCATGTGTGTGTGTGTGTGTGTGTATGGGCCTGCAAGCAGAGGGACACAGGCAGCTCAGGGCTGGGGGTTGCCTCCCCGGTTACTTTCTCCTCTCTCTGGCATCTCTAGATTGAGCAAGGGAGTATGAGAAAAACTGCCCCTGAGAGTCCTTGTGGACATTGAGCTACTACAAGGAGCCCTTTAGCAGTAGTGTTATTAATCTTCTCATAGACATTTAGAGAATAAACCAAAACCATGCAAGAACAGCCAGTTGGGAGGGTTGAAGCACTGAAATGTGGCCTATCTTTCAGAGCCCAGTGGGAAACCATAACTGCAGAGATCTCCCAAGGAGCAAGTGACCTGTGATCCATGCATGACACTGGCTTACCAGCAGGGCCAAGGTTAAAAAGTGAAATGTGACCTGCAGAAAGACCTGGTCTTGCAAATGCCCCAGTTCATCTGGCTCAGGAAGACTCACAGATCCAGTCTGACCAAGCTTGGACAGGGAACCATTGGAAAGATTCAGCGGTGAGCACAAGGTCACATGAGTTTTGATTAGACTTTTAATCAGGACTGCTCCTGATGCATTAATTATTTTTTGCCTTTGATATGAAATTCATCATGGAAGAAGAATTTTGCAGGGTGAAGATCCTATGAAGACCCTTTGTGAAGACCATATGAAGACTGTCCAGGAATTGTGTCATTAGCTGGTGCTCTTATCTACCACCTGCACCTGATTTGTCTCTTCAGTGTCTTTTAAATATTATTCACTAGTGCTGCTGAAGCATTGTGTGATTATTTAGCAGCTACTTGGGAAATCAGAAATTAACATATAACATCATTAAGATGCTTGTGTCTTCAACTTCTCTGGACATGTGTCTGTCCTTGGTTGGCATGACTTCCATCTCACTAAACACCATCACCAGCAGAACAAAACCTATTGCCTCTAGTCTCACCTCAAAGGCAGAAAAGAAATTCCAAATAATGTAAAGAAGGAAAAATCTCATGATCCATCATATTGAAAATACCAGTGACATCCTCTAGGTTCATCAGAACTGGCAAAACCACAGCTTTTAGTCTTTCTTGGTATTGTGGGACATCCCCTCTATCTTTGTTTGTAGTGGGTTGATATTATCTAGGTTGATATTATCTAGGTTGATATTATCTAGGAGGATGGATAGTGACAAAAAGAAGACAAAAGTCAGTGGTTTTTGCTTACCTCACTGTCTCTAGTGGTGTTTATTTCAGTTCCATATAGAGTAGGGTGGGCTCTTACTTGATGAATCTAAATGACCTCATAAAGCAATGGTTAGGCCCTCAGGTTCATGGTACTCGGGACATGCACACCATAGCCAAAATGTGGCTGCACCTTGAAATGCACCATAAGGGAAGTGCATGGGACAGGTAAGCTAGAGGTGCTCTGACTAGCAGGAACAGCAAAATCTGTCCTAAAACCAAGGCAAACACTTAGAAAATGGCCTGTACTTATCCCCATCTTAGTCTTGCCACAAGCACTTTCGGACAACAAACAAGAAATATGAGTTTTCAGTTGTACTGTTGGGGGTTTAGGCCTAATAATAGAAACACTATTTGAAATAAACAAAAGCTGACCCTAAAAGAATACTGAAGATATCATCAATCTGAAGGCACCTCCTGTTTGCTTAAATTGTGGTGTGTACTCAAGCCCATATGTACCACACAGATGATTAGACTCCTATATTTCTTGCTGAATATGAAAAGACTGCACATACAAAGAGGATAGCAAATTAATTTTCCAGAACACTGGTTTCCAAGATACAGTATATGAAGGTTAATATTTACATTTTCCCTTAGAATGGGAGATAGTGACCTTAAATAAATTGCTCTGAATTGCAGCAATGAACAGGGAGAATAAATCAGTTTCTTCTTTTATTTCCAGCCCCACTATATAATCTCCAGCTATGTAAGGAGATTTCCACAGCTGGCAGAATACAGGGACTATCCCTGTGTCTATTGTTATATCTATATACTGAAGTTGGTCATCTAATCAATACAGCAATAAAGACTACTGCAGCACCTGTGGCTTTGCTCTCCAAACCCAAGTTCTCCCCTTCTCCAGCACTAGCATCCTTCGGAGCTGAAGCAGCAGCGCTTGAAAACATCCATACACCTTCTCCATGTTTTTTGACTCCTGAGGGCAATGGAGTGGGCAATGAGAGCTGCAAGAGGGGCAGTAGGCCAGTGGACAATGGGCTGGAGAGACAGTTTCCTTGAGAACCTGGTCCATATGCAGCCTGCCTCATGCTCACTAATTTTCACCTGCCCTAGGCAAGAAGATCAGATTCAGAGTCTGACATGAGCATTAGGGGGACAAAACCACCATGTGGTTTGATGGTCAATCATCAAGAATGAAATTCCCTAGTGCTTGCCCCCCATTAGTGATTGTCTCTGTATTAGCTGTCTTTTCAGTGTGTGAAGTTGCTATGCAGGCAAATAATTGAAGGTAAAAAGGCCTGAAACTGGCAGAGAAGTAAGCAAAAATAAAATTTGAAAAGGAAAAAAAAAGAAAATTAAGCTGGTCTTGCTGTGACAAATAGTCACAAGAATAAGTGAGCTGTATTTTTGAAATGTCTCTATAAACATAGACACCCACACTCAATCATTTTTATAATTTGCAGTTGCTTTGGTGCACATTAATAAGATATGACTATACCTGAACTGCTCTAATGTTAAGAATTTCCTGGCTGCTGAAAAGCTGGTAAACATGGCTATTATCATAACAGTCTCCTCAGCAGGCAGGACAGTGAGCATGAGCTGAGCAGCAGTTTCCCTATCATCCCAACCCGGAGAATATCTGGGAGCGGCATGGATCACACACATGAGCAACCGGATCCTGGGCCAGGGAATTCAAAAGACATGACTCATGTCACCACATAATTCAGCAGTAGGCAAGGTCAAAGTTATCAGGATGCACTATAGTAACACTAAAATCAGGTGCCAAACTATGCATAAGACAATGTCAGCATATAATTTCAGAGTGCAGCCTGAAATAAAATTATTTTGTACCTTAGGTCCTTTTCAGAAAATTGCTCCAACGGTAGGCTTTCAAATCAGAAATTGCAATCTAGCACATTATCTATAGTTATTGGAACATCTTAGATCCCTCAGAGAATACCGGAATGAATAGGACTGGAAGAATTTATGCTAACAAAAATTTATAGCTACACTTTTGTAATTACAAAGAGAGAAAAGATCACAAATAACACATTGCTCATGAAGTGAGCCATTTTGTAGTTACCTTTTAGTTTGAATGGTTTTGGAATTGATCTGTGAGGTTTTTGCCTTGATGGCATGTTGCTGGCATGGGTTTTGGGGGCATTTTGGTTTGATTTAATCTTACAAACCGAAAGGTGTTCATTTAAGATTTTTTACTGGTTCTTGGCTTAAGTGTTTTGGGTGCTGTGACTTTTTCACAAAAAATTAAAAGGAAGTGAAGCAACATCCTTTGTACTGTCACTTTTCAGATCTTGAAACTTGATGTTTCAAGAAGCCGCAGAGGTGACCAGTGTACGAAATTTAGCTAGATTGTATTTCTCAAAGGATATATCAACAAGTCTTTCATACATTGTTGTGATTCCAGAATTCTGATTTAGGAAACATCAGATAAGCTTTAAGTTTCTATTATTCTCTCCTAATTTTTTCCTCTTCTTTGTTATGAAGACATAGTGAAATAATATTCACTATGATAATGATAAATGAAGTAAAATCATTGTTTCTTCTCTTTTTTTTCATTCCTACCAAATGTCCAAGCTTTTAACCACAAATTGTCTTGTAAGCTTCCACTCCAAAACTGTGAGTGCCTAAAATCAACCTCTTACCTGATAAGTTGGTGTATAAACATCTCATGGATTCATAGAACAAAAGAGTTTTTATTTATGTGTGCATTATCTAGCCTAGGTAAGCAAACAAGGTTTTCTAATATTGGGTAGAGCACACTTAACAGTCCATGATAAACTTCTTAGAAATGTTCCAAATAGTTTATTAAAAACTTAATGAGTGGGAAGATTCAATGGTACACTGCTTCACTGGTAACCATTCTTGCTGGTAAAAAACTATGACTGATTTTTCAATTTTTATCCCCCCCTTTAAAGTTCCACAACTGGATTTTGATCTGCTTGTCTCTTAGTAGTACAGTTACAGTATTATCTTAAATTCATGTGTAAGACACAGTGGTGTGCTTGAATAGAAGAAGTGGAAAACACCAGTACTGGTACATGTTTCTTCTTTGGGTTAGTTTATCCCCAATATGAAGTAATCACATAATTTCATGCAATTAATTCATTCTTATGTTCTCAGTTTCCAAAAATAGGTGTCTACTTCTCAACTGAAATGGTAGGTCATATTAAAGCAAGAAGCTTGCTTTGATCTTTCACTGCTTGAGCATAGTTGAGTCCAGAAAATTTTCCAACTGACTTGTCCAATTTATAACTGGTCAAATAAGGTACATGCTAGATGTTTTTAAAGATAAATGGACCAATATTTAAAAAGCACTAAGAGCCTTTTTCATTCAATATGTTCCCAGAACACTTCCCAGAACACAATTTCCAATTATCCTGCTTTTCTTCAAGCCCAGAAACAGCAAATATAAAACAGATGTCACATTCGATTGAGGGCTACTGATGGAATGGTAGCTGTTCCTGCTTATTGGAAACTGTTTTAGAATTATTTCCCTGTCTTTCAGTTACCATGACAGTATTTGGCCTTATCCCATGGAGTTTTTTCACGTCTAAGAACACTGTGTAGGCAAGTGGAATTACCATTAAAATTAATCCTGTTCAGAACTGATAATGAATGTCTTAACTGTGCCCTTGTTTTCAAGTGTTGCATTCTTACTATCATTCGTTCAGGAAAGGTTTATGGAAAATACAAACCTTTAACTGTCTTTGGTTATGTTAAAACGTTCCCTGAATGTAGTAGGTTGTGCATCATGTTGCTACAAAAATATCCTTTTTGTGTTTATAATATTCTACTGTCCTACAAAAGGACAAAGTCACCCTGCCAAACTTACCTTTTTTATGAATGTGTGAAGATCAGCCCCTAAATTTATCAGGATATCAAAAAACTTATTCAATGTATCCTGTGTTTAAAAAAAAAATAGATTTGTTTTCTTTTAAAAACACTTCTCATCTGAAAGTATTAATTTGTACATATAAATACTAACACATAGACACCTGGCTATTGTACTTATAAGCCCCCTCCAATCTCCTTCCCAAGTCTCTGTTGGCTGAATTGTAGGCTGTTTAAAAATATGCCTCTTTAAATCTCGTGCAAGAGAGTTACTAATGAGGAGAAAGGGTATGTGCACTGAGTGGAATGATACCTGTGGGAAATACATCCTTCTCAGCTTTCCTTTTGCATGCTAGCAAACAAAAATCAATTTTGATATTCAGGGTCATTTGTATGTGTGGAAATCATTGTTGTGGGAATTCAGAGTAGTACAATCAGCATAAACTTATTATAAAAATACATGTAACCCTAACATGATAGGTCTTCTGCTGGGGTTGCAGGTTTGATTGTTAAAAGTCATGGTGTTAATATGGTGCATTTAGACTTATGTAAAACATTTGGTCTGATACCTTATTATGTTTTGATTAAGAAATCAGAACAATCCAAAATCAACATAACCCACATTAATCATAGAATCATAGGATTCCTGAATGACAAAATGATTCA
>VWZU01003083.1:0-19207 GCA_013397095.1 Sterrhoptilus dennistouni | reverse complement strand
CAGGAGTTGCCTTGACCCAGGTGTAATACCTTGCACTTGGTCTTGTTAAACCTCATCAGATTCCCCTGGGCCCAGTTCTTGAACTTGACCAGGTCCCTCTGAATGGCATCCTGTCCTTCAGGTGTGTCAACAGCACCACTCAGCTTGGTGTCATCTGCAAATTTTTTGAAGTTGCACTTGATCCCTTTCTCTATATCATTAATAAAGATATTAAATAACGCAGGTCCCAGTATTGATCCCTGAGAGACCCCACTTGTCACTGATCTCCGTCAGAACTCTGAGCCATTGATCACTACCCTCTTAATGCCCTTGCTGAAGTTATGATGTCTTGAATCCTCTCCCTTTCCTCCATATGCCTTACACCTTCTAGGAGGATCTTTTCCATGATTCTCCCAGGCACAGAGACAGTGACAGGTCAGTAGTTCCCAGAGTCCCCATTTCTACTCCTTTTAAAGATGGGTACAATGTTTCCCCTTTTTCAGTTCCCTGGACTTCCATGACCTTTCAAATATCATGGAGAGTGGCTTGGCAACAACATCTGTGGACTAGATATTTTCTGAGCTTGAGAAGAGCTAGCTAGCTCTTCTCAAGGGAAACCTTTCAACAGTTTTTCTTTTTCCCAAAACAACTTTGTGTAACCAATATTCCTTTCCCATAACAACAGGAGTTGTTTGCTATTTCTGTTACTTAGCCAATGGGAGAGGTCTCAGTTCTATGGACCAATAATGTGCCTTCTTCGCCCACCATGTTATAAAAGGGCTGAATGAATTGTAAGTAACTAAAGCCTTCTGATTTCTACTGCCTTCTGACAAGCATCTTTATCTTGTGTCCTATTGCGACAAATATCAACCAATTCCCTCAAGATTTTGGAATGTTTCTCCTCGGGTCCTGTAGATTTAGGTACATTAGGTTCCTTAGGTGGTCCAGAACCACATTTTTAACTAAAACTTTTTGGTTTTCCCTCAGTCCCCATTCTACTGTCTATCCACCTGAGAGGTGTGGGAAGAGAGGTTGCCATTAAAGACCAAGGTAAAAGTCTGCTGAGTACCTCAGCGTTCTCCTCATCCTTTGCTACCAGTTTCTGAATTTGTTTATTTAGTAGTTCATCTTCTTTGATTTTGCTTTTCAGGATAACATAACTCTGGAAGCCCTTCTTGCTACTATTCTTGTAAAAACCAAAACCAAAACCAAAAACAAAAACAAACTGGCTATTCTATGTATTAATGACTTGAAAGAAAAATTATACTCTATACAATCAGAGATGCAGATGACAAAAATGTTAGGGAGAGCTGAATAGTGTAGAAGGCAATTACTTGAGAGAGGGAGTGACCACAATCATTTTGTGCACTTGTTCATACAAACAAATGCAATTTAACAGCGCCAAATCCATAGTCATAGACATAAAATTCATCCCATGCCTACAGATGGGGACAGATCATAGGAAGACTGTAGATCTGAAAAGTTTTCAACAACTGCAGCAGATAAATGTTTTAGAGTTTGTGTCTGAATCCCATGATGTGACTCCTGGAATACTCAGCTTTGAAAAGGATCAGAGATGAGCTAATTATGTGATGAAAATGAAGAAAAACATAGTTTGGAAAAATAGCTTAGGGACTGTCATGTATTTACTGGACTAACAAGAAGATTAAAGATTGAAAAGCTATGAAACCTCTGCATACATGAGGAATGGACACACAAGTTTGGCCCATTGGAGAAAGGCATATGTGTCAATGCCTGGAAGCTAGAAGTGACCAAGGCAACTATAAAAATAAAAAGTAAAATTAGACTACTGTATGTAATTGACAGCACTAAAACCATATGTGAAATGCTGCAGTAGATTCCTGGTTGCTGATAAATTAAAGTAGAATTGAGATTAATTTTTAGAAATTACATGGTAGTTCAAGCAAGATCTGATATAGGGTAGTGCTCTGATCTACATAACACAGGGAATAATAATTAAAGATTATAGTTCTGGCTACTTGGAACTTGTATAACCAAATCTATGAAATTTTACTCTAAAACAAGCTATTAAAAAAAAAAAAAAGAAGAAATTTCTCTAAATTGTAATTTGGATTGTGAACTGGACGGGTATCTATGCACATAAAGCAAAATCCAAACTTCTATCCTTCTATCTTGTGACACTTGAGAGATTCCATCTCCTCTCTGTACCCCAAAGATTGCATATGAGTATATAAGCTACAGTAGACTTCCATCTATCTCAGATGGGAACTGGAGGCCAAAAGGATTCTCACAGGCATCCCAGATGACATTTAGTGAATATTCTTAGGCACCTAAATGCCTCTTAAAAGGTTAAACTTGAGGTCTTCGTCCTTGATGTAGTGCTTTGGAGCAGAGGAAACAAAGCAGTAGAGTTTGTTGGCAGACATTGCATCTACTTCCTCTTCTTTTTCACATGTGCCACCTGGTGTGTAGTTGAGGCACTAACTATTAAGGCCCTTCCATTTTCTATGAAAATCTAATGTATGGGTTACATTCAGATCACTCAGATTTGCTAACTACAATTCCCACTTCTTTTAATAAAGTAGATATATTGTACTGAATTGAGAATTTCCACATTTCAAAGAATACGTCAAATGGTATATTAACAGTTAGTTAACTATTTTAGCTTTAAAAGTATTCTTAGGAATTTCCAGATTCACGTCTTCTGAAGATGGTTTTGTGTGATGTAGGAGGCACTTTTCATTTCAATTGCTTGCAGCACAGCACCTCTTATACCACATCTGTCAGTAGATATTCTCACTATTTTATGCATATATATCTATTCACACTTAGATTTAGACTTATATAAGTCCATGTGTATGTACATAAAATGTTTTTATGCTACGTATTTTTATATATATTCATAGAAACACAAACATACACACGTACACATATGTAATCCGCTAAAATGGGTGATGAGTTTTTGACAGTTCTTAAACCAGTGCAAATACTTCCCCTTTTCCTCCCCACACATTGATGAGCAATTTAAAAACAGATTTTCTACCAGAAATTTCCAGGAAAACAAATGGGTTTCAAGTTACAGCCTGAATATAAAAGTGAATGTTGGTGTTCTGATGCTATGATCACAGTCACAATAAGCATAGTAAGCTTGCATTTGTCTCTCTTACTGTAGTACTAAATCAGTGTTATGTAATGTCCATGGGACAAAGATTGCCTCTCTAAAAAGGTGAACAAGTACTCAGTCAATAAGGTCCCTAAATAAAACAGGGACATCATGCAAGAGACCTTACTACTTTAGTCGAAGACTACGCCATGTAATTGCAGGAAGGACTGCGTTGTGTCTTCAAAAAATTAGTTATTTCAAACAAATTGATAGACTAGAATGGAAGGAGATAATACAAATTAATTTCAGTCTTGATTTTATCTGCTCTAATCACCTGTATATCTAAGATTTGGGGCACATAGTGCTTTTAAGCGGAAAAGTTTTTCTGTGTTTTCCTCAAAAATACAGTTATTGACTAGAGCTTAAAAAAATTTGAAAAGATCACCTGAGTATTACAGGATTTTCTTGAAGCTGGCAGCTTTCCTGTCCTGTCATGAGACCTATATTTCACAAAAGTATAGCAGAGAACTTTCTTAGGGCGGTACATTGCTTCATTCAGCTACCTGACGCAAAATATTCTTGCAGTGGCCCAAGGCATTACACTGAGTTATGAGTCCACTTGTGATAAGTTAACAGTGACTTCAGTGAGTTTACTCAAGTTCAAAATCTGACCAGGGATTGACTACGTTTGTTGCCTCAGGATGCACCATGTCTTCTAAAAGGGGTTGCTTAGAGGGTCTGAAGTTACAGAAAATGTGATTTTTATGTTTTCTGGTAACAGGAGACAAAAATATGCCAGGATCAGAGAAAATACCTATCATAACGAACCGCCTGGGTGACTATTTTTTGGTTTTTCTTGAGTTACACAAGTGGTTAATATCTGAAAATTCATCCTTGCACTAAGAAAGAGTATAACATTTATAAGCCATTTCACTTTTACTTCCCTATGTATATATGATATACATGGAGTATCCAGGCCTTTCCTATATACATAATGGGGGTAAAAAAGGCAAAGAAAGTACAGGAATGAGAGTAGAAGGACAGTAGAATGATAGCCAAATGCATTATTCACAACTTTGTAATTTAGTGTAAACAATACTTTGTTGCTTCTATTCTAATCAAAACCACAACTTCCCAATGAGTACATATGCTCATATATTGGCATGTATATGCCCTGAAAACGCTGGCAAAAACTGGCATAGCATTCAATGAAAGCAACAAGTAGATGAAACAGACCAGCTTCATCTAGCATCAGTCCATCCAGCAGAAAAACTCACTGCCTAGAAACAAGTCAGCTGACTTCATGGAGTTAAAAGATGTATTTGTTAGCCCCAGCTAGAGGGCATGCATAGGCTAGACACACACTAGAACTTTAAGTGTGTCTAACTGTTTGCCACCCTAGCAAGCTGCAATGGTTTTAGCCAGCTTCTCCCAAGGGCATGTCAAAGTCCTAACAATGTTGAAGGGGACAAAACAATGCACTTCAGAAAATTACCAATATCACTGCAATGGCCCATGGTTTCTGGAACTACTTCTAATGCCCACAATCACTGTGAAATAGTCATTAAAAAAAAAAATAAGTAATGAGTACTTACTGAAAGAGGAGAAATTCAGGTTAAACATTAGGAAGAAATTTTTTACTGTGCGGATGTTGAGACACCAGAACAAGTTGTCCAGGATACCCAAACCCCGGCAGTGTTCAAGGCCAGGTAGAAGACCTTGAGAAACATGTTCGAGGGGTAGTAGTCCTTGCCCATGGCAGTGGGATTTGGGACTAGATGATCTTCAAGGTGTGTTGCAACATATTAACATTCTCTGATTCTATGACCTTATGATTTGGATTTTTACCCTGAAAGGATTAAAGCAGATGCATTAGACTTTGTGCTGTATTTTTTGCCCATCATGGACACATAGGGAGGTGATTAGGTTGTGCTCTGGAGGTATCCTGAGGAAACTGACAGTGATGTGAACAAGTGTGGAAGGTTCCTGCTGCCCACACCAGCATCAGACCTGCCAGTTATCTGCTGTGTCCAAAGATACTGACAGGGAACTGGCTGTTTGAGACTCTTTGATGGTGGGTTTTGTTCCTCTTCAGAGAAACACAAGTATGCTTGGTTAAGGAAAATAAACTATCAAGGCTGAGAACTTTTACTTCCAGCAGTTTTCACTGAGCCCTATTTAGAAGAAGAGAGCTCCACCCTCATAGTGCTGACAACAGTTATTCATTTTAATTTTTGAAGACATAAAGCAATTTCCTGCCTGAGCACATTAACTGACATTCAAATTACATTACCATGTCACTCATAATATGAGGAAAACAAGAAGAAAATTAAAATTTGTCTGTTGACATCAAAAAAGCTGACCACAAAATCTGAGAGGGACTCAGAAGAGCTTACAGAGTGTAAACTTGAATGCTCCTGCACTTACACTGCTGATTCTGGTTGTGTGAAATATTAGGGTTGGAATTAGGTCTGCAAAAAAGTAAAGGTTTGGAATGTCTAAAACAATTCTTGAATTTTTATTTAGTTTGTTAATTAGCTCAAGCTGAAGGCAAAGAGGTGCTTTCTTGAACACAGTTCTAATATTTTCAAACTGAGATGTTTCAATTTTTCACTCTAGAACAATATTTTGTTTCAAAACTTAGCTAGCAATGGTATCTAAATAGCATTGAAGTATCCAGAGTTGATCTAAATATTTTGTTTCAGATCAAGGAAAACTTGTTAAATTTATGATCCTTTTTCTTAAAATATCTGTTTTTTCATTAATACTCCTGCAGTCAGTTGGTTGCTAGTGTGCCACTTGACAATCACAGAAGTATGCAGCTGGGGAAATTGCACTAACAAAATGGTGGAAGAAAACCTGGACAGTTTTTTTTAATGATACACACGGGATGGGGAGGACAGAGGCAGGAGAAGTGAGCTGCAGGAAGTTTTATGCCAAATCCCTGAAATTACAATTTTATACAGGGATGACCCAATTCCTCCCAAAAAAAAGAAATATGAGGATTTCAAATGAAGACTTTCTTTTGCAAATCAGGTCTAAGAAACACAAATATCTGCAGACATTATTTTTTAGCGTCATTTCTTCTGTGAGCATCTTCATACTCACAAAGAAAAAAATAACCCTACTTTCCCTTTTTAGCTGCCATATAATTATTGTTATGTCACCATAAACTGAACTACTAAAACAGTATTGTATGTGAATTAGCTTTTAGTGAAAAAAAAAGAAAATAATTTCAAAATTAAGCTTGAACTCCTCAGATTGCATATTTAGGGTTAAATGAAACTTTCAAATCAACTGTCTGTTTTTGCCCTGATCTTTATTTAAAGCAGGCTGGAGCCCAAGTTCTTATATATTTCACATGATGGTTACCAAAAATACTAAAGCACATTATAAGACAATAGAAGTACAAAATACCTCCTGTTTAATAAGGTCAAGAACTTCAAGAAAACCAAATTATGTTACATATCCTGTACCTTATGTTCAAGGGAAATATAGGACAGGGTTTTTAGACTAGAGTGTTAATACATTGTTGTTCAAAGGCTCACTTACTCTGCAACTGTAGTTTGTCATTTATGGCTATCTCATAATTGTGTTAGTTTATATTTGTAGAAAGAGCATATTTGAAAGAGTGATTGGTTTCTATTAACAAACATCACTGCTTTGCTATCTGGCCACATTTGAAGAAATGTTATTACATTGTTCCTTTGAGTATCAGTTGTGTTACATGGCTTCTTGGGTTTTTGGGGTTTTTTTCCTCTTATGAAACATTATTGATTCAAAATTTAAGTTCATCTTAGCTTTTTTTATGGGTTAGGGACTGACAAAGCTGGTGAGATGAGACTAGATGCTGGGCATTTTTTACTGCCCAATTTCTCTGAACCATTCAGGTTTTGTCAATCTTCTTTCTTTTAGGTTTCAAGGATTAGACACTACAGCTAATTTCAAGAATTTGTTTTTCCAGATGTGACTGCTCCTTTACTAAGACTGAGTTACACTATCTACGCTCACACTTGAATCACATCATGTAAGAAAAATAGAAATATTAGGACTGTGTGTGAAGCAAACTAAAACTCTCTAGTTCTGGAAAGTCAGTCAGACAGCCAAATCTTTCAAACCAAATAAACAGAAAAATACCAATGGCTTCCTTGAGTCCTCTTTCTCGACAACCCTGAACTTATTCCCACATGAGGTATACATCGTGACCCTGAACCCAGGAGCTGTTACAATTACAGACTGTTCTTCAGTCTGGAAAAGACTTCTGCCTTCACCAAAGATAAGATATGGGCAGGAAAAAATGGTGAGGCAAAATTGGACATGAATAATAGAGCTTCCTGTCATCTTTCATTAGAGACCAGTTAGCCCAGTGGTAAGTTTATAAGAGAATTTCCTTCACACCTGCTTTGTGTTTACAACCATCCTGCAGGATGGAATCTTGCTGTGCCAAGACCTTTGCAAAGCTGTGGGAAACAAATGCTTTCACAGGAGGGAGGGAAGGTTGCAATCCACTGTGTACAAATATTTTCTGCTTATTGGTATGTGTGCAAAATCTTCAGTTTTGCAAACAGTCAGCAGTTTCCTTCCCTCATTGGTGGGTTTCCCCACTGATGTAGGGGGTGGGTAAGGGGAGCTTTGAAGGATGTGAGCTCCTTCATGATGGTGAGTGACACCCTCACTGTGAAAGTGGTGTTGGATTGTGTCACTGGAGAAGAGAGAGCTCACAGTTCTTCAGGTGACAAGGTAGGGATGCCATATCCAGGGTAGAAAGGGATTTGGGCAGGAAAAAACTTCACAGGAGAAAGGGCAGAGTCATGAAGGGCTTTGGAGAGGAGGAAACTGCTGAGAAGGATGCCCATCTTATTTTAATTTCCTGCATTATCAGTAAAGGGTGTGTGCTGCCTCAATTATATTTTTAATCCTACTTGAGTTAAATTGAAGATTTCTCCTTCTGATTGTACAATTCACATTTGAAGTACATATTGCTGTCTCAGGTAATTCCAAAACCAAAGACTGAGAAAGTTTTAAATTTTTTGCCCCCTAAAGCAGAAATCTGGCTTAAGATAATCCATACTTTATGTACAAAATTAGGAGATCTGCAAGAGATTGAAGTTCACCAGGAAAGTGGAAGTGAAAAACATGTAAGAATGGAGCCACTGGATACCATTTTAATAATGACCTATAATATGGAGAGTATATTTAAAGAAAGAATATATAACACACACACACCCCAAGAAAAACAAACAAAAGCAAACAAAATAAACAAACAAAAAAATCTGAACAAAACCACATTTCAGATAGGAACTGAGGGTGTATATATATTTTTTGTTTCAGTGGCATTGAAATCTTACTGTGCAACAAAGCAGAAGTGTCTTGATGCTTCAGATAAATTTGGTGCTTACTATATAGAAAAAGATGAATCTCTAAGGAAAAAGACACATTTCCAGGTGAAACATTGGCATAACAGAAATTTGTTCACGTCTCTTATTCCAGGAAAGTCTGATGTAAAACCCTGGTTGCTCCTGAGGAGCAAATCTGAGGTGAAGCCATCCCATTGAGTATTTGAAAGTGTTTCATTGATAATCCATGGCATCTTTTTCTCTGTTTATAGCTGGTATATAACAGCTGTTAATTGTGCATTATAGCACATGTTGCACTTAATTATCATATGTCATTGTTTTAGGCAATACTACATTGTCAGAGATACCTTACTAAAGGTCTGAGCTGATTTCATGTCACTTCCTGACTTTATTCAAGGAATAATTTTTTCCTGAAGTTATTGAAATATTTACATAATATATAAGAATCAACACCTCTCTGTGTATACAGATAGAGATCTCTCTTTCAAACTGAAATCTGAATTACGCAGCTAGTCCAAGACCTTGAATTAGCAGAAACTGATGACCTTTTATTTTCATAAAGGATTGTGTTACCAAAACAGGAAGAATTTGACTGAAAGAACACTGTCTTTTATATTCCTTAGCCTCTCAGTTCTCATTGAATTGATAAAATGTTCCAGGAGCTCAATCTTACTGGGGAGGTATGAAAATATACTGAAAATTAAGGCATACTACAAGGTACCTGTAACAATTTGTTTTAGAAAGAGTCCAAGTGTGAGAAAAATTGCTATGAATATGAATTCTCTCCCTTTCTTTTCTTTCAAGAGATGATTAATTAAATGTTGAGTTAAAAAATAAAATACCATTGTGTTTGTTTATATGAGCTACTGTATTCTAAGAGAATGAGGCTTTCTCAGAGCTGAGGAAAAAATTACCCCATAGATGATATCTACTCATTAATTACAACAAATGCTAATAAATTGGATGGGAATGGTGAAACTCAGATTCATTCAGGTGAAACAGCAGAGCAGATTACCCAATACACAGCATGCAGAAGCATTGCCTGATTCATTCAAGATCTGAACTACAATTATTTCAGGGTTTTTTTTCAGCAAAACTTTGTGAACACTCACACAGAAGAGCTTGTCATTCTCTGGTAAGAAAATATGTCAATGCCACTTTTGGAAACAATCTGTGATATCTACTTATAATAAATGACAGACTGTAAGTGCATTCTCTTCTCACTTATTTGAACTCAAAAAACAAACAAACAAACAAAACAAACAAACAAACAAAAAATCCTATTACCTGAGAGTCAAACCTCAATGCCTGCAAAATATGCAGAGGATTACTTAAAGAATAGTACAATCATCAAACTCAATCAACAAATTTGTAGAGTCATTAATGGAAAGTCCTTTTTAAGTAATTTGACACTTTTCAATGTAAGTGTTACTTGTAAGCAGATGAACAGAAGGTGGGGACACAGTTTTTCTTGATATTAATAAGGCTTTTGATGCTGTTCTTCACAACACCTTTCTGGATAAGCTGTCCAGCTGAACAGGTACACAGTGCGCTGAGTGAAGGACTTGCCAAAGGGCAGAGTTCAGAAGTCTGTTGTACATGGAGCTAAACCTGGCTGCTGACCAGTCACCAGCCACCTTATTCCTCAAGGTTCAGTTGTAAGGGAAATTCCATTCAACTTGTCTGTCAATGGTCAGAATCAGGAGTTTAATGCACCTTTGGCAAATTTGCTAACAATATCAAATTGGGAGGTATTTTTGACTCTCGAGGGACAAGACCCTGGCAGAGGGATCTGAAATAGATTGAAGCACTGGGTAACTATCGGTGACATGAAATTTAACAAGAACAAATACAGATTCTGCCTCTGGGATGGAGGGCACAAGTAAGAAAGAGCTGGCAGAAGAGTGTGTGTAGAGCAGCCCTGCAGAGAGGGATCTGGGGGTGCTGGGGGGCAGCAGCTCAGGGTGAGTCAGCAGTGTGTGCCCGGGCAGCCAGGAGGGCAAACCCCATCCCAGGCTGCATCAGACACAGCAGCACCAGCTGTGCTTGGGATCATCCTGCTGGATTCAGCCGTGGTGTGGCCTCACCCCGAGTCCTGTGTGCAGTGCTGGGCCCCACAGGTTGAGAAGGGTGGGAAGGTCCTTGAATGGTCCAGGGGAGAACAGAGCTGGTGGAAGGGCTGGAAGGCACATCCTGTGAGGAGCGGCTGAGAGCTCTGGGTTTGTCTGGTTTGGAGAGAAGGAGGCTCAGGAGTGACCTCATTGCTGTGTACAGCTTCCTTAGAGGGGACCTGGAGAGGGAGTGCTGCTCTCTTTTCCCTCGGATCCAGTGGCCAGAACACATGGGAATGGTTCAAACTGTGCAGGGGAGGTTCTGACAGGATGTTAGGGAGAATTTCTTTACCCATGCAGTGGCTAAACCCAGAACAGATTTCTTTAACGGGGAGTCAAAATCTCAAATCTCTGAGTGTTTAACAGGCACTTGGGCAGCGTACTTAATTATGTGCTTTAACTTTTGATTGGCCCTTAATTGGTCAGGCAGTTGGATTAGATCACTATTGTAGGTCTCTTCTAACTGAAATTCTTCTATTCTGTTGTATTCTACACTAAAAAGAAGGCGCTGAGATTCTAAGAAATTCTAATTCTTATCCTCATTTGATCCCATACTTCAACAACTCCTGAATTTCAGCCTAAAATACTTAGACTGACTTGGAAAATTACTCTGTTTCAACTGTACCATATGGTTTAGGGAAATCAATTTTCCCTGGCTTGCTTGTGTTTCATTCAGAGCCAGTCAAAAGAATGAAGTGGTTTTTCTCTTTCTGGCATGAAAAAGAAAATTCCAGTTAAAACTGAAATAGAAAAGAAGTATCTATAAATATTCTAAATCAAATAGTTCTCATTTGTCTATGTTGTGATTTTTAAAATATATGCTGATTTATATTATAAAAGCAATTACGACTTCATGAAGTTTTTCATTAACGAAGTGTATAAAACAAATACTTAATCACCAAAACTTGCTACACATGGAGGGAAAGATTAAAAATCTCAACCACATTTAGAAAAAAGTAAGTATTTGAGTAACTATTAATTATTCTGGTGTCGATCACGGTAAGTTTTTCTGAAGTAATCATTAATATATGACACATATATAATTACAATATATGGAATTACCTAAAATATGTTAAGAGCTTCCACTTTCTAAAATGAATGATCCCTCAACAGTGACTGAGGGAGGGATTCAGGAGTCTCTATAAGTTTCAGTTGTCTCAATCTGTTTCACGCATCCACAGTGGAAGAAACACAGGATTATTTACCTTATTACTTCAATCCTCTGTTCTCGGATACCTATTTAAATTGTGTTGTGGTCACTAGGCAGTTTGCAAAATAATAATAATACATTTTTATATAAAATGAGTCCACTGGACTCTTAATGTGCGCTGTGCAGGTGTAAGACATTGCTTACCTCTCTGTCTTCTCCCAAAGCACTGCATTGAGAGCACCACTGAATTGCTGTCTCATCCAAAATCCATAGTCCAGATCATAAATGCCTTTTTCATACACAGAGAAATGTGTCATTCCTGTACCTATATATATGCCTACATTCACTTTGCCAAAAAGAGAATGTTTGTCTTGACAATGGACAAATCTGCCTGAAGAGCTGAGTTGTTCCCACAGGTCATTTGCTCTCATAGTCACACATTTTTCCTAAAATTTCCCTCCCTATTTTCATGGCATGTTTTTCTCTTTCTACATCTCCTCCTGAGACTGCCTAGAAATCAGGCAACTACGTGGAAAAAAAGCTAGGAAAGTGTTTGAAAAAGCTGTAAGAACCCCAGTGTTGGCCAGTTTTAAGTTAAATGTTCATTTAAGGTGTTACTAGAACAAACTACTGTGTGTAAAGCAACTCTGGGGGTAACTAGATTAAAACATCTTGCCTTTAGGATTCTGGTCTGATAATATATTTAAGTTCCATGCCAAAATAACTCAACCTTTATTTTCTGCTATGACTTTAGGGATTTTTTTTTCTCTCTCTCCTGTAACCACTGCTACATGTCTCCACAAGATGTGGAAGGCTATGGACCTGAGGTTGGAGAGATGATTATGAGGGATCCCTGCAGTGAAGAATCACAAACTGTAAAACCCAGATCTGTTTCTCCTCCAAAAGATATGAGCAGGGAGAGCAGAAATGACCTTTCCTGTGACGATGAAATATTCATGAAGTGACAACCAATAAATATGACAGCATTTTGCCTCATGTTTTCTCAGAATGCATCCAGATAAGCTTTGGAAAATTGAGCAGAGGCAATTTGAGATGCTGCACTCCATGTGCTGACAGTTACCAAACTGCAACTAAGCAAGCAAAGATGGTAATAATCACAGGTTTCTCAGCACTGAAATTCATAGCCTGTTGTATTAATTTCAGGTGTCCTATGTTTTGTTTTCCATGTGTGACTCCAGATGGGTGCATTGAGAGGCCAACCTATGTTCTTTCAGGAAGGTTAATACAACCGAGTGAAAAGCAGATAGGAAACATAGAGCCCATCTCAATCTACTCCTACTGGTAAACTGATATACCTCTCAGAAATACTTAAGATTTTTTGACACCTTTTGTTTTTGCATTACTATTATATATCTTATTATACAAAGAACACACTCTCTTTTATTTTTGAACTTTAACTTTGAACTGCATTCTTGGCCAGCAGCGCAGCCAGTGGTAATTTGCTTCCGGTCTAATTACATTTTGTATGGGATAATATTTCCTTTTTTTCAGTTCTGAATTTGCCACGTTTTGATTTCTTTGACTTCTTTATTGTCACACATGTTATGAGACAGGAAGAATAGGGGTTTCTGCTCTGTTTTGTCTTTAACAATTAATTATTTTTTATGCTCTTATCATGTCTCCTCTTATTCACAGACTTTGACAAATAAACAATTATAGCCCTTTAAATCTATTTCCCTAACCAGGTTTCTCATGTGCTTAAATATTTTCAGTGTCCCACTCTGATCCCTGTCTAATTCTGCAATATCATTTGCAGGAGGGGATGCTGGGCGAAGTAATTGAATATTAAATAATGCTCTGCCATCTATGTGTATTCCCTACCATAACACAAAGAGCAGAAGATGTTATGTTACAGAAATTTCATAAAAGATCTAATGTCTTGTAATAGCCTAGGCAGGAATAATATAGGGATTATGGTCTACTTATTACAGAAATCTCCAATATTGCTCTATTTTATGCAGCATCTGTATCTGGAAATGCTGTATGGAATAAATATCAGAATGAAAGGTTTCTGTGGTAAATAATGGCAGTGAGATTTAGCAGCTAAGGATAAATCTAAAAGAGTATTTAGATCCACAAATACACACAGTCCAAGAAAACTTTTGTTGCCTGTTACAATTTGCTATGTAACAGTTGGCTTTTGCTATTATGTATTTGCTTTTGCAAATTATTATAAATGGTGACCATTTTTGTAGCTATTGTGCAAATTGTAATTGCTTTAGTGGATAGTATAACTAAAATTGTGCATGAAGCAGGACTATCATGATGGGGCTACACAAGATGCAAGCATGCTTGCAAAAGATGTATCATAAGATATGACTGCTCTTGTAAAATGTATAGCCAAGGTAGCTCAGGCAGAGAACGAGATACCATAAAAGGAAAATACCAAGTCTAAAGTGGCATCAGAAGACCACCCCGGACTGCCTCCCTGATGGACCCTCCCTCAGAGACTGTAACTATGGACTCATGCAATGCTGTGGCAACCTGCAGCAGAGTCGAGATAAACTAGGGCTCTGAGAAAGGTGCCAAGTCATTTGGGGAAGTAATGCAACTGCCAACAGTATAAAGTACTGCTCGCTAAAGAATTGGGTGTGCCTCTGGCTGTTGCCGTGCACCCAGGGCTGTTACTTTCGCTTTTTTGATCTGCCCCTTATTATCTTGTATTAAATTCTTAAAAATTTTTTGAGGAGGGGGTTGTGTTGCTTACATTGCCATAGTTTGCTAAATGAGTCCATAATCTCAAAATATTTCAGCTGGGATGTGCGTTTGAAGCAAATTTCCTATTTGGCCTTGTTTACTGCAGTTTGGTTCTCATGGCAGGGCACTCTCATCAAGCAGATGAGCAAAAAGATAAGACAGTCAGTAGCAGGTGTCCAGCCAAGAGGTTCAGCCCAGGCAATACAAAATTAAGCACCTGCCATGTACATAAGTCAGGCTTCAGGTCCCTTACATCCCGTACATTGTTTTGCAGACACAGACCTGTTTTATACTACACCGCCAGCTGGCCAATGCATTTAAGCAGCTCTGCCAAAGGCCTAAAGCATCTTACAATTACGGTCAAATTTTCTTACATAAGTCTCCCAGCACTGCCTCTACTAACAGGTGAAGAAACGTGTTGTTGTTGACAGTCCCTGTCAGGAGACTTCTCAGTGCTTAGCACCTGTATGCTGAAGGAGAAGAGATACCTGGGATGTGGATTAATCTGAGCTTGCTTAGCAAAAAGTTGGATTTCTGATGGAAAGGCCTCATAGCATACAAGCAGAATAGTGGTAATGGCCCTGTGGAGCACAAGGAGGGACAAGGACTTTTGGATATGGAGAGCACTGGACCTCCAAATGCTGCTGACGGGGAGAGCAGAGCCATGTTATGACTGCATGTGTATCCCCAATAAGCTGTCCTTGTATTCACTTCCAAAAGCTGTGTCAGGGTCTCCCCCCACTCACACACCCACATGCACAGAGATCTGCCTGTGCCCATATGACACCTGCGGTCTGTCCTCAAGGTGCCGCCCAGAGCCTTCCTGCAGCAGCAGGCATTGATAGGAGGCAGTGACAAAAAATGGGGGAAAAAACAGCAAAGTGGGATGATGCCTTTTGTGAACTTTTGCAAGTTCTTGTTACTTCATCAGACTGAGAAGCTGAAAGGAAATCCCAGAGGAAATTAAGATTAGAGGAGGGGAGAGGAGACAAAGAACAGAGGTCAAGGGAAAATATCTGGGAATAATAGTAATGGAAACTATGTAGGAAAGGAATCAGTCCAGTTGCCTACAAACTCCATTGATTAGCAACACAGAAAAACTCCTTAGTGCTGTATCTTTTTCTCCAGGCACAGAGGGCAATGGAAATACAATCATCTGTTTGCAAAGCAAAAGCATCAGAGGATAAAGATAGGGCACATATGGGAACATCTGCTCTTCCTGAAAGATAAGCATGTAATAGAATGGGACCTAAGACAGGATCATAGGCATCAGTTTATCAGTCCTGCAGTAGAGAGGAACTAGAATTAAAGGCAGCAAAATGAAGGGAAAGAGAATGCAGTTAAAAATAACTATGAGATTGAGGGTGCTGCTTCTTTGAATAATCCATAGGAGATGTTTCTGTTTCTTCCTTTCTTGTATCAAATATTACAGCCAAATAGTTTTTAAAATTTCAGTAATTCTCACTACCAGTGTGAAAATTGCAAGCTGTACTAAGTGTATACAAAGTGAGAAAAGCTAACTGGATGAAATTAAAGAAAAATGTTGTACATAAATATAAATGTATTTAGGTAAAAAACATAAAGTATAAATAAATAGAAACATATAGAATAAATACATATTGGATAAACAGAAATAGTTATAGTGTATAAATGTATAGTTAGAGTGTGCCATAGACATGACTGCTATATCTACAGGTGTATTGATATTTCTAGTTCCAATCTGTCAGACTCTCGTGCACCTATTCAGAAAAGGAGGGTCCCATGTCAGTTCTTTTTGCGAGTCTCCTATAACTGGTACCCTTGGAGAGTGTTCTCTAAGCCATTCTCTGTGGAGAATAGCTGTTGAATAGAGTAGAGGAAAAGCTGGAAGACTAAGCAAGACTGTAAAATTGTAAAAGTAGGCAAGCAACTACATACAAAGGTATAAGCCTAGCTAGCACAGGGGCAGTAGGTAATTAAACCAAGGTGGTAGGAAAGAAAGTACTCATTTCTGTCATAGCAAACAGAGGCATATTCCGAAACAAAGCAGGCTGTTTGAGAGAATTATTAATATGGTCTCATTTTTATTATGTACACAGCAAGTTCTTGAGGCACTCTCCCTCTGAGTGTCCTTTATATGTCATGGTTATGTACACAAGTCACTGTAAAAAAAAGACACTGGTTGATTATATTTGAAAAGTTACTTTGATCCTCTGAATGAAACGGTATAGGCTTGCACAAAGCAGTACTACTAGTTGAAAGGCCCTTTTGGTTTAAATTTGGCTATCTTTTTGTTTTGCACTGGTAAGCATTGTGCAACATCATTCACTTCCTAAATCTGATAGTACTGGACAGACATCTTCCAGTTTAGGTCTGACAGAAGCATGTAAAAATAAGCACAAATCAACATGCACACAGACACACACAGACACCCATCCTCTACATGTATATGCAGCAGTTTGCAGGACTAGACCCAAAAAATGGAGTATAAGTGTTGATGCAAAGAGCATCTGAAGGATGCTGTTTGCCATGCATAAGCTGCTAGGTCTCCCAAAATCCCAGAATGATGTCTACTTTCATTAAGTGACATCTCGTGGTAATTTCCTTATTTGCATATATGTTCATTGGGCTTTTAATTGTTCGCTTGCATAACTGAGATATAAATGACATTAACAAAGGACTATCAAAATGTTTTTGGTATTCTTATACTACTACTGTTTTGAGATGATTGTACACCAAATGACAGCTCTGGCTTCAAATTAACTAAGTTTGGTTATACTAAAATGACACTCACATCCTTATTAACAAGCTATCATATTTTTGCAATTCAACAAGCTATCATATTTTTGCAATTCAAAATTTTCCTTTTGATCAGGAAAATGGTCTCAAAATTGCTCCCCTGATGTAACCATAAGAAATCTATGCTGATGACATTAGAAAACAGTTATCAGCATCTTGTTCATCCCCAAAAGTAAATCTTTTGCAGTGATTTACCCTTGAATATTCTTTCTTGGTCAGAAATGCTAATCTCTGTACAGAATATAATGAGAGGACTTATCATATATAATTGTCATTTAAATGACTTCACACAACCAAGTAGGATGAAATTAAACTTACATAAAATTTCATCCTCTAGGCTAGGGAGATCTCTTTGTTGTGATCTTGCTTGATAGAAATCAACTGCCTGAGTTCTACTGCAGGCAAGATGTGGTTTGACTGCTTGAATTGTCTTGTCCCTCAACAGAACTGGTCACAGGCAGTTTGTGGGAATCATGGTTTTGATGTGTTGGTTTTTTTTTTCCTGAAATTCATGGCTCTGAAAAAAAAAATATTAGAATTAAAATATTTGCTCACTCATGGGGCTGACCTGGTGAGTCAGTCCAAGGGATGAGAAATATCAGCTTTCATAATGGAATTATAGAAAGTCTTGGGTTGGAAGAGACCTAAAAGATCACTCAGTTCCAGCCCCTCTATCATGGGCAGGGTCACCTCCCAATGGACCAGGTTGCTCAGGGCCAAATCTAACCCAGACTTGAACACTGCCAGGGAAGGGCGATCTCCAACTTCTCTGGTCGGCCTGTTCTGTGCCTTACCACCCTCACAGTATGTAATTTATTTCTAACTTCTCATCTAAGTCTATCTTCTTTTAATTTAAAACTTCCTCCTTGTCCTATCATTATTTGTCCATGCCCTCATTTTTAGGAGTTGTCTTTGAGTGCTGGCAGGCTGCTTTGAGGTCTCTTCACAGCCTTCTCTTTTCCAGGATGAACAATCCCACCTCTCTCATCCTGTACTTCCAAAAGTGGTGTTCCAGCCCTCTGATCATCTTTATCACCCTTCTTTCTACCACTCTAATAGGCCTATGTCTTTCTTGTGCTCTAGACCCCAGACCTGGATATGTGGGATCTCACAACAGTAAATTATTTATGTTACTGATTTCCAGGATTAATTTTATACTTCACTTTTTCAGATTTCACTTTGAAGAGACAGAGAAGGGTGTAAAGAGTTGTACATTTAAACTGTCATTGTCATGTCCTCATGACTTTCATAAAAATTCAGAAAGAACATCTGAAATTGCTCAGAAACAGGCTATTATTATTCTTGCATAGTTGGTAGTTTTTCTGCACTATTATTAAATTATATTTATATTAATGTGGTTGAACCAAAGGTATTGCAGTTGAACTTTGTAACACATTAACGTTTTGCTTTACTAATCTGAAAAAGCAAAGCTTTCTACTAAGCCATGTGGCAGTGTTAAAGACAGATAAAGTTCTACCCAAAACAGTAAGAGCTTTAAAAAGAATTTAAGCACTTATTTCTACTCCTTCCAACTAGGCAAGCAGCTAGTACTACCATTTAAAGAAAAAACAGCTTATTTTCTCCCTGCCTCTTACCCCGTGCTCCACAATTTTCTTTGCGAAGTGGTAAACAGTGTTAGAAAAGCCTGAAAAACAAGAAACTGTAGGCTTCAAACCTAAATCATATTATCTCCCATGTATTCTGACCTTATATTTGGGGCCTTGGTTTGATTACAGAGGTTTCTAGGAGTCTTCTTCAAGGTTTGGGGCCTTTCCAGTATACATTGGTGCATTTCAGTATATGGTTTGCACTTGAGATGTGATTAGTTTTTCTTCATAAATGGCTTTATGAAATGTTTACATGTGGAGCACAAAATCCCTTATATATGTTTTATGAGGGTTTCAGCATTAATGCAGTACAATGAGGGAAATGCTTCTAATGTGTTAACTTGAGATGGAAGAGAGCAGGGAAACTCACCCATATCCTTAGGAAGAACCAGCTTGTTGCAGTGTGGTGGTTTGAAAGCAAA
>VWZU01003082.1:33314-61685 GCA_013397095.1 Sterrhoptilus dennistouni | reverse complement strand
AGGCAGAGGCGGGTGGTGATACTATTATTCATAAAGGGGGAAAAAGAATCCACCTAAATTCTCTGCAGATGGCGGAGGATGTGCATGTGATCACTTCCATCTCCAGTTTCAGCTGCAGTTTCATAGAAAATACAAAAAAAAAAAAAAAAAATGCTGATAGTAGCAAAACTGAACCTAGACTTGAAACAAAAACTTGTAGCAAAGGGGTAGTAATGGACATATTACATCGGTGTTCTCCAACATTAAACAGGATGCTGTAAAGCCAAAGGACATGATCTAATGGTGGGTAAGTGTTGTAGACAAAAGTTTTGTATAATACCTCAAAACACACAGTAACAAATTCAGTTCTTCAGTTTTGTGTGCTTCAAGGTGGGGTTGCAGTAGTCATGGTACCAAAAATGACACAGGTGTGTAAAAGATTGTGGTGTTTGGGCAACATTCATCAGCCACCCCTGCTTGAGAGAGCCGTTCAGGGATGTGTAGTCAGTATAAACTGAATTTTACAGCTGCTGAGCACAACTAGAACTGGAAAATTAGTGACTTGAGAGTAACACGGAGAAATCTCAAATGGGAACCTACTGGCTGGGCAGGGTTTTGAGAACCTCAGAAGATTTGGGCAAAGAATTGAGTTACCTAAGAAAAGGCATCTCTTAGGACGATGAATTGTGAGTAAGGATGATTTAGCCAACTTTTGATATGTTAAAGGCTCAAAAAAACAGCTGTACCTTCTTTGCTGGATATAGAGCAGTTGGTGTCTGAGCTGCTGCAACAAGGCAGTAACTTGTGATTGTGTGCACACCTTTCACCTTCATGATCCAATTCTTGATGTGGCTTCAGAAGCATTTTGGAAAACTTGACTTAGTTCTAATTTGCAGAGGGCTCCTGAACCATTTTTCAGTCACTACTCAGTATTAAGTAATAGAGACTGCAAGTTAGTATTGCCAGATTTGGGTAAAAGCTAGTCTGAAACAAAATACTGACCTATGTAGTGCTACCTTAGTTTTTCTTTATACAGAATATTTGTGCTGTGTTAAATCACTCTTGGTGTTTAGAATAGGCAGTCTCAGTCTCTACTCAACCCTGTCATGACCCTTTTTCCTCTTTCTTTTCTCAGTCTTTGAGTGGAGGAGAAGGACGTGGTCTGGGAGTGTGACATTAGAACTGCTTGTCTCCCTTATTTTCCCTTGAGATTTGTAACATGAAATTATCAGTACCTTTAACAGCACTAAGGCAAAATTTTGTGGGGTCAGTCTTTTTTTTTTTTTAAATTTTAAACAGAGGTGCTGTTACTTGCTAATATGCCTGAGAATGAATTTTCTTATATTAGGCTTACTACATTATTAACTGGAACACTAAAAACTATGCTTATGTTGGAATAGGACTGCCCTCTTATAACAGGACTCGTTTTTGTGAAGCAAAATAATTGTTCCCAGAAAAACGCATTCCTTCTCCATCAAACCTCCATTCCATTTGTCACACTGGCTATTCATTCTCTGAGAATGTAAAAATCATTTTTAGTGATTTATGGACTGCTGTTGCTAATATTTCTATGATCCTGTTAAATGTGAGTGCTTTTTCCTCAGTGGCCAGTTTTTGTGTTTTAAATAAGCAAAATGTCAATTAAACTAAACCAGGTCTAAATCATGTAAATACTAAAATTGGCATTGGCTTGGTGGCAGATTTTATAAATTATCAGAATCTGTCCATATCTGAGGAAAATGAAAAACAAGCTCCCAGATAACGTAAGGAAGTAGGAAATATGTAAATTTGCATGCTGTGTGGGAGTGAAATAGTCACAAGCAAGTCAAGTTTTAAATATTCCTCATTTGTATTGGCTGTGTTACGTGCTCTTCCATTATTTATGTCACAGAAGGTTTTATATATATATATGTATCTACACAGATTCACACACACTTGCTCTGGCAGTTTCCTTTTTCCATGATTTCCTTTTCCATGACTTTTTCAGGTAATAGAAGGGAGAAGGTTACACATCTATTCAACACTTGCTTATTCATAACACACATTATTTCCAGCACTTTGAAGGAGATACAGAAACAAAGAATGGTTGAGGTTTGAAGGCACCTCAGGAGGTTTTCTTGTCCAACTGCTCCTGCTCAAGCAGGATCATCTAGAGCAGATTCCCAGGACTGGGTCCACGTGGCTTTTGGATATCTTCAGGGATGGAGATCTTATCCAGGTTAAACTTTCCCAGCTCTCTCAGCCTTTCTTCATAGGAGACTGAGTGTTGCCTCATATCCAGCCTGGTGTCCAGATCCTTTTCTGGAAAGCTGCTTTCTGGCTAGTTGGCCTCCAGCATGTCCTGCTGCAGGGAGGCTTTTTTATTCTTCCACAAGTGCAGGATTTTGCACATTCCCTTGTGGAAGCTGATGAAGTTCCTGTCAGCCCATTTCTCCAGGTGGCTGAGCTCCCTCTGGATGGCAGCACAGCTCTCTGGTGCATCAGCTTGCTCCTCCATGTTTTCTGTTATCAGTCTTGCTGAGGGTACACCCTGCCCCATCATCCAGACCATTAATAAAAATGTGGCAGGAAAGCTTTGGATAAAGTCCTTTACTGAACAGGTTTTTTTTTTCTCTGAGGAGGAAGGCTCAAAATCCTAGCAAATCAATTTGGTAGTTTTAATTTTGCATCTTCACTTTTCTACAAGCATTGCAGGTTTTTTTTCTTTGGGCATTCTGCACACCATGGGCACCTTACAGGCTTTGGGCATGAAGGCTCTGGAACTGAGCAATCTCCTTTGTCTTGGCAGTATTAAAGCCTTCACAGCCACAGCTGTCTCCTACACAGCACAGAATGCCTCCAAGTCCCTTCATTTTCTCATAAAATTTGGCAGATTGGGAAATCTCAGGGACCTGTAGAAGAGTAAAGCCTGCCAGATACATATGCTTTAATTGTTTTCTTTGGAGACAGGCTCTGGGACCTTTTCTCTGTCAGGGGCAGCACAGTGGTTCTGCTGCTTTCAGCACCTGGTGGTGCAGCACAGTGGTTCTGCTGCTTTCAGCACCTGGTGGTGACAAGGTTGGCAACAAAGTTTGGCATCTTGGTAAAGTGAAGACACCTTTGGTCGCTTCTGTCTAAGAAAGCAAAACCCTGAACAGAACTCCTCACCTTTCCTGGTGTTTCAGCAGTGGCAGGAATCCTTTCTGGTTTTATAATGGTGTGTGAAACTGAGTGCCAGTGGGATTTGGGGCTTGGCCTTCGTCTGGGTAAGTCTCTCTTCTGTACACTGGGGTAAGTTAACACAGCCAGCACAATATTGCATGTGCTTATGAAGCAGTGAAAGCCTTCAGCTCTAGTTCATCTACATCAGAATATCTTCAGGAATGGTGCTTCTCCTATGGGAATGTTCAGCAAGGCAAGTTCACTTAGTTAAACAGTGGAACCAATATACGTTCATAAAAATGGGAACAAGCTTTGGCACAATACCTGTGGAGCCAGATGTCTATCAGTAACTCACCAGAAGCCACAAGAATAGAGAATATTTGTAAGATGAGACTTCTCTTTTTAATAATGTCTCCAGACTGGATACTTTAATGAATGTATGTATTTTGCACTAAATTATTCAGGTGCTCTTGTACATGTGATAGCAGCAGCCCCACTCCAGCTGCCCACAAAATGCAGTCTCTTCTCTTTGCTTGCCAATAGCTGGTTTACAAACAAAAGCAGGTGCATGTCCCAAACCTGCCTTGGGGATCTGTACAGGATCTGTTGCAGCTGGGGTCCAGAGCCAGTGGCACTGCATGACCCTTGGAAGCATGGCAATGTGTCAGACTTGGTTCAGGGATCTCTTCTCTGTTCTCTGCTGTGCAGAGATGTGAAAATCTCGTTATGGCATTGGATTGGTGGCTGCTACATCGTTTCTGCCCCCTCCAGGTCAGTGAACCTCCCGAGTGTGTCTATTTGCCTTCAAGGGGAACCCGTGCTGGTCCCTGCCTGTTGATGTGCCTTGGGAGGGAGGGAACAAGGGTCTTTTCCACATGTGCTCCACAAAGGAGGTCTCCTTTCCTTGTGTGAATGATTTTTAGGTAAATACTAGCAAGTTCTGTAGCTATTTCGTGTCCATATGCTCAGTATATCTTTCTTATGCTGTTTAATTAATCCGCAGGGCCTTCACAACTCTTAGACAAGGGTTGAGTTTGCTGGAAGAAAATTGAATTCCAGCAAGTTGGGATTCTTTCACTGTTCACTCACTTTTAATGTCCATTTTGCTGTTTTGCTATGAAAAATTGAATTACAGTAGCAACCATATCAGTCAAATCTCAATGACAATCACTCTCATTCCCATTAACACTAACTGGCTTTTTTAAAACTCAGTATTAAAAACCAGATTGTCACTAAATAACTTTCAAAGTACCTCTTTTTACACAAAGGGTGTCCCAGGTGACATTTGAGCTTTTTTTGCATATTTTTCTATGTAGAAATGTCGTGGGTGATTAGTGTAAAGCCACAGCATTCATTGCTGTTGCACTGCCCTTAAATGCCTGTATGTTGCTGTACCTTTATTTAAAGTCACTGTGAAAGAGGTGATACTGAAGTAGTAAGAACTGCATTCTTGGAAGTGTTGCCAGATAATTTGGACAGAGGAAAGCAATGAGAAATGAGACAGTTGGAAATGGATTCTAAAAAATCCACAGGACAATTAAAATGGCTTAGAAATGGGTTAAGTGAGGTCTGCTAAGCTGCAAACCTCCTTCAACCTTTTCCTCTGTCTAGGACATTCATAATAACCCGTGTGTGAATTATCTGCTGTCCACTGAGGATTGGGAGACACCATTCCTTTTCCACATCGACATTAGTAAGTTTTCTCCCTGTTCATTAAAACCTCTAGAAATTTAACATCTTTTGACCTCTGCTGTTTTGATAAAGATATTTGAAGGGGGCTGGCAGAGCTTTAAAGTTCTTGTGAGGGATGGCTCAGTAATGGATATGTACATGATACATGACTCTGTAATTCCTGCTTCCTAAGAGAGTAGCTTGTCTGAATCCTGAGTTTGGTCTTCAGACTATTTGTTATGTGATCACAACCCTGAACTCTGCTAAGAGCTGTTTCTGCAACTGATTGATAGAATCAGGGAGGATGATAATCTGAAATAAAAGGATAAGGAAGTGCAGCTGTTTGACTTAAGAAATGTTGGTGGTTTCCAAGGCTTGCTGTCCTTGGAAACATTTGTTGATTGAATATACTGTCTGAGAAAAGTAGAATTACCAAATCTAGGTATTCTCTGTTTATCTCTTTTGGGTTGTTTTTTTTTTACTTCCCTGCAGTGGTTTCTTTCTTTAGAGGAAAAAGTTAGAAAAGCCAAGCTATTTTCAAAGTAGAGGGAAAAGAGAAATGCCTTATTTCTTTCAGGATATCCAGAAGAGAGTAAGTAAAAATATGAGTTGGATTTGCAGGATTTGTGTCAAAAAAGTTCTGTCATGTGCTTTTAATTGCATGCCCACACCCACTTTTCAGGAGGCAAAGTATCCTTTTAGCCGTGTCTTTGTGGTTGCATTTCAGTGCTGCTCTGGCATAGCATTGGCTCAGGACATCACTGAGGTTGGCATAAAAACTTTATTTTTACTTTTTGTGCTTTATTCAGTGATGCCCAACAAGTACACCCAGGAAGAGCTGCAGTTTTTTCTCATCAGGTGATGAGAAATTTTTCTATTGACTAGATCTCAGCCTTGAGGGCTGAGCAGCCTCTCCATCTTAGCAGGAATTAGCAGCTCAGGAAGGAAATACAAACTTGGTATGAACTGGACATAATTTGCCAAGGGGTAGCACCGTCACATCAGTGTTTCTGTACAGTTCACAAGACACAGCAAACAGTTAAGAACATCTTTCCAATCCAAAGTATTCAGGTATTGTTTTTCCATTCATTACCATTTCCCAGTCGTGCAGCTATTACCAGTGAAGTCTTCTGCATGTTGTGTTCTTTTATTTAGTGTGCATGACAAAGCAGAAATGTGCAGGTGATACTGCTCAATACTTCTTTGCAGATTGTTTGCATCTCTTTTCCAGTTTAAATAAGATACATCACTTCTACTAAGTTGCATCTTACTGCCTCTCTTGAGTCTGCATATGTTCACTTTTGGAGAGTTGGATGTCTTGTTTCCCACAGAGAAGATTATAAATAAACACACTGATTTGCTTACATGGGGATACACTCTATGGTTTCTAATGCTCTTTGTATTTTTCCTAAGGAGAAAAAAATAGTCTGATTTTATGTATTTTCTTATGCATATTTTTCTTCTGATGTCATCATTTTGTCTTGTGGGAAGCTGTGCTTCAGGAAAAAGCCATGTTAAAATACAGTTAGACGAAAACTGATCTTAAAGTAATCCTTTGAGTCAATTAAATAATACTGATCTCAGTAGGACATCTATTAGTGTACATATGATGTTACTGCTAATACAGCATGAATTTATTATGGCTTGGGGTAGCCCAATGAATTCCAGATGAATTCACAATAGCTGTATTCTTAAAATGCTACCAGGTCTACTTCAGGTTTTCTGTTTCCATGTGTAATTAATACTAGAACCCAGCACTGCTACCTGCTCCTATTTAAAAACAAAATAAAACAAAAGACATATTTGAAATCAAACTGAAAGCTTGAAAGCTGTACCTGAGTCTTGGCATTAATTAAATACTAGTTTAAAGTCCATCTGAATACACTGGTTTTACATAATTAAAAAATATTATTAGTTTATCTCTTTCAGCCAAAACACTCCAAACTGCTTTAATATACCTAGCTAGATTATTAGCTTGAAAAACAGCTCCTATCATATTTAGAGATACTTAAGTGTAAAATTGCCTACAAAGCTACAATTCAGGGATAGCTATGGAAATGTGTCTGCAGAGATATGTTAATCAGACATCATAATCCCAGGGAGCAACCTAGCAGCTTCATCTCATAAGAGTGACAAAAAAGTGTTTAAATGTGTACTTTTTTTAAAAAAGCAGATGTGAAAACTTACGCAGTTTCACCATATCATGGGTGGTATTGGTAAATTATTTTCTCAGAAATGTCACATGATTGTTAGAAGCTTCACCTACTGAAGTTCAGCCTTTCTTGTGGCACATTAAATTTCCCACTGCTGTGTCTGGACCCATGTAATATCACATATTTTTAATTACGTTACCTCAGCTTGGTGCTGGCTGTTACCAGAATCAGAAGATTTCTCTGGTCTCTTTTTTCCATCAGCCCTTACCACATGGTTCACACAGTGTTTCCATAGATTGTCAGACCAGATGTGTGTGTTGTTGTGCACACTTCACCAGAAAGCAGTGCACCAAGGACACGGCAAAAATCATCTCCAATAACCATTGAACTGGTTCTGTGACAATGTAAATCAAATCATGGTCCCATCAGGGCTGTTTCTTTAATGTAGAGGACGGGCACTGGGGAGTGAGGGGTAAAGTTGGGACATCTTTATTTTGCTTTTAGTGTATGGTGGGAGGAGGATACTTGTATCATAACTGTGAAACTGAAATTAGCCATTTTTTTACTTCCAACTCTCCTGCCAGCTGAGCACTGCAGCACTAAATTCAGGTGTGTATTTACACCAGCACTGTTTTCCCAAAATCTGCCTAATCTTGACAGGAAAATTTGTCAATGTCCTCCCCAGCAATTCATAGTTCAGTGACAGTTTAGGGAGGAGAACGAGGATGAATTTTACACCACATGTCTGTAAGGTGTCAACAGACTGAGAACGGTCTCTGCTACTGAGTAAGAGCACATTTGGGACAAAGATTTAAAAATTAGTTTGCAACTCACAAGCAGAGAAAGCACAGGACACCTTTTCCTTACACAAGCATAGTATGAGAAGAAAGGCCACGTCAAGGTGTGTGGAATAGTGCTGGATGACAGAGATGTGGTATTAGTGTTCTTACCCCTGTGACCTCCAAATATGCATGAAGAGGGTGCCCAGCTTTTCCTTCACTCTTGGGAAAAATGGGTGAAAAGCAGGACATGAGCCAAGAGTGTGCATTCACAGCCCAGAAGGTTGACTCTGTCCTGGGCTGCATGAAAAGAGGAGAGGGCAGATCCAGGGTCCATCAGTCCTTGCACTTTCTAGATCCTCCTTTGAGCGCTCTCTCACACACACAGAACAGTAAGGCAGGAAAAAAAATGTCACGTACCATCTTTTCTAGATGAAATCTCTTTTTTTCCCAAATACAGTGTTCACCATGAGATTAAAGTCCTAGTTTCCTGCTTTTAACATGGTTAAAAATAATTTTTGAAGCCTTGTGCAGAAGGGACCATGAAGAAGTATTGAATGGAGATGGAAACATTAACAAAAGCAAATAAAATTAAAATAAGAGAATCCACACAATCCCCTCAAGAAAAAGAATTGAAAATATGTTTCAGACAATCAAGGTATTACATAAGGTGGATGAAAGATCTGATATTCCTGGGTATAAGTGCAGTTGGACTAGTGAATTTGTACCTGATTACAACAGGGGGAAAATGTAAAAATGTTTCGCTTTTTTTGACAGAGTTTATGAGCTAGTCTGTTTTCAGAGGGGGTCTGGATCAGAGTTTCACTGAGATTTCAGCTCCAATGTGCCTGTAGCATTGCAAGACCCGGGCTAAATTTTAGAGGTGATTGTCAATGAGGAGCTTTAGTTTCATAAAACATTTGAACAAGAAAACTTTTGAGAACACTGAATTTTCCAGGGACAGTGAACTAACCAGGAAGGATAATAATGTTCGCCTTGAACATGGAGAGAAATAAACATTTGTAGTTACAGGCTGCCTAACATATTCCATCACACCCCTGCTGAAAATGGTTTAATGTGAGAGCCGTTCAGAACTAACTACCGAATATTTCACTTGAAAAGACTATGAGCTAACAATTCTGATTTGGGATTTTGCAGTCAAAACCACACACACGTGGCATTTTCATGTGCACCTGGGGCCGCAGAGAGGATTAAACACTGTCCAAAGTGGCTGTAGCAGACGTGAGGACGGGATGAAGCCGATACCTGTGTGCCCTGAGTGTCCCCGTGTGCCCGGGGCTGTCCCGCCGGGGGAAGGAGCCTGTGTGCCCCGTGTGCCCGGGGCTGTCCCGCCGGGGGCAGGAGCCTGTGTGCCCCGTGTGCCCGGGGCTGTCCCGCCGGGGGAAGGAGCCTGTGTGCCCCGTGTGCCCGGGGCTGTCCCGCCGGGGGAAGGAGCCTGTGTGCCCCGTGTGCCCGGGGCTGTCCCGCCGGGGGAAGGAGCCTGTGTGCCCCGTGTGCCCGGGGCTGTCCCGCCGGGGGAAGGAGCTGTGCTGGGCTGTGCTGGCGCTGTGCAGCGCGGGGGGCCCCGATGGGGCCGAGCCGCTTTGCCTTCCCCGAGAGCATCGCAGAGCACAGGCCTTTCTCTGCTGCCTTCAGGAACGGCCTCATCGCTTTCATTTTATACCCGCTGTAAAATCAATTCCCAATAATATCTAACCCGTTATTGACACGAGCCCCTGGGGAATGGCCGAGGCTGGCGGTTATAAGCAAGCACTGATTTTGCCCAGGCCCTCAGGGCCTTGTGTTGTGACTGAGGCAAATGTTGCTAATAAACGCCTCCTTCAAAGTGACTTTTCCAGCTGAATGGGAGGAATTCCAGTCACCCATTTGATGGAACTTTAACCAGAAACGTGTTGGACAAATTAAATGTGGGTTAGCCTCTTGCTCTGGACTATATCAGGAACCTATAAATACAAAATGTTTGAGGCACAAAAGACCATGCTCTGTAATTAACTATTGTAGCTCTCCTCACAAATCAAAAGCAACCTAACCTGGGGAGTTCCGTGTGTCAAGATATGGTCACTGAAAGGGTTTAGAGAAGGGAGAAGAGGAAAGAAGAGTAGGAGGGGAAAGTAAACAACATGTTGCATACACATATATTACTGTTAGCTAATAGCAAAAGCCTTGAACTTCTCACTTTGTATTGGAAAAGTCATGAGCTTAAGTATTTTAATGTATGGACTCAGATTTGGGTCTGTGTATCATTTATCCTATTGGGAATAAAAGATCTTTACATTTTCTTTACCTGAAAAATAGTGATGAGCTGGAAAGGTTTTGCAAACTAGATATAATGGTTTGATCTACTTTTGGGCTGCTCATGGAATATTTTAAATTTAGTTTAAAACAACTAGTTAGTTTGACAAGCTAAAAATTGCACAGCTGATGGCAGTAAATATGACAGAGCTATATAGCTGGTGGTTGACTCTGTTTTCAGTATGGAAGGAAGGATTTCTTTGAGCAGACATCAGATAACTTCTTTGTGTTCCTAGTCAGGAGTTTGGTGTTTCAACAAGTAACGTAAAGAGAGAAAAAGAATTTGATGAACAGGTACTGAGCCTTATATTTTAATGTAGACCAAAATATCATTTTAATTCAAGTACAATGAAATATTTGTAATCATTTATTGAAGAACTTATGTCTTAAATTCGTCTCAACATTAATAGTAAATGTACTATAATTCTTCATCCCTCTCTTAGCCAGCCGTCTTCTGGCCAGCATTTGCTGTTGTTGATCTTAAGTTAATCATAAGTCATTAGTTATGGCCACTTACTTTTTTTGGGAAACCTGTGGAAATGTGATTTCCGGTGATGCTTATGCATATAGATTAAATACATAAATTTGAAAGAAGTGAGAGTTTAAGCTGTTGTACTGTGATGCTCTTTGTGCAGGGAAAGCTGTTGATCAAAGCTGATACCTCTTTGCTTATCTGTCTTAATTTTTAAGTAAAAGTAGCTGACAATAATAAGGAGTGACAGAATAATTTTCTTTTTGCATAAAAATAATGATATGCATTTCATCTTGTCCTTCGCACTTAGAGTGTATGGAGAGAGGGTAAGTGGAAGGCTCAGTGGGGAGGTAAAGCTAAATTGCTTTCCCTCTCTTCTCAGTCTAAAACTGTACTTAGGATGCTCGTAAGACCAGGATATTGGTAAAGACTTCTATATCTTGGCCAGAAAGTCATGGGCAGTAAATGTGTGTGTGTGTTTGTGACATTGACAAGTGACTCTGTGTGTAAGCACAGGAGCCAGGAGGGAGAAGCAAATGCTCTTATTCCATTAGGGAAAAAAAAAAAAAAAGGTTTATAATACTGCAGTTTTTTCCTTTGGGAATACATCCAGAAGTGATAAATGTAAAACCAAGGTGGTTTTATCTCAGTTCTGTGGATAGGATGGCTGAACTTCTGGTGAAAACACTCTGGTGCATCTCCCTTCCCTTGTGGTTCTAAGACATTGTTTGTTACCGCTGATAATGTTGTGAACAGAGCTGGGAGAAAAAGCAGCTGAGGAAGGACAATTACTGTGGAGAATTCCTGAATCTTTCCCAATCTTCCTGGAAAGAGACTGGGACCTTGACATGGATCAGGCATTGGACTGGTAGAGCTTGCAGGGCTGGGAGCAATGAAGTGCTGTGTTCTTCCATCTGCCTTCCTCACATCATAGGCTCACAGCTAATTAATCACTGGTAGTTTCCAGATGGCCTTCCAGATCAGCCTAAGGCAGTGCAGACTTCAGCAAGGAAGCATGACAGGGCTCTGTCATCAAAGTTTCTGGTAAAAGAAACACCATCTAGTGTTTTCTACTGTCCTTAAAATGCTGGAAAACCAGGTGCTATAACTTTGTTCAAACATGAATACAAATGTTCCAACAGTGATACTTGGCATGGAATTCTTTGCTGCAATGTGCATGCTTTCATTAAATAAGCTCTTCTAAAGCACTTGTAACTTCAGTTTCATAATAATGCTAGAAACCTTTCAATCCTAGAACTTGTTCACAGAAATGAAGTATTTCTGAATATTTCTGAACATAGTGTTGTATTTTTCCTTAGCTGTTCCATTTCATACTACATGTAGAAGGCATTATTGCCAATGGGTTTTTTTTTTTCCAGAAGAATGGATTTATATGCTGTAATCACTAAACTTATCTTTAAGTTGTGTTAGAAAATATCTCATTTTCTATAGTCGTGCAAAGAATCATAAGACACCCAATTCTGTGCCTCTCTTAGTGCAGATGGAAAAAAAAGGGGTTCTTTACAAGAAACCGTTTAACAATCCTTGTCTAAATAATGGTGCTAAATCCAGCTTTTATTAAACTCAGCACCATGGAAAATTTAGGTGAGATGTAGCTGGGGATGTTTATTATGAGAATAAGGCTTTGTGAGAGTTTGTTTTTGAAAATTGGATGTGGGGGATCCAAACTCCCACAGATATGAAATTGAGCAGAATGTTTCCACAAGCTCTTGCAAAGGAAAACACCCAACTCTGAGCAGCTATGTTGCATAGTCTGAATATTTATGTGATTTTCTTGTGTTTGTTTTTTTTTTTTTCATGCCATGGCTGTCAGGGGCCTTCATGTGCTGCATAACACAGTTATGAGAAGACGGGAAGCTGGAGGGGCTCCGGAAAGTAGTGAGTGATAATAAGCATTTTACCTTGAGTTTTATTTGCTTGGAACCCCCCAAATATTTTTTAAAAATCTTGATTTTCTGTTGTATTTTTTAAAATTATGTTTTCTAAAATATCTGTCCATTTTGGACTGAAATAACTTTCATTTGAGGAATAAAAGTTGGTTCCTTATGGTCTTGCAGCTGTCCGAGGAACTCCTACAGATTATGAACTGTTTATGCATTTTGTGACAGCTGGTGAGACCGCTCCTCAAAACCAACAATAATAACCAAATACTGCTCTTTATAAATTGATGTGTTCACATATTTTACTGCTCTGCTGGCCTGTCTCTGTTATTACTTGCTGTCCACCACAGTTGTTAGTAAGAACATAAGAATGAGTTCATGGAAATCTAATATTTCTTTTGCACGCTAAAGAATATTTAAAAAGTGCACTTTCTTGGCAGTTGATACTTATCTGATGTGAGTTTCTTTCTTAAGCATGTAATATTAATTCAGGCTACACCTGACATGATAAAGACCTAAATGTTGAAATGAACTAGCAAAAAAATTAATCCTGTGATTAAAATATTTTGCATTCTTCTGCAATTCTTGATAGACCCCTAGTAATTTTTGCTTCCTTTCTTAAAATAACTTCTGGACTTATTTATGTTATAAGAAATGGAGTGTCAGAATGTGGATAAGTAAATGAAAACATATTTCAGTTAATTTTGAGATTATTCATGATTTTATCTGGAGAGGCCCTCCCACATCAGATCTGACTGTGGGCAAGTTGATTATTTTTTCTGGGCAGCCATTTATGTGTGAAATTCCAATTTCCCTTGGGTCAAACTGAGTCTCAGATTTGCTAAGTGTCAGATGCAAAGTCGAGTCTCTTATACAGCTTGTATCTCTTCAAACCTTTTCTGCCTCTTCAGAACTAATAGAGTTACCAAGTGATATGTTAGCTAATGTCATTTTTTAACTATCAGCACAGAAGGAGTGGGTTTTTTGTGTTACACTGCTTGTGTAAACATTGTTCTGTCCAAAACCCTTAGTGGTGTTTGAAAAGAAAAAAAAAAGCCATCATAAAAAGGGTGCATTTCCATAAGTATGCTGCCACTGCTGCTGTAATCACAGAACTGCCCTTGGACTGGAAGTAGAAGTGGAAGTAGAGTTATGAATTGTTTCCTCTCTGAATAGAAAACAAAGAATTTGAATTTCTTTATCTCGCTACTCTTTGTAACCCTTAGGTCAACTGAGGTAGGAATATTGTAGCTATAGAAGAGTGGAACATCCTAGAATCAAAACAAGAAAATGATGTGATGAATATATAATCATTCAGGAGTATGCATAATGAGAGGACATTACTATTACCAATTACTTTTTGCAAACCGGGGTCCCACTGTCCACATGTAATTTCACTTGCTGTGTTCCCTCACGGATGGGCCATGAATCTGTTCAGTACTCCATCCTTATACCTAGGGATAACAAGAAAGAGATGATTTTGCTGCACTCTGCCATTCTGTTCCACTGAATTCCAGTACTTAAATCTGGTGCTTATTTGAGCCCAGTATTTGTTGGCGGCTGTTGCAGCTGCCTCATAACTCAGCGTGGCTGCAGCTCCATCCAGCCTTTCCTGGCCTCTCTGCTCAGTGTCCCTGCTTATTCCCTTTGACCCATCCAACTGCTCTTGTTTTTTGCATGAGACCATGGTCTGGTCTGCTGCCCTGCCTCTGTATTATCCCAATTTGTCTTCTACTTTCCTGTTTGATCCTTCAGCACATCATAAGCAGATCCTCTCCAGTTCCCTTCTCCCTTTCTGCAGGGTTTTGTGTCCCTGATTTCCTCTTGGATAATCTCTCAACAAGGGCATTCAGTGCCTCCTTCAGTCCGGACTGAAATCTCTGTTGTTCTCCATCAGCTTCTGTTCTTGACTGAGCCCTCAGCTCCTCTCCTCTGCTGCAGGTGGTCATATGAGCTGCTCTGCTACTTCCACTGAACCCATTTCCCCAGAGATTTCCAAAGAAACATCTTGTACTTTTTTCTAAGATGTCCTGCATGTTGAGAAAGTGCTCCCCATGAGTAGCAAAGGCACTTGAGAGATTTCACCCTCTGATGTTTCTGCTTTGTCATGAGGTCTACAGAAATATTTATTGAAAGTATGTAGATGGTATGCTGATGTCATTGATTGTACTGTTGACTAATATTTTTTTCATTTTTACAAATATGTATTCATCCATATTTTGAGACAGCAGCTGTGTTCTTCATATTTGTGAACTGAAGTCTCAGTAATACAAATAATTATTAATAAGAAAAAAGGTTTAAAATAATACTGCTGATTAAACACTGTATAGGGTATCACATGTATTATAGAAATTACAATGATAGAATTATAGAAAATGGAGACATTTATTTTCATCCATGCAAAAATTTATTACAGTCGGAGTGCTTTCTGTATTCCACATGACTTTATGCTTTTATTTGTTAGCTCTCATTGGATACTCTCTGGTTTTCCTCCACCCTTGTACTGATATTCTTTGAGGGTCACAGTGAATTGCTTTCAAGTTCTTTCCTAATGGCTTTCACTTGCCTTTCACAGTGTTTTAATACATTGACTTGAATCTACTTCTGTTTTTCCTTAAACTTCTTAAAGAAATGGCTGCCCTAGTATTCTTGTTAAATTTGTAAGCCAGTTGGACAATGAACCTTGCCAGATCTTCCTAGCTGATTTATTGAACTGAAATCTCCCCATCCTCCAGGGCATGCACTATGATTTTTATGTATAATAACCTTATTTACATTGTTCTTTCTTATTTCTGGCCAAGCAATCCTGTTATTCTCCCAAATGGCGTACTCTGAGTGCTGGAGCAGTGTGCATGGTTTTTCGTTGGCTGGCCTTTTGGAGATCTAGGAGTTCCTAATCACAAGGGTTTCCTGAAGGATTAACAGGCAACACATCTGTCCTTTGGACTCTTTTGACTCTGATCAAGACCTGCTCTACTAAGCACATTTGGGTTTCCTCCATCTGCACCAGGCTATTCCCATTGAAGTTTCCGTATTTATCTCATCTACTTCATTTCAGCAAAAATGGAATGTGAAAGGAAGTGAAATTTGGACTACATTTATATTATCCTAACAGTGCAGTTGTTACAAGTGACAATACAAAGAACAGCATTCTTCACGGAAGAGCAGTAAATTTTGATCCAGAAACATGGGCTGTTCAAGTCAGGCACTGCAGTGCTGTTTAAAGGAGAGACTGAAACTCAAAGTAAATGAAGAAAGCATTTTAAGGGTAAATCCAGTGTGATGGACTAACTACTATGTAACCCTTAGCACAAGGGTTAGAGCTCAGCTTCTTCGTAGGCTTCACCTGTCTTTAAATCCCCTTTGTCCCATCCTTTTTTGTGTGTCCCAGAGAAATGAGCTCCACTTGGAATATACTTGTTCCAGTAAGAGAGGAGAGGCACCTGAGCAGATGCCAGCAGGCAGTTCTCCAGTGACTGAAAGGGCATCTCCAGGGAAGGGTAAATCCCTAAATACCTTGTTGTCCTGAGCATCTGCTGCTCAGCTTGGTGTGGACCTTTGGTCTGACTGGAGATGACTTTCTCATGTGTTGAATGCCAGTAGATAGAGGAAAGCAGCAGGGATGAAACAATTAATCAGCCTTCCTGTCCTAAATTTTTGGCATTCCTTTTTCTGGATAATGAGAGCACTGTGAGACATAAATGATGGAGGTGTCATGCACGTGAGGCACTCGTAGGACTGATTGTCAGCAACTGAAATGTTGTTAATATAATCCTGTAATGTTCAATGTCAGGAATGGTACAAAAGCTGGGGCCTCACACCACTGCCACAGAATGCTGTTCATCCCTTGCTTATCCTTTGGTCTTCTAACTTGGCTTTGAGAAATCTTAGATTAAGTCTTCTGATTCTTTTCAGTCTGCTTATTTCCAGCTTTTCAGCAAATGGCAAGTACTTCTATTTAGTTCCTTTGCAAAGCAGAATCAAAATTTGGAACTTTTATGTGCTTCCAAAGCTGTTTCCCCCATAGCTACACTCCTAAAGTCTCTCACAGGGAATAAGAAGTCATCCTTTTTTCTTATTAGATTATCAGCTAAAGCTCTCTGAGAGAACCAGGCATATGGTGTCCTCACAGACTTACTAGAGGCAAGATGTGTCTAATCTCTGTATTATCCATGATCTCTGAATATTTGGTGGCAAAAATTCTCTAATGTGGCTAATAAGCAGTAGCAGGGAAGGCTGAGTTTTATGTAGAATGTAATGAAGAGGTCCTAAGCCTCAGCACTGTAAAAGACAGAAAACTCTGCTGGCAAATATAGAAAAAAAAATTCAAAGTTTGGACCACAAGAACATTCACCAACCTATTCTAGTCTTTCACTATTTGCAGGGACCACTCACCTTTTTACTGGTTGCAAGTTTATTGCTGTTTTATCATGAGGATTAGCATAATCATGCATTGAGCCCTAAACTTTATGAATAATAGCAGAAAGCTTATTTGCAACTGAAAACAGGCATTTTCAGCTAAGACTGAGGCTTTCTGGACTTGCTCAGCAGGCAGCAAGGGAAATCTTGCCTTTCAGCAGTTACAGCTCTGGATGCTTTTGTCTGTAGAGTATGAAGAGTGCACAGTGATTAATCATATTTATACATAATAGATAATGTAGCAATGTCTGTGTGAAAATAAAATGTGACACAGCAATGTCTCCCTCAAAATCAGCTTTTAGGGTAAAGCCAAGGATTTTGTGGTGTACAGCACTGAGGTCACAGGTACAGTAATTGCAGTGTCAGTCTTTGTGCAGAAATCCAGAAAATAGCTTATTGCTAGAGGATACATCAAAGTCCACGTGGCAGTATGTCTGTTCAAATAAAAAGACATCATGAGTCTGTATTTCATGTTTTAGAGGTTTCCTCTTATTAAATGAACTTCTCATAACCTTTCAGGAACAGTATCAATCCTGTCCAGGTTTTGAGACTTGCTCTGTTTCTCCCCTTGCAAAGAAGAGTAAAAAATGTAGTTTTGGTCTTCATATCACAATTCTCATATTAACATAGTCAATAACTTTATGGCAAGAGCTTTAAGGAGCCACTTGAGATACCATATACTGTTTGCTCTTTAGACAAATAGTCTGACTTTACCAGTAAAAGGATTCTCTGATGTTGTTTTATTGATCTTCTTCCTTGCATTTGGTTTGGTGGTGAACCTATGTACTTTGTGTTTGAACATTTGGGGCAGCATTTACTATGAGAAAGCCATAAATTTTACTTTTATTAGCTGCCCCTGGTTGCAAACAGATTTTCATCTGAAGATCTAACCTGCTTAGGTCAGAGACATAAATATTTTGGCAAGATTTGCTATCTCACATTACTCCCAATTTTCAGTCCCCCTCCTCACCCCTCAAAATATTTGAGCCATTCCAAACTTCCATCCACTGGGCCCCACTGTAATTTGCTTATAGGTCATGGACTTCCCCTTTCCAGTTTTTCCCTGTTAGTATCTGCTGTTCTGTCTGGAACAGAACTTCCTACATAAGGTGCTGCATTCACACAGACACTAAAGAATGCGTTTTGGATAATGCAAATTTGGCATCCCAAGTACCTCACATCCAACCAGGCCCAGCCTTACTGGCAGCCTTGAAGAATGTGGCATAACCTTTATTCAAGCAATTCTCCTACTCAGTTAGGAAATACTACAGATTTTTTATGGAAACACAGATCAATGTTTATCATGTTTCAGACCAACATGGGCAAGAACTGTAAATTCCTGAACCATAACAAAGGAAATCACTTGTGTAATGCCTTATACTGAGGACTGCTTCACTGGCAGCCCACACTGCTTGCTTACTTTCAAGATTGAGTAACTTTTCTTCAGCTAACAATTCCCTTGTTTCTCATAGCCATTCTGATATGCCATTAATCTGCTCTAATAGGAGCAACCCCAAATCCCTTTGCTCCCTGAGAGCTGTTGGGCCAGTATGTCATCCCATCTGGCCTTTATCTTAGCACAGAATTCCCAAGGCAGTATACCATGCTAAAACTGACTGAAGGATGAATGCATAATTCTTTCTAAGTGCACATCAATACCAAAATGTGCCTCCCCCCTTTCATTGTCTTACTTTATATGTTGTGGTGACATTGCTTTCAAATGCAAAATGTCCATATCATATTTTTTTAAATGTGCTTTTTATCTAGTCTTAAGTAGTAGGGAATGTTCTGAAAATTTATTGTACTTCATACCTGGCTGAGATTGCAGATGGTTCAAGGTGAAACTTAAAACTATGGATAGAGAATTCCAGTGTTTCCATTGGTGTTCCTAGTGAGGACATGTAACATGAAGTACACCACCAGAAAAGATGGGTGATGTCAAAAGTACCACATTAGCAGCCCCATGTGCATTAATTCAGAGAAGAAGAATGTCTGAAATGCATTGTATCCCTGCAATCCAGCCTGGGAATCATTTCATTAGAGCAAAAGAAATCGGAGTTTTTCTCAGCCGTAACCCACGGAGGGAAATATGGGAAGGGTAAGGAACGTGCCGTGGCAAGGCCATTTAATTGTCACAGCCAGGTGGAACCCAGAGGTTGAAAAGTGATGTGAAAACCTGGAGTCCAGGTTCTGATCTGTTGTGGCTGTGTGTGGAGGCATCAACACCACTCCAGAACTTACTGGTTTGCATTCACTGAGGAGCTGAGTTAGAATAGTTGTGGTCATGGATAATTCTGCCTCTCTGAACTCTGGTATTACCTACAGCCTACAGAGAAAATGCAGGTTCAGAAGCCAAAATTTCAGTTGAAACTGAAGCTTGAAATATTTCACTGTCTTTGTTGTAGTGTTCAATATTAAGGATGTTCTAACAGGTGTCCACAAGTGTGGCAAATCTAAGTGTTTGATATTTTCTTCTCCAAACCCAGTATCTGTTCAGCACTTTCTCAAGAGAAGAATGTCTAGAGTGTGGTAACAGTTGATGCTTTAAAGGTGAGACCTTCTAAGTACATAATCTTGAGGATTTTGATAGGTTTGCTGTAAGTAGATTCGAGGATATTTCAGCTCACTTTGTGTGGTTTTGAAAGACCCTGAGTTCAGATTCCTTTATTATTATAATCATCTGAGGCAGAATTTCTGATCACCACAGTGTTTCCAAACGCTGCTTTTAATTTTCTTTGTTTTAATGTTTCTTTTTTGTGTAAATTAAGTGACATATCTTTGGTGTGTTAGTCTAACCTGCAGCTTTGTGCACTTAGAAATCCATCTCTGTGGAATATAGTCATTCCTGGAGCCCCTTAGACCTGATTTAAGTAGGACAAACTAGAAAAGGGCACTTTGCTTTTTTTCTGGTGTGACAGGATCTTCATTCTGGGGACCTGCACTGTGGAGCACAAAGATTTCATTCTCCATCTGTACAGAGATTCCTAATGATACAATCCTTGGCTCATTGTCTGAGCCTTTTATAGGATTTGGTCTATAAACCCCAAACACACCATCAGTCAATATGAATTTCCTTTCTTTTTCCCTATTTTCCCATTGATTTCAAGAGTCCAAGCAGTACATGTGCAACTTGTTCTCCCATAAGACTAAAAACTAGATTTTGGGTCAGGCTGATTTGGGTTTCAATTTTATTTTAGTCCATGTGAAGTGAGAATTATATTCAGTGATCCAATGAAGTTACTATGATATAAAAAGGTGGGAGATGAGGAATCAGTGTTCATTCAGTCAGTCATGCTGAGTGTATAAAGGCACTATTTAAAAATAATTTATTTATTCTTTCCTGTAAAACACTGTAATAACAAACTTGTATGAAATCACATTTGTGCATGATGATTTATGTCCAGTGATTTCCACAGGTAGATGTGTAACTGTTTCTTTTCTGCTCTTTGGAGATTTGAAGTGTATTAACTTTATGAACTTCATGGGAAAATTATTGCTTTTTAGAGGGATTATTCAATTACCCACTTAAGGCAAAATACAATAAATCTTATGGTACTCTAAAGCCAAGCATTAATCAGTGGGCCCTGCAAGCATGACAGCTCTCTTCTTCTCAGTGTCCAGCAGGCTTAAGACAGTATTCATTGTCTTCATTTCATTCCCCAGAGCTACAGGTGATCAATTCTTATTATTCTGCAGCAGTTTTTACTTACCAGTCTGTCTTCATCTTTGGAATTTGCTGTAACCCCTACTTGTCCTTATGCATTTTGACTGAAGTTTAAATTCTGTTTCCCTGTTGAGTGAGGTCAGTACATTCATACAGACAAAGGCAAAATATTTTACATATAACTCCAAAAATTATACAACATTTAGGAGTAATTTTCAATATTTTATATATATATATGTATATATTTAGTACAAATGTTCTCTGTTTGAACAGTTCATTTTCAATAGTGGCAAAAATTTATGAACCTCGGCTTTGGTGCTTTTCAGTAACCATAAAATCCAATAAAAGTTACTATTTGTTCTTATAAAGAAATATTTTCAGCCTAAATATTAATCAAAAATACATTCCCCTATAATTTGTGGTTTCCCTGTTAATGGAGAATATTTTCTGTCTGGAAAGGGAAAATGAAATATTTGGGAAGGCAAGAATAAGAAAACTGTTTTCTAAACTAAAGCTTTGTGTGAGGTTTTATTTTTGCAATCATATTTTAATGTCTTTTGCATAGTTCAGTGGATTCCTCGCAGTTACAGTAAACAGCTCGTTCCTCCTCAGTGTCTGTGTGGTGAAGAATTGCTTGCATAGTCAGTGCAAGCATCTTTTTGTTTATTTGCACTGGTTATCTTACAGACTGGAAAGATCCTATTACATTATATCATTGCACTCTGATGAATGTCAACAGTAATGAGAAGCTAAGAAAATATTTTTTCGAGGATGTAAGTTAAAGCTGTCTTGCTGATGAAAAAGCAGGAATATTCACACTGCAAGAAGAAATCGGGGTGTATTTCCTTGATTAATGTGGCCTTTCTTGGTGTCGTAGTCCGGGCGCTTTTTTTCCCAGGTCAGTAGGTGGTGCCAGAGGCAAAGTTACTTCTCCCGGCTCTGAAAGGCGCTTGCTGACTTTGCCATTGGTGTTAAAATGTCATCTCCAAGTACTATAGAAATGCCGTTTCTGTGTGCAGATATGCGAGAAAGAGATTTTGTGTTAGAAAGCTCTGAATTTTCACTTTGTTTCATCCTTAAATGGTTGATAGCAGCTAAGCTTAGAAAGCCAAAAGCTGGGATGTCACAATCTAGGAATAAGCTGGTCCTGAATCTGCCTTGTGTGATATCTGCACATTTTACACGGGAGAGGAGCTGCTGCAGGAAACAGAAGAAAATACAAATTAAAAAAAAAATCAAACTGATGGAACAAATGCTTGCAGCTCCAGCTCACTCTGTGTTAGTGTGTGAAAATCCCAAGTGGAATGCACATTTGGATGCAGTAGTACAGAGCAAGTTTCATATTGGTTCTGTTTGCTGGCTAAATTAAGGCAAAAGGATTTTTTTCCTAAACTATAAAATTCTTTGAAGGTGAGATCAAATAACTACCTAGGATTTTTCTATGTGGGAAGATCATTGCTAATTTTGTGGAGGACTGTAAATGTTTTTAGCACTCATTTGCTTGCAGATATTTCTCAGAGGGGGACAATCAGTGTCCTGGCTTGGTCAACTGTGTGTGATTGTTCATTTGTGTAACCTTGGGTTGTGTGTAAAGCTGCAGATTTCTGCTTTCCAGTATTTGGGCTGGGTTAATGGGGTGCAGGACAAGCAGACAAACACCTTCAAGCTGGCAACATCTTCAGTCCTGCTCACACATCCTGGCACAGGATTCTTTCAGTGTTGTAGCCCAGTGGTGTTTGCCCAACAGGATCTCATCGGTCATCTCTGTGGTAAAGATCATTTCAGAGACTCCAAAATGTTGCTGCATACTGCCTTCAGGATAGGACAAATGGATTTATGGATTGCTGGCTACACTCCAGTTTTTATCTGGGACAGATGACATCCTTCAGTTGTCCACTTTGAAATGCAATAAAGTGACTGGCCTAGTTTGTCATGTGCTGTGACTGTCACTGCAACCTGGGATGACTAACCAGATGTGTGACCCCGGTGCCATTCTGTCACAGGCAGCTGGGGCAACATCTCCAGCATCACTGGGGTTGTCTGGAAGATCTTGTCACCTGCCAACCTGAACATGGTACCGACTCAGCCACGACTGTGTGTGCTGTGTGTCTGACTCCTGCTAGAAGGATTATTCAAATAAGCAGTCAAGGAGCTTCCTCCCGACTTGACAGCTGTTTGGTCCAGGGAATTGAAGCTGTGTGCATTATTCCTTATAGTCCTTGGTTGGTCAAGTAAGGACTTAGAGAGTTGCATGCAGCTACAAAGTGTTTGTGCATCCCTCCAGGCCTGTATGTAGCTGCTTGGAAAAAATGCCATTTGGCCGCAGTTTCATAGTGTGGCTCAGTTGGTGACAGGTAAAACCATCCTAGGGCAAATAAATTGTGGTTTTGACTGATCACAGCAGCACAGGTTTTAAATCCTCCTGCAGTTTAGTGGAGTTTGAAAAGAAAGGTATCCTTTAATAATAATTACTTTTGTTTGTACAGCTTCCTGCACTTAAATAACTGTGTACTTTGCAATCGAAAATAGCAACCAGGGGAGGAAAGTGATTAATCCAAGACTATTTATGAACTAAGCAGAGGATCCCGGACTAGAATTCCCTCTCCCAAATCCCTTTGAATTATCTGCAGAGCAGCTCAGAGTCACTGCTATAGCCATAGCCAGGTAGATTGAAAAGAATTTATCAGTAGAATAACCATGTGCTAATGGACGTGAACCCATCAGACTATTTCCATGTTTGGAGGGATTTGGATCCAGCACTATCTGTAAGTTCTTCACACCTCTGCATTCAGGCTGCTCTTCCATCGTCTCCTATCCAGGGGGAAGTAAAATGCTTCCTGCATACAGGTAAAGCATTGCACAAAGTAATACAAAGGTAATTTTAAAAAACAGACAATTATTTATTTACTGGCAGAATCCAGTCTCAGTGCCAGTCCAGTTCATCCAGAAAGGAAACCCCTCCACAGTTACAGTGGAGCAGTGTGGCTGCTCAGGCCACTGAGTTCAGTGATGGATTAGCACAATCACTTCCTGAGAGCCTTGAACTGAAGAGGACCACCCAGCTCACTGGCTGCAGTCTCTCCAATCACAGGGAATATTTCTGCCATCCTCAAATAAAATCTAAGCTGTAGTGAAAGGTCAACAGCTAAACCTGGGATGTCTTAGAGGTCTAGCAGGGAACAGAGCAGACCAGATGTCTGTGTGCATTTCATCTTGTGCTGTGCCTTATGACTGGGTGTTTTCTTCAAGGTTTTGTGGATAAAATGGGTTGGGCTAGATTAAAGTGTCTGGAGAGTTATAACCACCTAAAATCCCTTTGGTCTCCAAGGCTTGGAACTTTGTGGCTGCAATACTCTAATGGAAAATATTTGTGGGCTGGTTAAATCTGTGGCTATTGTAAGTGAAGATAAAAGAAATATTTAATAATATGTTCCTGCTGTTGTCCAGCACATTGCTGGCTGCATGAAAGTATGTGGAGCCCTCTCTGTAGCCAGTAGAGGTAACTCAGTGCAATGGGGTGGGAAAGAGGGTGTCACTGCTTATAATTCAATTGTCACAGAGTGCTTGGGGTCATTCCAGCAGACAGTGTGTACAGCTTTGAGATCTGAAAGGGCTTTTGCTGATGTGAAACATGCAGTTGCTAAATGCTGGGTTTGATTTTTTTGTTGAAAGCTCAGAATAAAGAGGATAACTTTAAAAGGGGTGTTAATTCCTTGGCCAGGGACAGTTGCCATCTCACCAGAGGCACATGTGTGTAGGATTAGCTCCTCTCCTAGGCCCTTGAAGCTGATCTGTAATATGAAAGAAAAATTTTGAAATGAGCAGGATCTGTGCTGACCTTCTCATATGAGGGGTAGGGCTGGGCAGTGACCGTGTGGGTGGCAGAGTGGTACTTTCCATGAAATATGGGGGGGAGCTTCTCTAATAATTTCCATTTATAGTGGTTCCAGTTGCAGAAGGTTGGATCACTGGCAAGGGCAGTGCCCCCTCCCTGATCCCTGTCTTATTCCATCACATTGGTTTATGGGCCCTTGTTTTGGGTACCTAAAAATAACAGCCCTGCTTAATTCAGTGTGACTTCAAGTGTGCAAGGTGCCAGTCTTGTCATCAGTGTCACAGGCATGCTGTCACCTTGGACACAGAGCTGGGATTTATGGCAGGGCCAGAGATGATTATGTATCACCATCAGGACATCTACACAGCCCCCTGGGATGGTGATCCATGTGGGAAGCAATGGGAACAGGTTGGTGATGCTGACAGGCAGGAAAAGAAGCTGCAGTTTCATGAGTGCACATCCCTGCTTCCACAGCCAGCAGCACTGCCTTGAAAGATGCAATCTGCAGATGCTCCATGTGGCCTCAATCTTCCCCACATGATGATAAAGTATTTCCATTTGTTTTTATCCATGGTGAAAACTTAAAAAATCCCCAACATTAAGGCATAAATAACCTAATATAAGATTTTTCTGCTGTTGTTTTTTAAAAAAGATTGTTTTCCTTCATCTCATCCAGGCTTTCATCTTCCTAAGTGTACACATGGACATGGTCAAACTTCCTCTGACTAACTTGGAAGCTATTTGAATATTACAAGTGTGAAATCGTGACCACATGTGTTCTATTAACGCTTTGCATAGGAGAATTGTGTATGTGAGAGGAAAATCAGATGCATATATGAGGTGAAAATGGAAGCAGTTGGAAAGGGTTGGAAAGAAATAAGGGAGACAAAAAAGAAGAAAATAATATTTTGTGTGTATTTAGTGAAACAGGTGATATAAATTTAGTTATCTAGATGATCTTCTAGTCCATCATTTCTCCATACATCAGAAAATTTCTCATAATCTATTTGAAAAATAACTGATTCACTCTTAGTAGAAATACTGCAATGAATGCTTTTAATTTGCAAGCAGGGAAATGATGGTGAGAGATTGAAACTAAAATATCAGTTCTTGAAATTTCCAAACTGTGCAAAGGTCAAAAGATTTTTCCATTTTTGTTGCAATAGAAATGAAAAATTTCAGTGTAAATCAAAAAGAAGTTATCTGACTTCCCCTAAATTTTGAAGTATAAACACTATTTCTGTTTCATTTTGTCCACCTATTTAAACATATACACACTTCATGCAGCAGTTATAGGTGTAGGAAGAAATATTTCAAATATCAGATTACTTCTTTATACCGTGGGACACTTTCATGCTTTTAAATTTAGAAGGTCTTGTCTGTCTGGTGGTTTTTTAAAATTAGTCAACTCAACACCTCTGAGGGTCCTTCATGCTCTTACAAACCCACATTTCCCACAGTTTTTGCATGGATGGCTTTTGAATGGTTTTTGCTGGTTCTGGTACTCATTTTGACATGCAAGTCCAAGGTATCCTTCTGCAGACCCTACTGCAGTCAAAAACAAACAAACAAAAAAATTGGTTTTTTAGCATAGCTACCACATTTTCAAGTAAGCTGCTTTATTGTTATTTTCATTTTAAGCTTTTCAAATAAGAAATTTTAGGGAAAAGGGAGAACATGTAGAGGAAAGGGCTTCCAGGCAAAAGATGAGGATATGAATAAAAATGTCTTTCATTTTTTTCTTTCTCTCTGAAATGTAGCATGAAGTGAGGGCAGTGACTGTGATAATAGAGGCAAATGATAAATGAAAGAAAGGACACTTCAACATAATCTAGATAACAGGAAAATTTTAAATGGACAATTTAACACGAGAGCCTGCATGGAATTATTTTTCATTAAACAATCAAAGCTTGTGATAATGCAAATGAAATCCATTTTTAGCTGCAGGAAATTTTGAGAATTTCAGAGGAATAGAAAATATGAGAATAATAATATCATGATGGTAATTCACAGTAATTATAGAAGAGCATAATTGCACAACACAAGCACTAATAAAAGCTCAGAAGAGTACTTTGGCATTCATTAGGATTTCAGAGCTATTAGCATTTACCTTTGTCATTGGGTACACACAACAAGCATTATTAATTTCATGTCAATCCAGGGCATAATTCCCCAGATCAGATATCAGTTCATAATAACAAACCACCAAGATTGACTTCTGTGACACGGATTTCTGTCAAGTATTTTATAAAGAGAGCTTAACTGGGGGCTGCTTTGGAGGTAGAAATGTTGCCCTTGAACTTAGGTGATCTCTGAAGGTTTGTGAGCTGTCCTCTGTATATACAAATTCCATCCACTTATTTGCATCTAAAAAAAGCTTCAGAACATTGGCCATGATGTCCTTCTTCCTATCTTTCAGGAAATTTTGTAAGCTTCATCCATCTGTGTGTGTGTGTGTTAATAATCAAATGATTACTGAGCTCTGCAGGTACCTTGTACTCTGGTATACGTGCAGCTTATCAGTTGTGCTCCCCAGAACCTCTAACCTGATGTACAGCTCGTCCTGCATTATTCTCTGTTGAGAATTGTGTCATTTGCTTGTTGGGTTTTATTCCTGCCCCTACTGACTAGCCACACTTTTCTTCTTCAGCTGCCCTGAATGCTTAATGTGAGGAAATGAACGTTTTGCAGCTCACACCAAATGGTGATGGAGGTGTAGGGAACACCTGAGCAAATAAAAATTAAAGGAAGAAGAAGAATATGGAATATTCTCTTAGGTGCGCTGGAAGAAAAGTTGTGTTTTGTGCAATAAAAGAAACAAACAAGACTAGGTCTGTGGACATGAAATGAGATCCTCTGGCTTATAACCCTTTTTATGCATTACTAAAAAGTAGAATCTGTTCTTCTACTATTATTTCCAGACTTTAAACAGTTCTATGCCATATGTATAACTCTTGAAGGGAAGGATTGTCTATAGGAGAAGACAGTGGCTGGTAAATAAAAGAATACTTCAATTTGTCATTCCATTAAGCAAGATACAACTTATCAGGGTGCAGGTGGGTCATGTCCCTTTGCTGGAATTAGTAAGTTTTTCCTTTCCTCAGCTCACTCACTGTCACTGTGCTTTCCCGTGGCTTGTGGCAGGATTGTTTCTCTGTTAGCAGCTTATTTTTTAGCACACCATTCTGACACCTTGACAGTTCATGCACTAAATCAGACTTTACAGTTCCTGGCAGGCAGTTATTAGATGTATTGCACTTAATTAACTTTGCACCTAATTACAAGCAGTGCTGGCCGATTACAAAGGGCATAAATATATTAGTGCCCTGGCTGTCACATCATGAAAATGGCTGTTTGAACAAGTCAAGCAAAAGCAATTACCACTTTGTGTGCATAGCGAGGGGTGAAGCAGGGCGCAGGAAAAGTGATGAACTGGGGTTCTCTTTGTAGGAATTTCATTTTGCACAGAGCATTTCAGATGACCCAGATGAGCAAAAAGTATAAGGAAAGATTTCCTTTCCTTTGTGTAAACACTTCACGTGTGTGAAGGAAGAACAGGAGTTGCATAGTGAGAACTGAAGTAAGTTTTGTTGGATACCTACCCTGTGTGTCTGTAAATAAAGTATGAAGATTCCAGTGTTAAGGAAGAAAAGCTGTCTAACATGAGATAAATGCTAAAAATTATAAGCAAAACTTGTGATTTAGAATGACACAGTGCAACTAATTACTTATACAGTAGTCGCCAAAATGAGATGGAAAGCAGAATTTGGTCTCATCTATAGAGGTGAAAGAGGTGAAAATTGGAAAGCTCCTAAATATATGTTAGAGATTTGGAGAGTTGAACCCCTTGATTGTTATGTAATAAGTTATTAATATCTTGAATGTTTATTTTGTAATGTAACAATGAGAAGCCACCTTGGTAAGCAAAAAGGGGGGAGCTCTTTGAAAACCGCAGCTCCCCGAGCAGCCAAAGAGAAGAGAAGAAGTCCCCTACGCTTGCTAAACTGCAGCAGCCCCCCCCCGATGCCGGAGTGAGTTCGCCCG
>VWZU01003082.1:0-33048 GCA_013397095.1 Sterrhoptilus dennistouni | reverse complement strand
GGCTCCGCGGTGCCCTCTCCCTGCCCAGCCGCGGCCGCCGCGCAGCCGTCCCGCTGCCACCGGACCCTGGCTCGACTCCCGCCATGAGCTGCAGCGCCGATTGCAAAATAACCCCCCCGGGGCGACCCCATATCATCGACATGTAAATGAAAAATCCCAGTGTACACTGAGACTCTTTTTAAAACCAAAAAACCCCTATAAAAACAAATCAATGTAAGATTTAAACCCACAAAAGACAGTATTAAACCGTGTATACCCTAAAGTATTAATAGACAATTTTTTGTAACTCGCTGTAACCTAAAGATACCCAAGAAAAGGCAAGACCCCAAGCCAACCCGATGAAAATTAGAACTCCTTGGAGACCCCCAGAGTGGAAAGAGTTCTCCAGCTTTGCAGGAACTTCCAGGTGCAAAGCTGACCAAGACCCTCCTCCTCAGGCGTGAACCCGGCTGCCGGTCCCTCGAGCCACCCTTGTAAGAACTGACTAATAAAGGCATTTTAAGGAGAAAAATATTATCTCCGCCCATTTTTAACAGAGGGATATGTTGCAAAGAGCAAATGTTAGCACTCAGCTGGCATTCCATGGAAATCTGTCTTGTGTTAGTACAGGAAAAAAACATTTCTGCTGGAAAAGTAACCAAGACATTCTGAGTAATATTTAAAATTTTGTCAGTGGCTTTGTAAACAAGACTCTGTATGAGAGATGTTTCCTCCTGTATCAAGTTTCTGTTCCAAGGACCACATGCTCTCTCTCTTTTGCAGAGGAACATAGGCCGTGTTGTACAGGTGGCTCAACTTACTATTGTTATGCACACAGCTGTGGAGGAACATTGCCTTCATTCTACAAGAATCCTGGCCAAGGAGAAGAGCTGAGAACTGTTAAATATGGTGATTTTTTTTCATTCCTTTTTCTCTTTTGCAGCAGAGTGGTTTCTGAATTAGTACTGTTTTGCAACAAAACAAAACGTTTGTTTTCCCTTTCAGCAAAACTTAATTAGTCACCAGTGTGTAGACAAACCACCGTAAGCCCAGTGAGAGGAACTTGGCGGTCATCAGACTGTATATCTGCTTTGTCCGAGGTATGTAGTGCTTTGTGCTGAGGTCACACCAGTTTTCTATACAGTGGCCAAAAAAGGTCATTAGAACTTGACTTTGCCTGAGGCAAGTGGAAAGAAACAGAGGGAGTCACAACATGGTGCTGGATGATGGCTTGCATGCTGTTGTTATTTACAAGCTCTGAATAAAGAGAGCCGTGAGGATGTGTGTAAACCTTTCCCTGCCCTGAATCGCCATCCATTGTTACTCACTTCTCAATAGGCTGGCTGGGTCGTTTCTGATAACTCATGGAAAAGCACTGGTAGGTGGCCTTAAACAGTTTTGGATGCCTTTGCAATTGTGTTTGCATGAAAAAGTGAGAGACTCCTTTGTGTGCCACGGCATAAAACAGAAAGTGGGAAGATGATGTGTTTTCACATACAGCATTACATCATTGCTGAAAACATGGCTCAGTTAATTAAGATCTTGGGTGGCCAGCAATTTTTACCCTGTATAAAATTAGAGACATTGCTGTAGGGAAATTGTGCAGGAAGGCGTCCTGATGGAAAGGTCTGGGGGAGGCAAGCACTGTCATTCAGCTTGTGCCAGAGCCACTCCTTACTAATGGTGAGGAACTCGGCCCAGTAGAGAAGTTAAATCAGTCAAGGGCTCATGTAGAGCTCTGTGATTTCAGTGTTCAAGAGCAAAATATATATTTTTGTTCACTGTAAAGTACAAGGAATTAATGTATAATATTGGGGACTTGAGTCTTCCAATGCACAAAGTGAGTTATGTCCATCACAAACTGTGTTAAAATGTTGCTTTCTAATTGAATGCCCTAGAACTACCAAATAATGCATGAATAATGTCTAAAAAATTAAAGCACATCTAAAACCCTGTGCTCTTGAGGAAAATGAAATAAAACAGCAGTGAGAACTCATTCCAGCAGAATAGGTCAGTCTTACATGCTTGAATTTTTTACTGATATGGATGGTCATAAAATCATTTAGGTTGGAAAAGACCCCTAACATCACTGAGTTCACCTGTAGACCTAACACTGCCACCTGTAGAATATTTCAGTAGCCCTCATGGAGTTCTTGCCTTTTCCACCTTTATCATTTTTGTACTAAGACAGAAAACAGAGCTGATTATCTGCTCCTTTTGTTCTGTAATGGGATGTTTGTCGGTCATGACTTCTGAAGACTTACAGCCTTCCTGGGCTCCCAAGATCCCTCTTACCTTGTCTTTTATCCTTTCTTGGAAGCATCTAAAGTAAAACTGAAAACTTTAGTGGTACATGAACAGTTCACAGGTATGTAAAAGTCCTATGTTTGACTTTTTATCTGAGCCTGCTTTGTTCCTGAAGCTGCACACTTTATTGTTTGACTTTTACACTCTGTTGTAATGACTCTTTCCATCTGAGTGCATCGTGCTGCAGGAAGCTAATTGACTTTGACTCCTCTGCCTCTGTTCTCAGTGGGGGATGCCAGTTGTAATTCTCTTATTGATTGTTTGGAGCAATTAGCGGAAAACAAATTTTTCCAAAGAACAGATAATTTGGTTTTGTTGCTCTCCATCATTAAAGCTACAATTTGTTATCTAAGAAACAATTTGTTATCTGGGAAGAAAATTAATAGGGAATGTATTCCATCTGTTTATTAGCTGAAGGGAGACATGTTACCTCATCATTAATGTCATTGGTAATTAGCGCTCTGGAGCTGCCACCATCTGCAGCAGGGGCTGGCAATCCGTCAGCAGCCTCAGATGCCAGGGCTCACTGTGCCTGTCTGTGCCAGACAATGGGCAGGCCCTGTGTGATGCCTGCACTTGTAAACAGTAGTTGGCTCATGTAATTTAACTGGACAGGTTTGTTATATCTGTGACTGCCACCCCGGGAAGGACACGAGACTTTAAACCTCCAGGGCAGTTCCCAGTCATTGGGTCACCAGCAGCAGGCTCAGGATGCCACTCTCAATTAATCAGGTTTCTGATGTCACAGCTGGTTTTTGTTTCCATTTGGGACAGGGTTTGGATAGGCAGTGTGGTCAAAGTGGCAGGACCTGCGCTCACATTCCATCAGCATCACAGCCCTCCATGATAACCAGCAGATAAATCCTGACATTGGCTTTTTAGTTGTTATTGTTGAGTAGGTTCTTGTTCTGCTCCAGACTGAAAAGAATAAATTCTACTTTACACCAGGTGAAATCTCTTCAAATAATTTAAAAAACCCAAAAACAGCCAGGAAAAAAAAAATGGAAATAATTCTGTAATATTTAGACTTTAGTCTTAGTGTTTTACTGACTTTTGCTTCTGTTATTTGGTTTGATTTTGTAGTTTTATTTTGAGGAGGAGAAGTTCTGAAAATTCTCACTGCTTGATAAAATTGCCTTTGAGGTTCAGAGACTCTTCAGACCCACCTGCAGGGATTTGAAGGCTTATGTAAGAATGGCTGTGCTTAAGTTTGCATGAAGTTATTATAGAGTAAATTATTATACATGTAGGTGGTTGGAAGGTTATTTGTTTAGCAGTTTTTCCTTAGTGCTCTTCTGTTCCACTCATTCAGTCACGTGGATGATACATATGCAAGTGCAGGTGAAAGTTAAATGCTTTCTGTGGCACATGCTTTTAGGCCTACACTAAGGTGTATTTCTTCAGGTATTATGGAAATTATAATTAGGGAATATATATTAATTGTGCTTATTGCTAAAACCTGGACATTTTCTTCTCCAGAACCAGTGGAGCACAAAGCTGTTAAAAATACAAGTTCCCGCTGACACTGTAGAAAAATCCACTTCACGTTTGTAAGGTGGAGGACAATTTCCAAGGCACTGCCAGGTGTTTGGTTTTGATGCACAAAGCCTAAGTCCATCCAAGGAGCAGTCTCTCTTTCTGATGTGAGAACATGGACTTGCCATTGGAAACCTTGGATCTCAGTCAAAGGTGAGAGGAATCAGGAATTCCAGAGTGACTGTAATGCATTTCTAGAGATCTGGTGTTAGCAAGAGGTGCAGTTGGATTAGTGGTCTCTTAAAAATGAACAGAAATAGGTCATTGGAGGCAATAGAAAAACAGGGAAGAGTATGAAGGGTACTAAGAAAGCTGTGGTGTCTCAATATGAAGTCCCTCTTGCAGAACAGGTTCTGGATGTGTATATATGTCCATATAGATACATAATTTGGCAGGTGAATAATAACAGGAAGGAAAGGAGTCACCAGATATTTCTATTTTCTTTTTCATTACATTATTTTCCTAAAATATTTATTTACAAAAGGTGGTTTGCACTCATGTGCTGATCCAAAGCATCTTGAATCTAAATATTCCTTTGTGTTTCAATAGATTTTAGGCCCAGGTGTCTTTTCCAGTGCTTTTTGCCTAAATTTATGGTTTGCAAATTTTTACAGAACTTGCTGCCACAAGAAATCATTTGTCCTAAGGAGCACACACTAGAGAAGGAATAAACATGCCATGAAAAAGTCAGGTGTTTGATATCCAATAGGAATGGCAATCTGCTTTAGATGAATCTTTTGTTCTTCCATTTACTTTTGTGTCATCTCAGTGACTTTTTTTCATATGGTGTGTCAGTTTGCATATTATGGAATATAATTTTAAATACACATGTTTATCCTGAAGTATTGGTTGATCAATACAGATGACAAAGTCATTTTGGCTATGGGATTAGAGGAGGAAAAAGAGGTTTTAGTTGCAGTATAGGCATGTTCTAGAGTACAATTGTAACCTCTCAGTCACTTTTCATACCTAATGTGGTAAAACATCACAGATACTAAAGTTAAATGTGATTCCAATACTGTAAATCCAGTGTGAGGATTTATTGTGTTGCTGAGCTCCTTAAAATATTAACATTCCTTGGCTTCACTTGGAAGTATTAACTAATTCCAGGTGAGCCACCTCAGACAACAAAACCCACTGTTAATAGACTTCTGTCAGGCAGGGAATGAGGTCACAGTTCTTAGGGGCCACATGTGGAAGTGAGAATGTGTTGTTACTGAGTGGTTACCAGCATTCCTTTATTTCTCATTAGTTTATACTGCACTCTGTTATATGAAAATTAATTTCTGTTAACGTCTACAGTCAGGTAATGTACACATATCACTTAATGAATGTAATATACCTTCAAATATTAAATTACAGCCTTTCTGCCCCCCAGGCAGACTGTCAGACCTGGTGGTATAAATTAATATGTAATGCTGCACAGCTGACAAATTCCTTTTAGCCAAGAGAACTGAAAGCAGTTCCCAGAGGCAATTCTGGAGTCTTCTACTGGAGGCTACTGAAATCAATAGAAAGACTTATAATGACTTCATTAATTGCTAAAATAAAGCTGGGGATGGAAGACAAAGGTCTGTGGAGAAAATGAATTAGGGAGGCAGGTTATACTTCTCCATTAGAAGTGGAACTCTTCTTGGAGATAAGTAAGTGTTTCATCATAAGTTGCCTTAATAACTGTTCTCACATATTTTAAGTAGCACTTTGTATATATTTAGCTATATATTTGTATATATTCAGCTATTTTCAGGCATAAAGCACATCCATTGTTTCTACTTGAGCTAAAGAGGAAAGCTTAGTGTTGTCATTCTCATCACAAAAAGTGGGATCATGGTCTGAAGTACAGGGGCTAAAACCATCTCAGGTCTCCCACCTGGCCTATGGATTGTGCTTCCCGGCAGGCGTGAAGGTGATGAGAAGTGAGCAGTCCCTTTAGACTAAACAACTAAGAAACCAAACAAACCCATGATATCATTTTCACTTTAAAAAATAGGATGTAATTACAGAAGATTATTATAAGTTATTTCTTGATTGTAAATAATATACAGACAATGGATAATTAATTGCAAAGTTCAATTAAGAAAGATCAGCCTCAATGTGCTTTGTTTTATTTGTGTCTGTGATTATCACTGGTCAGATGTAATTACACAGGTGTCAGATTGCAGCTCCGGAAAATTGGTTAAATGTCAGTGTAAATTGCAGGCTTTAAAAAAATAATTATTATATATTTCTGGACTATTTTTAGGTTAAGGGGGTGTTTTTGTCTGGTGATACAAACCAAAGCTTAAAATAATCAGAGGTGACTCAAAACATGCTCAAAATACCCATTTAATTTTAATTAGACTTGGGCCTGACTGTAGGAGCAGAATTGTTTTAGCACATATACAAAACCTGGTAGTTGGCAGAGTCTTACATAGATGCCATGGTAAATTAAAATTTAATAACAAAAAATACTGCTCCTTCTGACAAATGAGCAAAGTGACCTCAAATAACATCACTGAATACTCCTAGAAACTACATGAGCTCCATTATAGGTGGATAAAATCTGGAATCTCTTTATACCTATATTAACAAAGGCTGAAGAGGCTCAGAATTGCTTTTTTCCTGAGTAAGTGACCAGCAAAGCAGGAATCTGGACCTTGTTTTAATCATCTCTTTGTTACAGTCTAGTTGGATTATTGAATGATGGGTGTCTAACCAGCCACTTTTATTTCTGATTACACACTGGGGCTGGGCCCCAAAGCAGTGATATGCTACTGGATGTGACTTAATAAGTCCAGTGGGTATTTGTATGGACAGCATCATCATCATCCCCCAGATGTTAAAAACGATATCTGTAGGCAGCAGGGTTACTTGGTGGTATCAGGGCATTTGGGAATTATTTTAGCTGACAGACTCTCTGGAGCATCCTGCATGACCTGTAAATGCAGAGGGATTGGCAAAACAATTGGGCAATATTTCTAATACTGAACATCAACTCCAAACATTTTAGCCTGTCTGGATTTTTTCTTCCAGCTTCTTCCCTCTCTTCACAGCTTTTTTTTTTTTTCTTATTATTAGTCTGGGCTGTTGCTGGATATATCTTCAGGTTTATTGTAAAAACAGTCAGCTTCCGAGATTCTTTTGAGGCATGCTGGCACTGGCATTTTCAGTCTGCAAAGCTGTCCAGGACACTTCATCATAACCCTCTCCTGGCAGTGCTGGGTATCAGATCTGAGCAAAAGCAGCTTAGATTTCAGGGTACCTGCTGATATTTGTGGGGAGCTAGAAAAGAAACCGTGTTTGCCCAGCGTGTTGTGGCATATCCCAAATGTAGGAAAGGGAGTTGTGTGTCTAATCCTTCATCCATCACTGGTGCTGGAGGTAGAGCAGAGCTGGGACAAAGCCAACCCCATGCAGCAGAGCTAAGCTGTGAGCTAAGGAAAAGAGAGGTGTAGTGAGAATGGCCATGGGTAGAAATTCACTGAAGTGAGCTGAAGTGTAATTGCAGCAGGATTGCATCCGTAGGGAAACTTCCTTTTCACTTCCTTTGACCACAGGCTGTGAAGCTTCATTCTCTTTTCTCCCCATCATATCACAAAGCATCTCGTGGTGAAGAGTTACACCCCACCAAAGTAGAAAAATAGCTAGAAAAAATGTACTGGATATTCTTTCAGCTTCTTTGCTGCTGGGAAATCTTGGCTGACAGGGATGTAGAGCCACCACTAATATTGACCTGTGAGTTGAGAAAATTAGCAGGGTGCTATTTTTTTCTTTGTGTGTTTGTTTGTTTTATTTTTTATGGTTGGATCATAACAAACAATTTGATGTTGGGTACAGACCCCTGTTTTGTAAATGTAGCCCAGCCTAAAATGTGCTTTTTTGGTATGAGCCAGAGCTGTGCCCTTGAGCCAGAAAAAACTTGCTTTGGGTCCTAGTGGACCTTAATTAGCCATCAGACCCTCCCTTTACTGACACTTTGGTAAGTCAGAGAACTGCTTTCTCTTCTTGCCAACTTTATTCGCTCAAATGATTCAAGTTTAGAACTTCACAGTCACTCCTCAGTGATAAAGGGACACTTTGTTTTGGCTTTATATGTTCTTTTAGATGGGTGATTTCTGAACATCAGCTCGAGGTGGACAGTTTCACGAGTGCAGTTCTTGGAAAATTTCCCCAAATTTTTGCTGCAAACAGGCATGCTCATTTTTGAATGTTAGACTTATAACTCAGCATTGTTTTCAATTCTTTGAGAATGCTTTTTGGTTTTTTTTATGGAGTTGATCTGATATGGGAAAAGAGGAAAGCATTTCCAGTCTAGATTGCATATCCAGACAGGAAGGGAAATTGCCTACAGAGCCTTCATGCTTCAAGTGCATTGTATGATTCTTTTGATATTCAGCCATGAACACATTCTGTGTTATAGTCCACTCCTTTTGTTTCATTGTATCAAATGAAGGCTGAGACATTAAAAGCAGGGCTTAAGAGAAATGAAAAATGTCAGTAAAAGCAGCTGATGAAAACCTTATTAAACAGCTATGCATGTCAGGCCGTGTTCCTTCTGTAATGTATATGTTTGTAATAACAGCCCAGAATTCTGCAGGGACCTATAAGTAATGAACAGAATTGGTCAAGCAAAAAAGAGAAGTTATTGGAAACTTGAGTGCTGTTGAGTCCCATAATATGCAAACTGTACATCTGCATAAAATAAACCTGTGCCCTGCTGGTAGCTTTTATGATGTTCCCCTTGCATGCATCAATTTGTTTGTGGGGTTGAGTTTACTCTCGTAAGTGTTTTATGGTGAGAATTATGTCCCCACTTTCCACAAGTAGCCAACATTCATTGTCAATGTCAGTAACAGGGCAAAATGTAAAACTGAACATGACAGGCAGTATCTCCAAGGAGAAAGTTGCCCCTTCACCCATAGTGGAAAGTTTCTGGTGTTAATATATTTTTCCCAGTGGAAGAACAAAATGACGAGGGCAGAGAAATGATCAAAGCATTGCAAATGCTGTGTGAAGGAAGCTGCAGCGTGGAATCAATTCAAGGGACACCACTTGAAGAGTTAGGCTGTACAAAAGACACAGAAGAAGGAGAACTAAAACATTGACAAACTCTAGTGAAGGGGATCTATTAATTTTGCCTAGAAAGACAAAAACCAAAGAGGTGTAAAGAGAGTCTAAAATTGGTAAAGAAACAAAACCTGTTGACTTGGAGCAAAAGTTGCACAAAAAGGTGTTATTATATACCAGAGTACTGAAAATAAGCTGTTTGAAACGCTTAGAGTGATGTGAATAATAAATACAAGCAGAAACCTATCCTCAGCAATGTTCTGAGACAAGACAAACATGTTTTGCTAGAGCCTCAGGCTCTTTCTTGGTCAGAAAATGGTGGTTGATCTGAGGGAGCTGCCTCGAGTAAACCTGATGATAGGAAACTGGGAAATCATGGAGCTAGAGAAGTTACATTGAAAAGTGGAATATTTCCTTGCCTCTAGCATTATGAAATAGGAGGAGGGTGGACAGATGAGGGATGTGGGGGAGGAGGTTACTAGATTGCAGAGTTCCTGCTCTTTTGGAGCAAGTGCTCACTCTGGATGGATTGCCTGGCATGGGGAATGTGGTACCTGTCAGATGCCTGTGCATGTGGTCCTGAGCTGCACTTCTGCACTTCAGCCACAGGCTTTTGGTAAATACCTTTTGAAAACATGCTGTTATAGGATCTGCCTTCACAGAACTCCCTTTGCAATAAATAGACTTTATGGGGTGTGCTCTGGGGGGCAGATGATGATTTACATGCTCAATAATTTCTTTTTTTCTGCCCTGTGGAGAAATCTTTAGACTGGCCAGCAGGCCTGGAATCAGGGAGGGCGCTAGGCTGCTGCTGGAGTGATGATTTTATACTTAAGGACTTGAGGTTATTTTTGGTCCAACCATCATCAATATCAGCTTTTTTTTTTTGTTTGTTTGTTTCTTAACCCATGCAAGATAGGGACTTGCATCACCTGCTCTTGGCCATTATTTCACACCTTCCTGTGGGCACTGGAGAGAGCCTGGACAGCTCCATTCCAGTTATCTTAGAGTGTCAAAATCCTCTTTGCTTGTTACACTATGAGCTGGAGCTCAATTCTTTTTTACAGCCCAAGTGGTTTGTGAAAGACACTTTCACTGTGAATTCCCAGGAGAACACAGAAATAACAGTATGAGAGCTTTTCCCCAGATTTCATCAAGTATTAAGGAAAAAATTACAATCTGTTTGGTTTCAAGGTAAAAAGCAATATTTATACAACTAAGCCCAAGGATATGACACAAAATACTATTTATTTTGTGCTCTGCAGAAAGAAAAATATCAAGTGAACTCACGTACTCTATTGTAACAAGCAAATTCTCAGAGTAATGCCATTTAAAATTCAACTGTCCTCTGGTTTTAAATATCAGTTTGACAGACAGCAAATAAGTCTTAAATTTGGTAAATTCTAAAGCAGTGAAAATTTATTTTTTCTATTTGTCTCATGGTTAATCATCTGTAGCACCTAACAAGCTCCTTTCATTCTTGCACAGAAGCTTAAAGTATGTCACAGAATTAGCATCACAGGTGGCTTGTCAGTGAGACAAGCAGCTCACCTTAAGGAATGACAGAGGTCTATTTAGTATTCCCTTAATAACTGTACGGTCTCCAGAGAGATGCCAATAGTTGAATTCAAATGGCTCTTAACATTCTTCTTGAGTCCTGATATAGTAAGGAAATAATGCCATAAAATTTACAATAAAAAGGTACATGGCATTCTCTGGGTACTAAAGCTTTAATTTGTTATCCACACAGGCTGGGAGACTGTGGGATGGGAGACTGGAGAGCAGTGTAAATGGATACCAAATGGATACCAGCCCAAGGAAAAGTGCACACTAAAATAATGATTTTCGATTTTTGAAGGGGCCAAACAGTGTGCTTAACCTGAGCCACATTCTTACAACCTGTGATGTACAACCCATGTCATATCTGAGATCTGCCAAGGCAGTCTGGGAAAATTAGTGACATCCAGGTGAAATGTGCAGCAGCACAAATGCAACGGATTTGATGCTCTTTTCACCTTGTCTCCCATGTGCTGCTCTGACTTAAAATATTTTTGTAAGTTCAGTGTTCATTTCCCAAAACCTGAACGACTGGCAACAGATATCCAAAAGTGACCTCAAAAGAGTAAATGGGCTTTGACATGTTTCTTTGTTCTTTTAAAGTAAGTGAAACAATTAGTCCAAATGAGGCACTTCATCACTGAAACCCAGTGGGATTTCTTGGCTGCTGCCAAACCATAAATAATAATAATAGTGCAGAAAAGGAGGAGTAGTCAGGAGAGTAGATAATCTATGAGTGATGAATAAAAGCCGATTTCAAGGACTCTTGAGCAGGGTTAACTTCTGCTGGAATGCTCAGTTTCTGTTTCAAAGAGCTCAGTAAACCAAGAGTATTACAGTAGATTGTATGATCTCCTGCAAAGCACTTCATGTACTCATTTCTATCGTAAAAACTGATTATTCTCCAATTTCATGTAAAATGTGCTCAGTGAAGATCTTTATTAGTCAAAAGCATGTTCACTGGCAAATGTAGCTTGAATTGTGTAAGGACAAGCTAAGCTTTCTGCTTTTCCGCTTCCTGGTAAAGCCTATTAATTTTATTTTGCAATCACCTTGCCCATCTGCACCACGTTTTTCTGTTTGCTTGGCTTGCTGTCCTGGCTGACTGCACTTGCTCAGGGCACAGGTTGTGTCCTTGTGGCTGTTGGTCACTTTATCTGCAGCCTTTCACCAGACAGGGCTTTGTTCCTTCATTCCTGGTCAGCTTCAGAGGTGAACAGTTTTTTAAGAAAGTGAAATCTTTACCTTGTAAGGGAGCATGCTGAAACGTAGGGAAGTGGCTTTGCATCCAGAACACTGCAGGAAGAATGAAACAGAAACAATAATGTGCTCCTTCAGCTCTTCCTGATCACTGTTTCAGAAATCTATACATTTTAAGGAAGTTGTTAAATCAGGTGGGGTTTGATGAGATGCAATTATCACAGAAGAGATAAAAATTTATCTGCCTACAGACAAGCAGCTCTCTCATTTGCTACTATGCATCTCATCTAAAGGACACAAAACATAGTTCTGCACTCTTAAACTGTGTCCTTCATCCTTAAGACTTCAGTGGATGCTCAAGAATAGGAAAGGTGAAAAGAGAGTGTACTAAACCTGGTATTGGTTTGTCTGAGGACAGTGTCTACACTTGTCCCCTGTGTTTGTATTCTTTTCAGGGGCAGTTGTGCACTTGGGTCACACAGTGGAGGGATCTGTGGGCTCAGCTCCTCTGCCACTGTGTGTGCCCAGATGGAAGCAGTCACACTATGCCAGCAGACCCCAGTGTTTCAAAGGCACAAGGTATCATTTTAGTGCTAAAGGCTGTTACTGAATTAAATCCTGCTGCATGAAGTGTCCCAGGATCTGCTCCCCAGTTCCCCAGCAGATGCTTTTGTGAACTGCAGGAGGGAAGAGTTTGGTCTCCTTAACCGCCTGTAGTACAGTGCTCTTTGCAACTTCCCAGATGCATTATCCTCACAGCCTTCTTTCATGGAGTAAAGGAGATGAATTTAAAAACCATGGATTTTACAGATCCCAGGATATTTACTCTAATGATTATTTTGCTTTGAATAAGTGGGCTCTCTGGCTGACTTTAGGAGAATTAGATCACAGACATATTAACAGCTACACCCCAGCTAAAGTGTTCACCACTAGGGATTGAAGCCCAATAAGCTTGCTATTATTTCCTATCTTAAAATCTGTGCTAAGTAATAAAAAAAAATTAAAAGGATTGAAGTCACACTGCTGCTGCCACCTCATTGAGAATCCAGATGGAAAACACAAGCTAATCTATACAAAAATAACACCTAAAAATGATACACGAATAATCTTGGGCATGAAAGACTATAAAAGCCCCACAGACTCTGCAGTTTGACATCTTAGAGTTGTAACCACCTTTCCTGGTGATGGGCAAACAGAAGGATGCTTTTTTGGCAACTGCTCCTTTTTTGGGGAAGTCTATGTTACAAACACAACGGCAAAAATCGGATTAACAAAGAAACAATTTATTAATAAAACGATCCCAATCACCGATAAAAAGAGAAAACCACAAATAGGATTCACAGCACAGCGCCGGGTGGATGAGGAGACTGCACTCTAAGGCACGGTTTTCCTAAATCCACACGGAGCAGGTCGCAGCTCGGGGTTTTATAGGGGTTTTCATGTCCCGAGGCGGAACAGGTGCCCAGGATAGTCCAAATAATTTTCAGATGGGCTTCCCGGATATGTCGAACTTTGCAGATCGTATTCCGGGAAGGTCCTTTCACATGCGGATGGAGCCCGCCGACCCATGGTTATTTCAATGTGTATTCCTCGGCGGAGAATTCTCTTTTTCGTTCGGAGAGGAATTTCTCTGTCTGGGTGCGATGCCGATTCTTATCTGGGTTGGCTAGTGTCTTTGTTTCTCATGATGGCCCTTGTCCTGTTCTTTATGTCCCAGGACTGAGGGCAGTGGAAACCTGGCTGGGGAAAAGTTTTTACGGACCATACCCTTTTCATATTTTATATTAACACCAATCTAACATATCTTGCTATATTCTTTTATCACTAATTTTTTACCCAATGTCACATTTATCACAGTCTATAAATCCCCTTTTAATTCTGTGCATGCAGTTAAGTCTCATTCTTGTCATGGCCAGTTAAGGTGAATGAAGACCTTGCATCTTCATTCATCAAATCCTATCAACAATAGGATTTCTCTCAGAAGCAGGATCCCTATGAAAGAAATTGATTTTCAGAGGAAGATAGTTCTGCAATTTTTGAAGTTAAAAAAATTACTTTTTAAATTATTGTATGTATTTTTTCCACGTTTCCATGTTTCTCCTCTATAACCATATAGCCAGTTGTGAAAATTGACTTTCCCCAAGGTGAAATAGGAGGGAAACAATTGCTAGATTGCAAAAAAAGGGGAAAAGGAAGGGAAATCTGTACATTAAAGAGTTCTTAAAGTGCTAAAACAAAAATGTGAAAGACTTGGGAATGGGGAAAGGAAATTTGCAATAAAGTAAATTGCAAGTGGGAGAAACAGTGTGAAAATTATTAAGTTGCTTTCAAGCTGTTTTTCTCAGCAAACCATGATACCAAATTGCCAGCATAGTTCTAGTGTCTCTTTTGCATTTCAGGGTTATGGAAGGGAGATTGCAGTTCATATTTCCTTCTTAAGACTTATAGATGTGCTTTTCCCTGGGTAAATAGAAATTCAGTGATGCACTTTATTGTCTTTTTCAGCTTTCCCAGCAGGAAGATTGGCCTCTTTACATTGGAAGACCTCTGGCTGTGGTGTTTGCATTTCAGAGCCTTTCCAGCTGTTTTTCATAAGCTGGGTGAAATAGATCAGTAAGTAACAATGACTTTGATAAAAGTAAGATTGTATGTAGTTAGGAGGTATTGAATAAGTGAATTTTCAGGTCAATTTGAACAAATCTATGGCAAATACTACCCAAGAATTAACAGGCTATTAACACTCATCAGCATTTATATACTAGCAGATGAACATGTTTCACATGTGAACTAGGTGCTGTTCTGTTCAGAAATAGATGTTTAATATTTTTGCATTAGAATAAAGAGTAGCTTCATGTTGAGCCAGGGCACTGACCGGGAGAACTGTGCTGTGTTAACATGATCTTACTCAAAAGTTGCTGTTCCCCCTGGGAACACATTTTTGTGTACAAGGCCATCCATCCTACCACCTTCTCAGTTATCAGCAAAGGAAGTAGGGTCAAATAATTCCATACTCTGTTCAAAATACCTTTCAGAGAGTATTTTGATTCTGATCCTGCAGAGACTGAACAACTTGTTTAATTCTGACCATTGCATGTGAACAGAGATGTCAGTTTGAGACCTGCCTATTTGGCATAAAAGAACTGTAGGAATACATGTGAATGTTTAATTTCCACGTGGGCTGATCCAATTGGGTCATATTGGCATCTTCTCATTCATTAAAAAGAGGAGCCCAGCTCAGTTACCTGTTTGTTTTTCATTACATTCTCTAGGTTATACACACTGTAGCAGCTGTAAGAAATTTAGCTGTAAGAAATTACCAAACCATAGTAGGTTTGAGTCCTACCATGGTTTGGAGAATTTTTCCTCCATCTCTGCTGTTCATGCAGCACTAAATCTTTTGGTCAATGTTCCTCAGAAGATGAGAGGAGAAAGGAACGGGGAAGAGCAAGAAGGTGAAGTACTTTAATGTCCTGGATGGCATGTTCTTCTGTCTTTACTTACCTGGTTATAATAATGATAAAAATTTTGGGCTCTTCAGATAAAAATCTGTTTAAAGCTCTTGGAAAGCACCTGTTTTTATCACTATTAATTGCTTCCAATGGGACTAAGATTTAGTAAAGGTAAGTCTTCACATTTTTGGGGATTAATTAGAAGGAAGTACAGAGGAAAGAGAAGTAGAATGAAAATTGTTCTTATTATTCCTAATCCTGTATTATCTAAGGAGGATTTTTAAAATAATTTTTCTGTTAGCTATCATGTTTACAAATGTAGGTGGACTACCCTGTGTCCAAACTCTGAGTGAGAAGAAACAGGAAAACACTGCTGTAAAGAGCCACGAAAACAGCATAGGTTTTGTGAGAGACCTCAGCCATTTCACTTCTACTGGAATCAGGGAATCTCTCTGTAATTAAGTGACAAGCTTGTAGTGTTCCCATACCTGTCTCTGTAGAAATTCCTTGCATTAATGTGCAGAGGCATAGCTTAAGCTGGCCAATAGTAAGACACCACCCTTGGTTTATTTTTCCTTGGGGACTTCTACACTACACAAGCTTTCTATTTGACCTTTGCATTTTCTGCTGAGGACAAGGGGCTGAAGTCTGCAGGATAACCAGAAATGCCCAACGTGGCTCTGGAGAAAACCTACGCTCCTTTTGAGCACCAGGAGTAGTAAACATCTGGGGATCATTTGAAACTGTAGCTGCTCACTGGCCATGGAAGACATGAAAGAAGCAGTTAATGTTTCTTTTCTGGTTGGGAATTGATCTTTATCACCACTTTCCCTAACCTGTATGAATAACAATCACCAGAGACAGGAGAAGAAGGCAGACTTGAAAAGGCAGCGGTAGATGCCCCAGGTCATGGAAGTAAAGGAGGAATTTGGATCTGAGTTTTTCTTGTTTTCTATCCAGAAGTATGAACCTCTTTTGTTGGAAGTAACTTTTGTGTGAAGTTTGTGTGAGCTTCTGAGGATACATAAAAATAAATCAAGTTAACAAGAAGAAGAAAGTAAAAGTCCCCCCTGTAAGGCCTCAAAAAATTATTTCTACACTATACTTAAAAGAACTGTAAAATTTTTCTTTTCTTTTTTGCCAGGCTTTTCAATTTTTAATTTAAGGTAGAAGTATATGAGAAGGTAGTTCTTCCTTCCTATAACATTTGTTCTAATATTTTTTATAATCTTTGTTGAATTACTGCCTTTACCATGGGCCAGGTTGTTTCAGGAGCTATTCCATCTGCCACTCAGAATATTCCACTCCCATCAGTAGAATGAAGCCTTTTTAGCCTTTTCTTTTAATGCAGAACCACAAGATTGGAGGGAAAACCCCATGGGAGTTTTTTTAGGTGTGTAAATCAAAATTGAGGTTCACGTTGTGAAATTATTACTGAGGGAACTGTGAGGTACTGCTTTTGCTGATGTAGTGGAATAATGCAAGTACCAGTTAAAAATTTTACAAGTTCCTCTAGCTGGGGCATGAACTAAAACATTGCCATCTCAACAACCTAGAATTCCCCACAGGTCTCTCTGCACCTTGGAGATGTTGGCTTAGAAAAATTTTACTTTTCTTAACTTTGGGAAGGTAGTAATACACAGATATAAAAAGCAATGCAAGATATTCATGATGGGGGAGGTTTTCTGAAATTTTCTTGACTATTTTTAGATGAACTTTTTCCGCACAACTATGGCAGGGCAGATTTCCAAAGCAGCATACTCGAGTCTTGCTGCTGTTAGATATTAACGGTTGAATCCCCTGTAATGCTTTGAAAAGGCTACACTTGTATGGATAATAAAGTAGTTACTTTTCTTGTTCACAGAATGTTTTTGGAGGAATAGAACTATGAAAGCATTGCTTCCCATAAGACAGAAACAAGGCCCACTTAATCTTCCTCTCTCCCTTCCATTCCTTCCCTTCCCCTGGATTTCAGTGAAGTCAGAGGAGAATATGAAATCATTGAAGGAACAGACCACATGGAAACCCTACAGCACAAATTTAGGAAAGGTTCTTATCTGCCACAGCCTGCATAGCTGGGCCTACTGTTTTACATATCAGATGTCTCCCTGCAGCTCAGAGAATCTTGAGTGAAGTCAATCTGTGCCAGAAGTAATTTCTCCTTGTGTGTGTTTATGTGTCTGTAGGTGACAGGGTGGCCTGCTTCCTGTCCAATGCAAGCATGACCCTGATTTAAAGAGGGCACTTGTGCATCTCTGCAAAAGGACAAAGTGCTTGCAGAGTTAGACACTCCTGTTTATTGGGTCACATATGGGTGAGGGCTCTCTTAAGTGCTCCATTATTGGGGAAGTCAGTTTAATGACTGCACACTATAAAAGTTCAAGCAATTATATATAATGCATGATGAACAATATGACTTCCAAATGTTCACATGTAATGCATGTCAGATTTCAGCTAGAAAACAAAACAAGCCCCTCAAGGTTGCCGTCTGCTCTTCAGAAGGGCCACATGTTGTAACCTCAGAGCCTCAGAATATCAGCTGTTTTCTGTGCATGATGAGAGCAATGGAATCTGTGCCATATTCTGTCCTTTGTTTCCTGGAATCTGGCTGCAGATGTGATCAGATGTGCACTTCTGCCAAGTGCAGTTGGCGTTTGATGCACGTTCAGACCAGTGAATTGATCTGTGCTTTTTTTTTTTTTTCTCATGGCATATCTCATTGTGACATAGTTTTTGTACAGGGTGTAACAAAGATAAATATGTAAATAAGGAATATTTTCTAAAGTGCATCTGCAGTTACTCTTTTATTACTTTTAGGCAACATGAAACCACCTATAGACACCAAATGAGGTCAAGGACCATTGTACTCTCGGTAGCCTTTTGTGAAGCATTTAAAATGAAAATACTCTGGACACATAAAGGAAACAGATTTACATCTTCCTAGAAAGAAGAGCAGAAGTGACCAGTCACTGTTGCCAGGATCATTCTGCCTTTTTCAGAAGAACTTCTCAAGGAGCCCAGATACTCTTATTTGAGTCCTTCAGCACAGATTCCATGTCCCACACAAATTTCCTATCCTATTTCCTGTGTGTCTGTTCCTGCTGTTCTTATCCACTGCTGGTGCCTTATTTATCATGCAGTGTGTTATTTTTTTTTTTTAATTATCAGACTGTGGCCGTAAGTTACCATAATAAACTGAGCCTGAGTCATTCAGGAAGTGCTTCCCTGTCTCTTCTGGCTCATCTTTTCCTTCCATCCAAGCAATGGCACACAGGAAGCAGGCAACGAAAGCAGCTGCCTCAACTATCAAAAAATAGGTCTGTTTGTATTTATGAGTTATACACCAGTTCAGTCAAGGAAAAGTTCCAAGTAAGTATCATTAAATATCAAAAGGACAATGGGAAAGCCTGATTGAACCACCACTCGGATGTCTCGGAATTATTCCTTTGCAGGTGAACCTGTTTGTATGAGAAGTACATCCTCAGGCCCTCAAGTTTTGAATTTTCTCAAAATGTGTTAACTGTGATTTTTCTGAGGATTGCAGTATTTCTTGAAAAGTTCATATGAAAAGTTTGGATTTGGTTTTTCCCTGCACCTGCAGAAATGTCATCATCTGTTCCAAAGCAGATCAGTTTCCTGGGAGCATTACAACTATTCAGGTTAGTTTCATGTAAGTTCTGTGGAATATTGCCATCAGATAAATAGACAAACAATACTGAAACAAGGCATTTGAATATTGCACTTGGAAACAAAACATTTTATATATTGAAATAAAATTGTATGAATGTAATTTTATTTAACAGAACATCATTGTGATTATAGGTAAAGGTGTCCAATAGGGTGAAACAAAGGCTTGAAAGTGTTTTTATTTTACTGTTTGCTTATGGTGTGGTTGGTATAAATTGCTTTTGTCAGTTTATTAACAAGGGTGGGAAGAGGCAAAGTACTGGGAGATTAATTTAAATCTAGCTCAGGAGAATTAGACACAGGAGAGCACCTTCAAGGTGTCTGGCACATGTCAGCTTTTTATTTGGTTGTAACAAAAATTTTGCACACGTATTCATAAAACACATTTGTTGAGTTTCCTTTTAAGTTTCACAGTTTGTTCTTTTTGTTAAAACCTGTGGTAGGTCAGATTTAGTGCTGGCAATTTCCTTTGCTAATGACCTCAAATGTACTCCTTTTAAACCCAAGTAGATACCTTTTTAAATAGGGGCTTGAGGCTCTTCAAAGTAGCATTAAGATGACACACAGATGACACAAAAAATGACACTTCAAGTTCTGTATCTACATTTGTTTTAAGAACTGCAATAAGGCTCAAAAATATTTTTAAACTACTACACAATGTATTTAGTGTTCATAGGCAAAACACAACATATTTATACAGGAGTAGTCTTTGTACATCCATCTCAGTGTTATATGTGAGATTAAAAAAAATGTAGAGATTACAGGAATGTAACAGAACCTAAATCAGACTTTTAAAAAATTATTTAGTATCACTCAGAGTTTTCTGGTCAATCTTCCTTCAATTTGACAGAGAAGAAGGAACATGGTGATCCCTTTTTTAAGTAGGATTTTGGAGTTTATAAGCTGGTTGCTTGCTTTCTGTATTTAAAAGTGGCCAACAGGATGGTAGAAGGATCTGTCAGTGATCTTGACATGACCCTCAGGGATCTCTGCATCAGGGACATCTCTGTGTAAAGCATTTGAAGGTATTTTCATGCTACAGAGTTATGTTACTGGAGATCTTATAGCCACTTGTGTCAGTTTATCATAATCTGTAGAGAAGTCTCAAGCTTTGATTTCTGAAATATTTTCCTAAAATAAGAAAAAATCTTGGAAAAAATCTGCTTGGTAGCAGTATAGGAAGAAGCTCCGAGGATTTCTCCCTCATGATGGACACAGGGCTGTGTTTTCCATCCCATGCTCCTGAGCCCCAGTAACTGTTCATTTGTGTCCCACAGAGGCCCTCAGACCAAAGCAGGGACTAAAGGCATCAAAGGCCTTTTTGTCAAAATAAGGACAATGCTATAAACCAACCTTGTGTTAACCTACCGAAGAACAGAGGACAAGAATTCTGAATGGCAAAATATAGAGAGATCTGTGAAAGGGAAAACTTACACAAAAGTAGGCAGGCTGAATAAAACTATTTATCTTTAAGCCACACAAATCATGGTAATTACATTAGGTCAGGCTGGCTATGAAGCTACAAAAAGCAGGCTGTAACTAATTTAGAAAGAGATAGAGAAGACCTGAAAAGAAAACAGATTGACAGCCCCCTATTATTTTCTATCTAAACAAGACAACGAAATGTAAGAAAAAGAAAGGAAAAAAAAAAAGGGGGAAAAATAGAAATCTCATGTTGATTTATTAGGATTTTCTTTCAAACCATTAGGATAGACAAAAGCACGTAGTTACATCTTTGATGTGTGAGGATTTGCTTATTGTTCTTAGTGCTAACTGAGGGTTACATGCATATTTTACTCTTCAGAAAAAGAGAATATTTGAGTGTCTTAAAGTTCAGAAAGTGATGGAAACCCTAACAAAGAGTAACACAATCAGATCTTTATCAGTGCAGTATCATTGCACTGATTCTTTCTGGGCTGCTATGTGAAAAGAAATCCTAAATATCTGTGGAAAGAGACAAATAGACTTGTACTTAAAACCATTTCTTCCATAAATCCCACCTGCCAATTTGTATAAGCATCCTTTTTTGAAAGTGGTTTTCAAGTATTTGCTTTGAATTGGAAAGTGACAGGTTGTACAGGGTGCAGGAAATAACATTTTTGAATGTTAAGAAGGGAAAGTTTGGGACTTTATTTGTCATGTGGATCCAGTCTCATTAAACAAGGCTTAAAATAATATTTTAGTTGATTTCTATAGTACTTTTCATTCTCCAAGTGATTAGAAAAATTAGCATTCTAAGGCTGTCTGGAGGGTGAAGAGGAGTGTGTGAACAAAAAGGGGGAAGGGCACAGACAGAAAGCCCAGCTTGGTCTGTGTTGGTGTTTAATAACAAACAACCCTTTCCCACCCTGCTTCTCTTTTATGCCTGTTTTAGTTTTAAGTAACTTCCAAAGATTTTCCAGCAGCAGATGACGCTCAGCCACGGCATTCATCTGAAATAAGAGACGAACTTTGCCCTGTGAATAAAATATTGGAGGTTCCAGCACAATTAAGGGTTGCAAATTCTCTGTGAAAATGGAAATTCCTTCCCATTTCTCCAGCGGGTCTCCGAGGGTGAAGTTTTGACCCCGTGAAGTCAATGGAACCTTCACACTCTTTCATTACGACAAGAGCCATCCCTCATCACATTTTGCAACAATGAAATGTGGAAGGGAAAGGAGAAACTGTTTCCTTGGGTATTGCCATGAGGTAGCATCTTTTTGCAGACAATGAGAGAGTCTTTGAGAGATGATCAGAAAAGATACACAAAAATGCAGGAAGTCAGAAACAGGGAGCAGGCAGGGAAACAGCACCATTGAGCATTTCTCCTCTGCCGCAGGAAAATGTAGTAGACAGGATATAAGCAGAGCGGGGTTGTCATTTTCAGAGCTGAACTGGCACCACTCAGCAGGTTTGTTTTTGTTTAAGAGAAGATGGAGCTCTTGGCCTTTGACTTGAAGAACGCTCAAAGCTCCTCATCAACTGAAAGTCAGAATTGAACAAAAAGTTGCAAAACTAATCAACAGAACTTCAGAGCCTTGGCCCAGAATTTGGCCCAAACACAAGCTTCCTTACTTGAGATCTTACTTAAGTAACCTTTTTGTGTGCTTAATGTTTATGGGAACATGGTCCAGCTCGGAATATATCTGAGAAGGGCTGAAGAACAGCTGCCAGGTGCACTGTCTGCTAAAGATCAATAGCCAGAGCATAATACAGAACCAGACTTTTAAAGTTAAACCACACAACTAGGTCTGAACTCCCAAGATTTCAGTATAGCAATTTATTGCTCTGTGCACTGTTCACATGCAGCCAGTATGAACCAAGGGACTGCATTAAACCTGCTGAGTTTTGACAGATTTGCTTTTTCTTAATTTTTATTATATATAGGTAAAAGGAGAGCTGCCAGCCTACTATAGATACAGGATCTATGGGATTTGGACTGTAATATCTTATGTTTTACTGTGTTTCTTTAAAAAGATCCCTCCTATTTAATGAGAAGCTGTTGTTTCTCTCTTTTTTTCTATTTTAGGCTAAAGATAAATTGGAGATAGCACAGAGCAGTGGAAGAGCATCAGCCTTTAGAAGCCCTCTCCAAAAGTAGAGTTTGTGGAATACTTTCCAAACATCTGCCTGAACAGTGCTACATCAACCTTCCAGTGGCCTGGTTAAGCTAAACCATTCTCCATGGGATTTCTTAATGTAGTTAATTTTTCTTGGTTTTGTTTTGTTTTAATATTTTGCCAACGAGAAACTGCCTAGTGGTCCTTACCTCTGAGTCCTTTCCACTAACTTATTCTTTTAGTCCTGGCACATTGCTGTAAATTTTCACTGCATGGGGATCTCCTCAAACAAAGGAAAATTATGAAACTGTCAGATCAGGTTTCATATATTTTTCTTGGCATTGCACTCACTAGCCCTGGTACACAGTGAGTTTTGAAAGCCTCTGATCTTTTATAACCATTTCCAGTCTTAAACATACATTTAAAAGTTCCTCATCTGCAGTCACTGGGAATATGACTATGAAAGCTGAGTTAATTTTGATATTTTCTTTCTGTAAAGACATGGAGAGTGATCCATTACAGCCATAAATCATTCCCAATGTTTCATTATTCTTTCTGCTATACTTCTCATTGTTTTATTAAGACTCTGAAATTATTTCTTTCACTTTTGGTTTTTTTTCTCTTTCCTGCTAGGAATTATGTTGCTTTAGAACTTAAAATCAAGGTGCTTAGATGTGCCTGTGGGAATGAACACTGACAGCAGCTTCAGAGTGGTGAGCTCTGCTAGGTCTGATAGTATCATAAAACAGACACATCAAGGACACAAAATCCTTTCCTCCCAGGCTGCTGTGTCAGTGTGGAAGCCTCATGACTATGCATTAGCACCTCAGATATTAACCAGCCTGTGGGCTGGGAGAAATGGGATTTTTCATCACTGTTGTGCTGCTTCTCAGTTCAGTGAAATCAACCCAACTGAAGATATGCTGGCCTTTGGAGACTCAACTAGAAGATCCCTTGACACAAAATCCTGTGAGTGTATTTGTACAGGGAGTCCCTTGGCCAACTCAAAGGGCCAGACAGAGGATTCCTAGAGCTAAAAGCACAAGCCATGTCAACTACAGTCTAAATTAAGTGAAAATGCTGACTGTGCCAGAGAACAAGAACAGACGGCAATTCCATGTCACTTGTGGCATTGTAACTCAGCAGTTGCTTCAGACACCAGTCACACACAGCTTCCTTGGGAAAGAGGTATGAATTTGCTGGAACTACTGGTGGAGTTGACAGGTTAATCAGATGCCTTTTCTGAATGCCATCAAAACAAAAGCACACTGTCTTTAATGCTTGTGTTATAAACAACTTGCCTGCATATCTGAATCCCCTCTGCCCTTCCTTCACTCATGTGAACACTGTAAACAGGGAGCTACTTTAATCTCTCAGGAATTTCTGATTGTACTTTTCTTATTGTACAATTCACAGCCAAGTCAGAGTAGAATATTTGTGTACCTTTCTTACAAATACACCAGACTTTTTGATTTCTGCTGCCACTGTTTCCAAACATATTCCTTAGTAAACTTTCCATCCTGACTAGGAGATGAGTAACTTTCTTAGAAGGATTATTTTTATCTTTTCTGTTTTTCAGTTTCTCTCCATTTTTCTTGGCCATCTACTTGAATGCACACCCTACTGCTCAGTCCCCTCTGCTTTCCAGAGCTCAGATGCCAGTTCTTCCTTGTTTGTATGACAAGAGTTGGTCTCCTACCCCAATTTTTCTTTCATCTGATCCTATTATCAGCTCATATTTTTCAATTTCAGGTAGAATATTCAAGTGGCATACTGTATTTCAATGCAGCTAGTTTCATCAATGTTTAGAACTTTGTACACAGTCCTGAAATGGTGAGTAGAGTTTCCTTCACTTCTTGTCTTCATTGTGATGAGCTTTTCTACCTCTGTTCACTGTTTGGTTTAAGTCAGATGGCTTTTCCTTCTCTCCATACTGAAATACCACTGGTGTATTGGTGTTAAGTCTTGGAAGTTCCAGAGCTTCTCCAGCCCAGTGGTATGGCTGGGTTCATTTGGGACATTATATATTGGGAATAAATCCTCATGGGTTCTCTTGAGAAGAGACTCTGGTAGTCTCTTTCTTATTTTAGAGAAATTCCAAATTTAGCTCAGCTGTTTTTCTTCCACTGGAAAGATATGTGTGATGTCTCTGAGAAAAGGACATTAAAACATTTTTTCCTTAATAAGGTTTGTGGATAATACTGCCTATGCTGATTTTAACAACAAGCATAAAGAGGCCATTGCTTAGAGAAACTCTGCTACTCATTAGCTGGTTTTATCTTTCCTTCAAAGAAGGAAAAGCAAAAATCTGACAGATATGCCCATCCAATGCTCTCTGAAAAAAAACAACTCTGCAGCCAGACCATTCCTTCCCTCACAACAAAGCCAAACAGAGAGAACTCGTGCATTAACTTCTTTGATTTCCAAACAAAGTTTATAATTTACCTAAGAAATGTTTTAGATCTAGAAAATTGAATATTTTCTTGCGTTTGGAGGCAACAAATCAGAGCACCAAAGAAAGGACAGTGCATAGAAATACGGCAAGTTTACCAGTGTAGTGTGGAGGACAGTAGTCATTAATTAATGAAAAGGAATGGTTTTAGGGAAGGACTCAGGTGTTTAACAGAACCCCAAGCTTTGCTCTAAGTGGTGTGGGCAGAAAATCTGTGAGGTTTGCTCAGAGTGGTTCACCTGGTGACCAAGCACAGCAGGGAAGCTGCTGCACAGCACCAAGTTCAGGATGGAGATTATTGCACCCCTTCACCTTATCCTCCGGTCAGTCTCTCCTCCATCCATGAGCTGTCACTTGTTTCCTGCTGCTCTCAGAAGCCCTTGAGAGGATATGAAAAGGGTCTGTTGTGCTTCAAATCCTTCAGCAAGGCTGAGCTTTGATCTCCTGAATTCAGCAAAGCAGGGCAGCCCATGAGCACTGTGGCATCACTGTGGGATGGCACCTGAGACTCCACCTCTCAGTGTCAGCACTTCTGTCATGATACTGGCTGGTAAAGGTGTAACTTCAGCTCCCAGAGAGAAATCAGAGTCTCACAGAATAATCAGTGACCTGAATTCTGTTTCATTCTTTAACATCTTTTGGAAGTGCTCCACCATAGTTTAGGAAAAGAAGGGAAAGAGTTACCCAGAAAGAAAACTGAACAAGACACAAGCGAACTCGTGGCCAGCCCAAGTTACACTTGAGCTATTTTCAGCTGGAGCATGGCCTCAGGAGTATGGCATAGATTCCAGTGTTATTACTCTGGGATCCTCATGTAGAAATCTCTTAAGTGGACAGTGAAAGGAAAAAAAGCTTTTGTTTAAGTAAAATACTGCTTTGCTTTGCTTTCGTGTTTCAAAACATTTTATCGCTAGAGGTGGTCTTTAATATGCTCTTTAAGCTGTAACTCTTGGGACCACCTCATTCCTTATACCTCTTCCTCTGAGCAGGAATGTTGGAGCAGAGCACAGCTCAGCACTACATGCTCCATTAGAGGAGCTTATGTAGCATCCTGTAGGCCTAGAGGTCCAGTGGGAACCTTTGGCAGACACAAAAATACTTTGGAAACTTGTGGGAATGCTGATGACCTAGCAGTGATTTATATTATTGCATTAGAAAAATAAATAGCATGGCAGAACCTGTCAGGATGGATAAAGCAAGGATTTGCCAGTAACTGTGCTGTGCAGTTTTCCAAGCCACTAACCTGCTGGTTAGCCCAGGCCTCTTATTTCATCCAAACCCTCATAAAAATTTATTGCAGATGGGTACTGAGAACCTTCAGGAAAATTCTTTACTGTTTCAACAGCATCTCTGCCTTATAATGGTCTCACATTAACTTTTCCCTCCTCCCCCAGCAGAAGAGGTTTTCTCCTGCCCAACCTGGTTTAATCCTCTCTTACAAATGCCTAAGAAAAGAATTTATCAGTCTGTCTGGGATAGCCAAAGAATGAGGTACCAGAAAGCTGTGCTTGAATGAGAGAGACTTAAATTGCACTTGGAACTGCTGAGTGGCTGTGCTGGTCTGCACTCTGTGCCCGGCTGGGAACAGACCCTGCCCAGGCTCTGAGGGAAATGAGCTTAGCCCAGGATGTGCAGGTGACAGCTCAGAGAGACGTGGTCCCAAAGGCCCGGACCCCTTTGAGCCTGGCACAAGTCCCTGCCGATGTTAACACCTAAAGATGACCAGTCCAAACCTTACTGACCTGAAAAGGCCTGCACAGACTCAGGGTATGCCTAGCCAGATGTATATTGTCATGTGTCATCACAGAGCTAGGAGGTCAAGACTGACAGGGTAATTTAGTCTGGGATAACATGGGAAATAAGGCTTTTTAAACATGGAAAAGAGATGACAAGTGTGCACAAGTGTTTTCAAAACTGACTGGCATTCCCTAACTAGCAGCATGAGAATAAGTTTTCTTACTAAAAAATGTTGGAAAATATAAAATCTCCTTGTTTAGTAGCAAGCAGTAAGACAAATGCAAGAGTTAACCAAGTATCTTATTCAGTTACATGTGTCCTGAATCAAGATTGAATGTGTAGAGACATGTCAGTATGATTTTAATACTGTAAGAGTTTTCATTCATGAAGAGATTACAGATACAAAGAGATAATCTCTTATCTCATAAGAGAATGCTTTTTGCTCTGTTATTAAGGAACATATTAAATAAGTTCTACATGGCCTGTAAGGGTGTTTTGTGCCTTGCTGGTGACAGTAGGTTAAAGCCCAAGATAACCACTATAGACTGGCTGCATTCTTCAGTATTTTCCCCCTTCACAGTTGTTAAAACTTTATAGAGCCTCAAAACATATCCAGATGGACAGTAACTGTGACTTCCACTTACGAAACTAGTATAATTGAGCACAATACACAAAGTGGGGTAAGTGGGAAGGAAAACAAGTTCTGAATAGAGGACCTCCTTGGAACACTGGATCAGCCATCAGACACACCAGTTCTGTTTAGACAGGCCTGTTATACACAAATTTTCTGCAGAACAAAGCACACCCCCATCCTTTCACCACTGCAGCTCCAAAACACTTCTGCCCAAGGGTGGTCTTCACCGTGCTTGAGGCAGTGTTTGTGCCTACATCTTTATTCACAAACTGAAGCACTGGTTTCCAGAGATGTCTGGCAAAGCTGAGACTCATAAACCGTGCTCTTCCTCTCAAGGAATATCATTATATCTTGGCAAGTTTTGTTTGGGTTTGACTTTTTCCAATGTGCAATAGAAAAATACAAACAAATGGCACACTTACCACTGTGCTGCCACCAGTGGATTTCCCTGCACAAGGCTGCATCAGGATAAATAACATCACCATAGCAGAGAACCTGGTCAAGACAAAACCATTGTTATTTGAAGTTGTTCATTGTGGGGTGATGTCTGCTAAACACAATGTAAACCCATATATAGGGACTTTCTGGATTTTTGTGCTGTACATATTTTTTTTACATATAGTATACATGTATCACAACAGGGTGATGAGATAATGAAGTGATGATGTAAGAAGAAAAACCCCAAATCCTGGCAGATTTATAGCAATTGAATCTGTGTCTTCATTCCTCACTCCCACTGGCATGGGTGCCTATTTTAACTGCAGATAATTCCAGTGCTAATGCCTACTTATGCACATGTTGGCAGAGACAGATCTTAGTGCAGTGGGCATTCTCAATCACTTCTTTATTTGTCTTTATTTTAAAAATTGCTTGGGAAATGGCGATTTGAATTTGTGAAATTTCATCCCCTCTCCTGCCTTCTTCCCTTTCCTTTCAGTTCATAGTAGTCGAATTCCCTGTTCAAACACTGGTGCAACTGCTCAGTTCCACTCCTGCTTCTCATGGTGAGAGTGTGCTTTAAAAAGCCTCCTACCACGTGGAAGCAGTGATGTGTTTTAGTTTGCTGTTTTGCAGAAAACATTGTTTGCCATATGTCTCAACAGACCCTGCTTCTCTTTTTCAAGAAATTGGCCAAGGGAGCTATGATTATTTAATTTGTCTTTTGGTCTTTTTGCATCATGACTAGAGATTGGCATGTGAATTACCGAATTAAACTGTGAATATTGCTGGGTATTGCTAAGTTACACAAATACTGTGTCATTTAGCTATTTATGACTAGCAAAATTAACAGTACAAAAAGGCTAATTAAAAGCTAAATAATCTTGGAGTCTTTTGACCAGCTGTAATATAGCCATACAACACCATTCTGTTGAATAAGGAAGCAGTTGTTGAGGCTTTTGTCAAAGAAAAAAAAAAAAAAAAAAAAAAAAAAAAGTTGTGCTATTTTTCTTTGGCTTTGTTCACGTCACAAAGAGAGCTGCAGCCTCTGGCATTTCAGCTGGGCTCGGTTCTGTGCCCAGGGTGCTCACATGGAAATGTGCTGAACAAGAACCACACCAGAAACAAAAGCACGCCGGGCCTTCAGTGGGCAAAGCACAAGGGCAAAATATTAACCACAGATCCTGCCGAGGTAGAAATTCCTTTTGGTCATGGCACATAACGAGGTTTCATGCCTCTCTTTTTGGCATGTGTGGTGCCACAGACTCCCCAGGAGCCTTATTTCATTCAGATGTCTGCTGCTTAATGAGCTGATCCTCAGCAGCTGTTTACTGATTCATTGCTGGCTTACACCTTCAGCACAGGATTTTCTCTCAGGACGGTCCAGGAAACTCACTGCATCTCAAACCACAAGCAATGGGAAGAATGCTCATGCAGCCATCGCGGGATTTCCTCATTGTGCTGCAGGAATTATGTAAAAATGTAATAATCCCTTCAGATTGCTTCAGCAGTAATGAGGGACTCAGGTACCTTAGAAAAAAATACCTTGTCATTAAACAATACTGTTTTAAACAGCAGTGTATGCAAAAAGTGATAAAAGTGATTGAAACCCCTCTATTTTACCCCTTGGGCTGTATGTACTTCACACCTCTTAATTTTTCAGGCTTGCATCTTTGAATAGGAGGAGACCACCATGTATGGGCTAAATGGTAAAATACATTTCCTTCCCCATTCCTTCTGTCCAAAGTCTTGCAGTTGTGGAAATGTTCAAACAGTCCTTTAGTGAATTATGGCTGAATGAGAAAGAGACTTTGTGACCTGGCTGCTCCCTGTAGTTTGTGTCCTAATTTTTCAAGTCTCAATTTGACTGGTTTTTAATCCTGAAATGCCCCATTTAAAATCAGCTTCCTCCTAAATTTACCATGTTGCCAAAATAACCCAAAGATGGCTTTGTTAGATAAGACATCAGCAATTAAGTGATCAATTTTAAAATACTTGCTGTTCTTTTCAGTAAATTCTCTTCTTGAATCAAAAACTAGCAAGGGATGAAGAACAGTTGGAAGTATTGAGCTAACCAAGTATGGTCAAGGTAATGAGGAGACCTCATTTGTGACACCATTAAAATATAACATTAAAGCTTCGCTTGGTACAGAACACAGGCACAGACCAGTGAAAATAACAGATTTGAATAGGCAAATACTGTTCTCTAACAAGATTCTGAATACATAAAGTATGAAGCTAAAGTCCTAACTGGTGTCAGTTTTCCAGGTGAAGGAGAAGGATTCAGGATTGAAGAAAAGATTGGTTAGTTTTGTTGCCATCATCAAACTACAAAAATAAAAAAATTAGGACAGAGAGGAGAGTTTTTTGGGAACCACAGCTACTCAGAAACCTTCCTGTCCTCTCTCTTTCCCAGACTTTTCCTTTTAGGCCCATTTGGACAAATATCAGTCAGTGAGTTTTGGTGATATTCTGTGAGTTTCCAGCTTATTTCTGCATAACCTGAAAACTCCATATTTGCATCCCACGCTGCCCAAGAAGTTCTTTAATTATTTCCCAGGAGCTTTCCTTTGTTCTTTGAGGCGGCAGCACTGCATTGCTACACCAAAGGTGTGTTGTCAACGTTCCCTAGGGATATCCAATCTTGCAGGATACTGTAACCCATCGGACTTAATTGTCAACAGCTAAAATTTGTTTTACAAGACTTCAGGACATGCCAGTCATTTAAAGTGCTTGCACTGAAATAACTTGGTGCTTTTTTTTTTTTCTTGGTAATGTCTTTTTGTCTCTCACTTTTAATCCTCCTGTGACTTTGAGAAAAGTATTTTTGTATTTGTGAGACCTCTGGAAATTTATGAGCGTTTAGATTACGTTCAGATAAAACTGTGACTTTGTGAGTATATATGCATGAAAAACGTTACCAAGATTTATTATCTCATTTGGAAATTGTCAGTAATACCTTCTGCATTTGTTCAGTCCAGAGGGATTTTTAAAAATCATATTGGAGCTGCTGTGGATGAGAAAAGTTCATTCCTTATCAGTCATCCAAATTTGCCAAGTTGGTTTTATGAAAGCAGTGAAATGAATGCAGAAACTAAACCCAGCCTGATAACACTAAGCCAAAAGCATAACAGAAAAAAAGAGCAGTGTTGCTGCTTTAGTTTTCCTCATTTCTAACTGAAATGGAATGGAATGGGATGGATCAAAGGCATCAGCAGGGCAGGCACACACACAAAACAGAAAATAGAAGGTCAGACACAAAACTCTTTCTTCCAAACTGGAATTCAGGGAATTGCCAACCAGTCCCTATCCACACAGAATGAGTGTAAACGTGACTGTGAGGGGCCTCCTGATGCTAATCCTGGGACAAACACTGTGTCCCCATCAGCCTGGTGTCAGTTCAGAGCCTTCCGCCTGTGCTGGGGCTGCTCTGTCTCACTGTCCCATGCAGCTGGAGCAGCTTTACCCCTGTCAGGGCACACTGATCCTCACAGAGAACTTGTGCACCTGGATTTGTTTTCAAGCAGCTCTGCAGCTCCTCGCTGGTAGCCTCAGGGATATTTCAGTAGGATGAACTCCTTTACCTACAGGACCAGAAAAAGAGTTAACAAGGGGCTGTGAAGTGTTAGGGCAGAGGTGATAAGGTGCCTTTATGGGACCTCTGCCAGTGCCTGACAGCAGGCACAGCTCCTCTCCTGCCAGGGCTCTGGGACAGGGGCAGACCCTGAGCCTCCCCAAGCCTTGCTCATTGCTTACTGTGCCCAGGGGGCTGCAGGCACCGTCTGCAGCGTGTTCAGCACTCAGTGCCCAGCCAAGGTTCCCAATCCCCAGCTGGAGGCACGTGGGGATCCACTGCTGCCACACCTGAGGCTCTCAGGGATTCTGGCCATCACCCTCAGTCAAGTTTACCCTATCAGTGGTAGCTCAGTCCTAGGAAGAACAAGCTGTGCTGCCAGTTTTGGTTCCAGGATGTGCTGTAACAACCCACAGTGCCCAAGAGATGTCTCACCAGTGGGAGGGCATGGACAAACTCCTCACAGCCACTTTTTGTAACAGGTGGATGTACTGGCCTCTCTTCTTGCCAAAGGGTTCTTAGGAACATGGTGTCCAGACTCCTGGAATTTGTCTTGCCCAAACCATGCAGCACCGAATTCCCAGGGAGCAGCACCAGTGCTGATTCTGCTTAATTGTCATGCCAGCCCCGCTCCAGGCTCTGGACACAGCTCCCATTTGGCACTTTCTCCTCGGGGAGAAAGATTCAGCAGCACCAGCCACTGCTTCCCATGAGGGAATGGCAGGAGGAGATGGACAAACACCATTTTGTTTCACTTCTTAAAATTACTCAGAAAATGTTTCAACATTAAAGCACATTTCAGTATTTCTTGAGGTCAAATGGAAAATAGTGACTTTGCTCTGTTCAAATCAGTAATGAGAAAAAAAGAAATATATTAGAAGAATTATTAAATACTTCAGAAGACAAAGGGCCAGGTAAGCTGCAATTTCCATGTAGATTTTTTAAGTAAAAAATCTGTTGAAGGAAAACCTGTTAGATCTTCCCTCCTGCTTTAGCAATTAGAGGAATGTTTATAAAGAAATAATGAATTGCAATCATCACAGGCACTGGGTTTGAGAGGCTCAGAACAGGCCTCAGTGCTGGGTTTGGGGCCTCCGAACTGAGACCGAGTCAGGCAGTTTTGTGCTTTCAGAGCCCTGAATCACTATTCTGTTTCTGAGGGGCTCACAACTAGACTCACTTGATCAATTTTTGGACTCACAAAGAGGGACCAAGGGCTGTGTTTGGGGGGCTCAAAATTCAGGGTCAGAGCTTAAAACCAGAGACTAAATCCTGCATTTTGGACTCTGAAACCAGGCTTATATGGCTGCATTTGGGCTCAGGAACAGTGACTAAGCCCTGTGCTTTTTCAGGCCTTAAGTCAGAGACGAAGTGCTGTATTTTAGAGCCTCAAAAACAGAGACCAAGTCCTGTGTTTTGGGACCTTGAAACCTAGGATCACTCAGCCACATTTGGGCTCACACAGAGAGACCAAGTCTTGCATTTTGGGGGCACAGGGCAGAGACTGAGTCCTATACGGCATTTGAGCCTTGAAACCCGGCTTATGTGGCCAGTGCTAAAACTGAGAAATGGAGAGCAAGTCCTGCTGGCCTTATGTGGCTCCAGTTAGGGCTGAGAAACAAGTTCTGCATTTTGGGGGGTCTAAAAAGATACCATGGTCCGTGTGTTTGGGCTTTGAAATGATGACCTCGTGCTGCAGTTTGACTGTTCAGACCAGGCTGCTTTGGCCAAGTGCACACACCAATTACCCCAGTGATGATTTGGGGACATGGAGCCGCGGTCACTCAGAGCATTTGGGCTCACAGAGAGTGAGTTCTGCATTGTAGGGCCTTGGGGCAGAGGCCAAGTCTCGTGTCCCGGGGTTTGGGCTGCACACACTGATGTGTTTGGGGGCTGCACACAGGGATGTGTTT